>CAUYUJ010018667.1:17500-25000 GCA_963575745.1 Prorocentrum cordatum | reverse complement strand
ACCCGGGAACCCGGCTTGCCACCAAAATCGGCGTGAAATATTCGCCTTCTTTTTCCCGGAAAGGGCTTGAGCCCAGGGTTCTCTTTTAGATGGTTTCCCCCCGGGTTTGACGGGAAGAGGGCCGGCGAATTTCTTTTGCGATAAATAACGAGCGGGAAGAGGGCCGGCGAATTAAAATTTGAGGATGTCCCTAGCGAAACGCTTGTTTTTCAGAATTTGTTGAGGATGTCTCGAGCGAGACGCTGGTTTTGCAGAGTTGGGGATGTCTCGAGCGAAACGCTTGGTTTCAGAATTTGTTGAGGATGTCTCGAGCGACACGCTGGTTTTGCAGAGCCGACCGCGACACGGAAAAGCGCCCCTCGCGCAGGAATTCTGAGGATGTCTCGCGCGTGCCGCGTCCCGCGCGCGGGTATTTCGATTTCTTTGGATTTTGACAGGATGTCTCGAGCGAAACGCTTGTTTTTCATAATTTGTAGAGGATGTCTCGAGCGAAACGCTGGTTTTGCAAAATTGGAGGATGTCTCGAGCGGTGGCCTTGTGGGGGGCCAGAATTCAAAGGATGTCTCAGGCGAAATGCTTGTTATCACGTCCCGCTCGCAGGAATTCCGAGGATGTCTCGCGCGTGCAGCGTCCCGCGCGTAGGAATTCAGATGATTTTGACAGGATGTCTCGAGCGAAACGCTTGTCCCCAGCACGTTCCGTAGCGCGTCCCCTTGGCAGTCCCGCGGTGCGTCCCCATGGCACGTCCCTTGGCACGTCGCTTGGCGCGTCCCTTGAGACGTTCTGCGTCGCGTCCTCCTGGCATGTTCCCCTGTCCATTAGCTCTGGGGCAGCTACTATGTGTTCAGGCAGCTCGAGCTTAAGATCCAGATCAGTTCGGTCAGGACTCGGATGCAAAGGAGGACTCGATCCACGAGGCTATAGAGCACAATCGCGCCATGGCACATCGCAATTCAGCACGGCGCAGCACAGCACTGATTTCGGCACGGTACATCAAGGTCGATACACTCAGCATTGCAACTTGGCACGTTCCTTGGCACGTTCCGTGGGGCGTCCTTTGGCGAGTCCCCCTGGCACGTCGCGTGGCGCGTCCCCTGGCACATCCCGTGGCACATCCATTGGCACGTTCCGTAGCGCGTCCCCTTGGCACGTCCCGCGGTGCGACCCCATGGCACGTCCCCTGGCACGTCGCCTGGCGCATCCCTTGGGACGTTTCGCGGCGCGTCCTCCTGGCATGTTCCCCTGTCCATTAGCTCTGGGGCAGCTACTATGTGTTCAGGCAGCTCGAGCTTAAGATCCAGATCAGTTCGGTCAGGACTCGGATGCAAAGGAGGACTCGATCCACGAGGCTATAGAGCACAGTCGCGCCATGGCACATCGCAATTCAGCACGGCGCAGCACAGCACAGCCCTCGGCAGGGTACATCAAGATCGATACACTCAGCATTGCATTTGCCCGTCACCCAATCAGGTGTCTTTGAAAACGCTGCCATGTGTTACAGTTCTATATTCCTTTCCGGGTTCGTGGGTCGATCATGTTCAATATCCGCTAGGACCCCTTCAGTGCAAGCACTGATTGGGGAAAAAACAAGTGAAATGGAATGTTTTCGACGCGCGCGTGGCGGGGCGCGCGTGTTGTCCACATGGTATTCTTTGATACGGATACTGGTCACATGCTGGATGAACGCGGCTGCACCGCGTGGTGAGATGAGAAATCGAAGTTTGAAAGGGACATCGAATATCAAATAGCTGCCCACGATTGCAGCAAACCTTCGCGGGCTGAACAGATCCAACATTTGAGATGACGAACCGATGGTTTGTTGATGGCGGTTTGTTTAACTGCTGGGCAAACTACCATGGCGCCCCTAAAGTTTTGAGCATCCCAATCCACGTAGGATCCCCTTCCCACCGAAGTATCCTGCACCACGGCGTCAGGAGGCGGCGGAGTAGATTTCGGCCCACCAGGATTCTTTTCATGTGTTATAGATCACTATTGAGTGCAATCTTGCTTCGCATACTCACATGGAACAATTACGTGGCCGCCAGGGGTGAACACCCCGCTTGCCCCTTCTTCGGAAATGACTTTCTCCACGTCCTCTGAAACCCATGCCGCGCTAGTCTGTCACGACGGCGAGCAGCTTCTGCGCTCAGGAGGACACGATGCCTCGACGCAAGATCGCCTGAGGATGGGCTCACGCCGCCCACCTCGATTCACATGCGCACCGTGGCAGAATGGATTGAAGAGTTGTGAGTGGTGTGATTTGGACATGCGTGCGCGTGTGGCCCTGTGCACCTGTTGCAAGGGATTATTGAAAAACATGAGCTTGTGAATACACGAGCGCGCGCATTGTATTCTTTTCCAGGGATGAAGGGTGGCGAGGGGCAATGCCCGGTTGGCCAAGATGTCGTGGGTTCGTTTGGAGATTGAGCGATGAGGAACAATCTTCAGGAAATGCCATGACACATTGGGGGAAGCCTAGGCTCGGGAGGAGGTTGGATTTTGTTGTTCCTTCAAAACGCAAATATACGTGGTGCAAGCTAGAGTCGGCACCGAAGCGGCACTGGGCGGCAACATGGCGAAACCTCGCCAGACCAAATCGGCGCATGAGGCGGCTCGGGGCGGCAACGTCTCGAAACCGCGTCGAACCCATCCACGTCTTTGGGAGCAGACGTGCGAATTTTTGCGCGCAGTCACTGCTTGGGGATCGTGTGTATGTTGTATACGCTCCTGGCCCCCGCGCTTGCCTTGCTTTTTCCTGGAAAGGGCGTAGGCCCAGGGTTCTCTTTTAGTAAGTAAACCTGTCCCCGGTGCCTCACCTGAGGGGCGCCGGCGGATTTTTTCCTTGATAAATATCGATGTCGAAGGGCGCCGGCAGATCAATTTTTGAGGATGTCTCGAGCGAAATGCTTGTTTTCCAGAATTTGTTGAGGATGTCTCAAGCGAAACGCTGGTTTTGCAAAATTGAAGGATGTCTCGAGCGAAACGCTTGTTTCCAGAATTTGTTGATGTCTCGAGCGAAACGCTGGTTTTGCAGAGCCGACCGCGACGCGGAAAAGCGCCCCGCGCGCAGGAATTCCGAGGATGTCTCGCGGGACGCGCGCAGGAAATCTTGAGGATGTCTCGACTAATTCGTTTGTTTGTTTAGGATTTCTTTTAATTTTGGCAGGATGCCTCGAGCGAAATGCACGAACCCACCCTAGCACGACCACACCCCAGCACGACCACACCCCAGCACGACCACACCCCAGCACGACCCCACCCCAGCACGACCCCACCCCAGCACGACCACACCCCAGCACGACCACACCCCAGAACGACACCACCCCAGCACGACCCCACCCCAGCACGACCACACCCCAGCACGACCTCACCACAGCACGACCACATCCCAGCACGACCACGCCCCAGCACGACCAAACCCCAGCACGACCACGCCACAGCACGACCACACCCCAGCACGACCACCCCCCCAGCACGACCACCCCCCAGCACGACCACCCCCCAGCACGACCACACCCCAGCACGACCACACCCCAGCACGACCACACCCCAGTCGCACCCCAGTGGAATGTTTCGTGGGGTGTCTGGTTGAGTGGTTGCCTGTTCGTGGGGTATCTGGTGGAATGTTTCACGGGGTGTCTCGTTGAATGTTTCGTGAGGTGTCTCGTGGGATGTTTCGTGAGGTGTCTCGTGGGATGTATCGCGGGGTGTCTCGTGGGATGTTTCGTGAGGTGTCGCCCAGTTGGATATCGTGAAAACGTGACCATGCTGCACATGTCTATATCCCTTTCTGGGTTCGTGGGTCAATCATGTTGTCCCGCCCCTGCCGTGCCCAATGCGCTGTCCAGTGCCCCCTGGCCCGCTCGACCGACCCGCCCGCTCGCCGGGCCAGCTACAAAAACCAGTGTTTCGTACACGGTGGTGCCCACCACAGCGCCTTCTCATGGGCTTTTGCGAGACATTCCTGTGCGTTTACTGAGCAGCCTGGCCTTTGCCGATTCCTTCCTCGCGTGCGTTCACGACACGGCGTCCCTCGTCGGGGTGCTTCTGGTGACGGTGGTTCTTCTCTCTCTCTCTCTCTCTCTCTCTCTCTTGTCTCAAGATTTCTTGCCGCGGGCGTCTACTGAGTCTATTGCATGGTTCTGCGCCGCTGCCTCTCGCTGCCCGCCGCCTCCGCTGGCGCCGCCCCCACCCCGCGGGGGGTCGCTTCCCGAGGCCTGCGGGGATGCTGCGCAGCAGGGCGCCGCCCGCGGGAGCTCCAGGCCCATGCGCTGCCGGGGCGCGGGCTCTCCCGGCGGTGACCCCGAGGTCGGGCGGAGGCCCTGACACCCTCCCAGGTCCGAAGCATTCGGCCAGCCATCAGCAGAGGGGGCAGGGGAGGGGGGAAGGCTTCTCAGAAGCACCCCGGCTTCTTTGAGGGCGCGGGCTCTGTTTGCAGATGCAGGGCTGGCGCCCTCTAAGACGCAGCCTCCTTCCAAGAAGCCTTCCCCCTTCCCCCTACCTACTTGTACGCGCCGCCAGCAGCATGTTGAGGAAGCAAGTCCGAGGGTTGTGGCCGTTTTCGGCTTTTAGGGGATGTCGCTAGGCTCTGTGATGACTCGGGAGGACACGTCGGCCCTGGGGAAAGAGTCGGGACTTCCAGGGACCCCGTATCGAAAGACAAGAGTCAGAACATCGGATGTTCTGGCTCGCGTCTAGGAAAAATCACAGCGGCTGTTTTGGGGGCCCTGACGGGGCCACGCGACCGTCAAATAACGCTTCGGGACGAAGAGCCAGTCCCCGGGAAGGGTTCCAGACCTTTCGGGAGCCAGGTTGAGAAACAACAGCGACGTCGCATGCCTGGGAGGCGTTCATGGATATATGTCGTTTTTGCATGGCGCCTCACTGTTTCACAGCCGCGCCACCTGCAGTGAATATTGTCTCACCGCTTTGAATGCGTTTCTTTAGATTCTGACGAGTCTGCTTGCATGGCACTTCGCCGTCCCTCCCACCCCCCTTCACCTCCTTTCCAAACAGCGCTGGGCCCAAAAGACGTGCACGTGAGTCCCGACTTGCGTGTCATGCAAATTTCCGTTCGGGCCTCGCCACGCCCCATGCAATTCCACTCGCCAGAGCCTGAGGAAACGCAGCCCCTCTGCCAATGCACATCCGACATGCGCGGCCCTCTCCCTCTTTCTCCCTCTCCCGCCCGCCCGCCCGCCCGTCACTGAGCACCAAGTCACTCCCACCCAACCCGAAGGCCCTAGACCACCCCAAATTCTGGGTTGGGGGGTGTACGGGTTCCCTCGTGTTTCCTCGAGGTTCTGGAGCTCCCCCCCTTTTGGAAACCGACGAGCCCCACGGTGATATCGGGTTGGGCTGGTCGAGCGGGGCTAGGACGAGGACAAATCCGTTCCAGAGCTTTCCGGAACGCTCGCAGAGCGTCCCGGCACGCTCTTAGAAGGCCGCGGCGCCCGAGACGTCCTCCAGAGCCGCCGGATCTCAGAGATTCCAGATTGATCCTCACCCAGTTGTGTCTTGGTCTTCGTTTTGTCTTGGTTGGGGTAAATTGGTAGGTGCAGTCAACCCGCATGGTAAGGATGAGCGACGTTCCCAAGGGCACCCTTGCATCCTTCCCTCCTCGGTCCATTCTTGGCCACTTTCGCTGGCCGCGCCCCACTCGAAAAAATGTGACATGGCCTTCCAAGGCACTTGCATCCGAATCGCGCATCCTTATGATACGGGCCAACTGTATTGTGAAGGCCTTACAGCCGGTGCCGCCGACCCTGACGACGACCACGGCGACGGCGACGACGACGACGACGACGACAACGACGGCGACGACGGCGACGGCGACTGCGACGACCAAGACGGCGGCGACGACGTCGACGACGACGACGACGGACGTTGCTGACGACGACGACGACGTCGACGTCCACGACGACGACGGCGTCGACAACGACGTCGGCAACGACGAAGATCACGACGACGACGATGACGACGTCGACGTCGATGCTGACGACGTCGACGACGACGCCGACGCTGACGATGCCGACGACGTCGCCGACGACGACGACGACGACGTCGACGGCGACGACGACGACGACGTCGGTGACGACGTCGACGGCGACGTCCACGACGACGACGTCGACGGCGACGTCCACAACGACGACGACGACGACGACGTCGACGTCCACGACGACGACGTCGACGTCGACCACGACGGAGACGACGACGACGTCCACGACGACGGCGAAGTCAACGTTCACGACGACGACGTCCACGACGACGACGAAGACGTCCACCACGACGACGACGACGACGACGATGACGTCGACGTCCACGACGACGACGACGTCGACAACGACGGAGACGACGACGACGACGACGACGACGACGACGACGACGACGTCCACGACGGCGGCGACGTCGACGTCCACGACGACGACGAAGACGTCCACCACCACCACGACGACGACGACGACGACGTCCACCACGACGACGACGACGACGTCGACAACGACGGACACGACGACGACGACGACGACGACGACGTCCACGACGACGGTGACGTCGACGTCCACGTCGACGACGTCCACGACGACGACGATGTCGACGACGTCCTTGACGCTGACGACGTCGACGACGACGTCGACGACGACGACGTCGACGACGACGTCGACGACGACGTCGCCGACGACGACGTCGACGACGACGACGACGACGACGACGACGACGGCGACGACGACGACCGCAGTCCCTCCGCTCGCCGGGCAGGCCGCCGAGAGGCCCGGGCGCGGCGGTCGGGCCCGCGCCGGCGGCGGGGGCGCCGTGCGTGCGGCTGCCCGAGAGCGCGGAGGCGGGGCGATGGGGCGGCCTGGAGGAGGAGCGAGGAGGAGGAGGAGGAGGAGAGCGAGAAGGAGGAGGAGGATGAGGAGCGAGGAGGAGGAGGAGCGAGGAGGAGGAGGAGGAGGAGCGAGGAGGAGGAGGAGCGAGGAGGAGCGAGAGGAGGAGGAGGAGGAGCGAGGAGGAGGAGGAGGAGGAGCGAGGAGGAGGAGGAGGAGGAGCGAGGAGGAGGAGGAGGAGGAGTAGGAGGAGGAGGAGTAGGAGGAGGAGCCGTGCGTGCGGCCCCCCCCCCCGGCCGCGCGCCTCCGGCCGTGCTCGGCCCGCGGCTGCGGCCAGGGGGGAGACGCCAGGGGGGGTGGGTCGGGTCGGGCGAAAGGGGGGGATTGGGAAGGGGGGGGTGACGAAATTTGCTGCATGCAGCTAGTTTCGGCTTCACCGAGGGGCCCATTCTCGATACATAGCCGCCTCCGGCGCCGGGAGGCGGGAAAATCAACTACGTGAGCCGATTCTCACCCCCCCCCCTCCCTTTGCTATCCCCCCTTTTCGCCCGACCCGAGTGGCGAGAGCCTGGCAGCGCTCGGACGTGTGCCTCTTTTCCCGGCGAGGGCCCTGGAGGAGCATCCTGGGTCAGCGAGCAGACAGAAACACGCACGGGACCGAAAAAGGCACAGGGAA
>CAUYUJ010018667.1:0-7500 GCA_963575745.1 Prorocentrum cordatum | reverse complement strand
AGCAAGAACAGAGAGGAGGAGGAGGACGAGGAGGAGGAGGAGGAGGAGGACGAGGAGGAGGAGGGGGAGGAGGAGGAGGAGGGGGAGGAGGAGGAGGAGGATCCCGCCCCATCGAGGCCTCTTCCCCTCCCCCCTGAGACCCCCTCTAGACGCTCTCGCGGTTTCTCTCCTTGTTTTGCTCTCCTCTCGACGTTCGCGGCTGACGCCGACGACGACGGATGACTCAGAACAAATGTAGCACCCCGCAGTTGCGGAGAAGTGTGAGGGGGCGGCGGGGTCGTCGCAGCCTGCGAGGCTCTGAAAAAGCCCGCCGCAGGCGCCGATTCTCAATCGAAGCATACAGCGAGCCCGCCGCAGGACCCGAATTTATTGTCAAAGCAAGTGGGAGGGTCGCGGATGGGTTGCGGGTGGATCGCGGGTGGGTCGCGGGTGGGTCGCAGGTGAGTCGCGGGTGGGTCGCGGGGCAGGTCGCGGGTGGGTCGCCGGCGGGTCGCGGGTGGGTGGCGGGTGCGTCGCGGGCCGGGTCGCGGGAGGGACGACGACAGCAAACAACAAAAATCAACACATAACCAAAACACCACTAGCAACAACAGCAACGACGACAACAGCAACAGTCCGCACCGCGGAATCCCTTTTCAGCCATGCACCCATGGACACTGAATGGCCGTTCGTCCTCCTCACTCTGGCCATAATGAACACGTGATGCATCAACGATGTTGCAGACACCTTCCCGTCCAGGCCTCTTCCTAAATAGTTCCTGCAGGCACTAGGTTCTGAGTGGCACCACTTCGGCAGGCGAGCGTCCCCTTGGCTTGCCATTCATACGAGAGCCCCGTCTGCAAAGACGTCGCTCTCCATTTTTCTGTCCCAAGGATGCGCAAAGGGATAGGATCAGAAGGCTCAAGGAAGTGGCCAACGAAGCCGATGCGGGGAATAATCAGAAGGCGCGAAACAAATAAGGCGCGGCATGTCGAGGAGCAGAAGGGAGGAGGACGATGAGGGGCACGATGACCAGGTGATTGTGATGATGGAACAGTGAGTGGTGTTATGGTGCTGGCGATGATGATGCTGATGATGATGATGATGATGATGATCATGATGGTGATGTTGATGATGCTGATGATGATGCTGAGACCGGTGATGCTCATGAAGATGATGATGAGGATAGTGATGTTGATGATGATGATGATGATGATGATCATTATGGTGGTGATGATGATGCTGGTGTTGCTGATGGTAACGGTGATGGTGATGGTGATGCTGGTGATGGTGATGTCGATGTTGATGCTGATGCTGATGAGGATGAGGATGAGGATGAGGACGAGGAGTATGATGATCATGATGATGCTGACGATGATGATCATACTGATTATGCTGATGATGATGATGGCGATGATGCTCATCCTCATCATCATCACCCTCATCATCACCATCATCACCATCATCATCATTATCATCATTATCATCATCATCAGCATCATCATCGCGGTGATTGTGATGGTGACGGTGATGGAGATGGTGGTGTTGACGATGTTGAAGTTGATGCTAGTGCTGATGCCGATGATAATGAGGATGAGGAAGAGGATGAGTATGACGATGATGATGGTGATGATGATGATGATGATGATCATCATCATCATCATTATTAGCATCACCATCAGTATGATGATTGTGATGGTGATGAGGAGGATGAGTATGATGATGAGGATGAACCTGATTCAGATGCTGATGCTGGCACTGATGCAAACGCTGGTGCTGATGCTGCTACTGATGCTGATGATGATGATGCCGATGATGGTGATTGTGATAGTGATGATGCTGCTTATGATGATGACTAGGATGATGGTAATGATACTGATGATGATGATGATGATGATGATGCTGCTGCTGCTGATGATGATGATGATGATGATGATGCTAACGATGCTGATTATAATGATTATGATAATGCTGATGCTGGTACTGATGCTGGTGCTGCTGATGATGATGCTGATGATGATGATTATGATGATGATGGTGATGATGATGATGATGATAATGATGATGATGATGACGATGATGATGATGATGATGATGATGATGATGATGATGATGGTGGTGGTGGTGGTGGTGGTGGTGGTGATGATGATGATGATGATGATGGTGGTGATGATTGGGAGTGTGATGATGGTGGTGATGATGACCAGGAGGATGGCAAGGGATGCGCAAGGAGGACGGAATGAGGAGGACAAGGAGAAGCTGACGTGCTCCGCACAGCGCCCCGACGCGAGAGCACCGCCTTGCTGAGCGCGGGGCGGGGAGGCGTCCCCGAGGCCCAGGAGGACGTGCACCTCCACCTCCCCCAGGCGTAACAAAAATCACGACGGCCAGTCTTTGGTCGATTCCTGCCTCCGACCAGGCACCGGCACCGTCAAGAAGCGACCCCAGGGTCAGACTCCAGTCCCAGAGAGAATGATGGGCACATTTTCCACCACCACTACCATATGTATGACGGGGGAGAAGGTAGGATGAGGAGGTCCTCCTCCTCCTCCTCTTCCTCCTCCTCGTCCTCCGCCTCCTCCTCCTCCATTTCCTACCTATGATAGTGGTGGTGGAAAGCGGGCCCATTAGAGAAGGTCTAGACTCCCGGGGGTCCACGTGGTCAGAGATGCTCGTTCGGGGCCCGTCCTGGGGCCCACCAGGCGGACCTGTTCGATCTAGTTCGGCTCCCGTTTGACGCAAGTTCGACTCTAATTCGACCCTGGTTCACGTCGACGGCCTTCGACGCAGCATCTGAGCGCTGTGAGAGGGGCGAGTGGCTCCAGGAAGGTCCTCAGAACGAGCATCTGAGCGCCGTGAGCACGGCACGACGCCGGAGTTCTGGAGGAGGAGGAGGGGGAGGAGGAGGAGGAGGAGGAGGAGGAGGAGGAGGAGGACGGAAGGACGGTAATAGGAAGAGGGGGAGGAAGGAGGGGGAGGAGGAGGCGAGGAGAGGAGGAGAGGAGGAGTGAGGATGTGAGGAATGGCGGTTCACAAGCGGGGTGTGCAGCGCCACGCTCGCGTGCTGCAGAGGATCCTGGCGGCGCCAGTGGCGGCGCTGGACCGGGGGCGCGGGGGTCAAGAGAAGGGTCACCACAGGGGGGGTCGCCAGCTCCCAGGGCTCGTTTCGATTCCTCCGATTCGATTTGGCTCGTCTTCGATGGCGTCCGATGCCGATTCGATTCGACCTCGGATTCCGATTCATTGGCTCACGCCGCACCGCCGACCCCTTGGGGCGGCAGCAAGAGTGAAAGACGGAGTTCGCGGAACGCTCGCGGTCGCTGGGCAATCTTGGGGGTTCGGCCTGCCTTACGCAGCGTGTGGGGTTCAAGGGGTGGCCATGTAGAGGAGTGTTTTGAAGTTTTTCGTGGTCTTCTGTTGGTTTCTTGGGGCCTTCATGGGGCCTGTCCCAGGCCTCCTCTTCCACCCCCTGGATAGGCTCGGGGACCCGGGGATCGTTGAGACCCAGCCGGGGGTGCGTCTGGCCAGACATTCGAGAGTGGACCCAAGTGTGTCGACGAGGAGCTCCTTGAAGGCCCAAAGGGGGCGGAGAGCGCCCAAGAACCTAGGAGTCTCATGCCTCGAGTCTCGATTCACCCCGTGTTCCTTCCATTGCGAAGGGGTGGCACCGGCCAGGGAGGTCGATCTTCACCCTGGACCCTCGGTGGTGGTCCCGGGCACCGAAAATGGTTCCTGGGGGCTGAATTCGATCGACTAGACGTAAGAGTGACCTTTCGCCGGAGTGACATTTGGTGCGGGCCCAATGGGGTCCCCCGATCGCCGAACGCGAGGCGGCAGTGGCATCTTGCGCGTCTTGCGCGCTTGTGTCTTGCCCCCCCGCGGACCCCCAAAAGCCGCGCACCAAAGGTCACTCTTAGCCAGGGTCACTCTTGCGTGTAGTCGATTCGAGGAGATGCTTCGGGCGGTCGAAAAATCACGGAAATCTGTGAGACATCGGCGGCAACGACAAAATCTTCTTTACTCTTTCCTCTTCCTCCTCCTCTTCCTCCTCCTCTTCCTGCTCCTCTTCTTCTTCTCGATCGAGGTAGATGCCCGCGGCAGTTCCGGCCGCCTTTCCAAATAATTGTGTTTGAACTTTTGTTTATGTTGGTAGGTTTCGGTCTCTGGGGGCCGTTGCTGGGCCCCAGGACTTTCAAAGCCGGACGGGCCTGGGGCGAGAAATTGCATCGGCGGACCCGGGGAGAGGCTCGGGGAACGAACTTGTGCGAAGTAGCCCGTCGGACTCGGGAGGTATGTCGTGGTTGGAGGGGTCTGGGCCCCTCCCCTGTCGCCGCGGCTGGATGCATTGGGGAAAACGATTGCGACTGGATTCCGGGAAGAGTCGGGGGGGCCCATGGTGAGCGATTTCTGCGTGATGAAAAGAAAGGATTTGGTTGCAGAGTCTTAGTCTTTTCATTGTTTTGCGTTGTTTGCGTCGTCGAAGGACCCGCCTCCGGCCCCGGGGTCACCTGGGGGCATTGTGGATCCCAGTCAGGGCCTTTCGGGTGCATTTAGGCGCCCTTTCATCTTTTCCTCGGGGCGAATTGCTCGAATTCTTCATTCGGGTTTCCCCTCTTACCCTCCTCTTGGGGCCCTCCTGGGGCGTTCCCTGGTGGCTTCGGGGGCCCTGCTGGGGCTCGTTTGTGCCGTCTATGAGCCTTCTTGGGAGCACGCGGGGTTTTTTGGGTTGATTATGTTTGTTTTGGGGGCTGCTGTGGGACTCGTGAAAGCTCAAGAAGCGAACGTGTTAAACTTGAACGTTTCGCTTCAGGAAGGGGCCAAGGTTTGGTTTTGCTGGGCCTCTTGGGACGCGTCCTGGTGGTGCGTTGGGGCGTCTAGCGGGCCTCAGGGGTCAGCTGGAGGCCATGGCGGGCGTCTGGGAGCGATCTCCTCACGAGTCGTAACTTGCGCTCTGGGGCCGTCGGGGGAGCCTTGCGGGACCCATTTGGGGATTCTTTCGGGGCAGTCTTGGGGCCGTCTTGGGTGGGTTTCGTGGCCTCGAGGGCTTCTTGGCGCCCATTTGGGCTGTTTGGGGCTCTTTTAGGGGGGGCCTTTTCGGGTCGTGTTGGGTCGATCTGGAAGGCTCTTTGGGTTGTTGTGGGCCATGTGAAAGCAGCGTATGTAGGCAGCGTATGTAGGCAGGACGGCGCCTGATCCTTCTTCTGCTTTGTAGTATATCGCATGTTGTAGCGTAGCATGTTCACGCATGTGTTGTTTGTTCATCTCACACTTGCCCAGTGCCACGGCGCCAACCTGCGACGCCCTCGCCGGCGACAGCTGCAGGTCCGATGTCCGATGTCCGATGTGAAAGCAGAAGAGGCGAACGCGCTGGAAATGTATGTTTTCCAGAGAAACGGTTTTTGCTTCTGGAAAGCCTCCAGGGATGTCTCCGGGTGGTTTGTTGGGGCGTCTTGGGGGCCTGCAGGACCGCCGGGAGGCAATCTGGAGCGTCTTGGAGCGATCTCTCGACGACTCGTAGCCCTCGTGGGCCGTCCAGGATGCCTTTGGGGACCCTTTTGGGGTCCTCTTGAGGCCGTCCTGCGGCTCTCCTGGGCCGTTGCCTTCTTGGGCCGTTGTGGGCCTCGTGAAGGGCCAACGGGCGGGTGTTATTAAGATGTTTGTTTTGTCCGTGCGGAATGGGGCGATTTTTGCTTGCGGAGGCCTTCGTGGAGCGCCTCGTAGTCGCTTTGTCAAACGTCTCGGGGGCCTAAGGGGAATCGTCTGCAGGCAAGCTGGGGCGGTTTGGACCGAATCGCCCCCCTCTCCAGAAGGCCTTTGCGATCCCTATTGGCCCGCTGTGGGGTTCTCGTGGGGCCGTCCTGCGACTGTCCTGTGCCGTTGCTGTGGTTTCTGAGGCCTTCGCGGTGCGCCCGGAAGCCGTCGTGGAGCCTTTTTGAGAGCCTCTTGGGGTGTCGGGGGTCGAACTTGGAGGCGACTGTACTGAAAATGCATGTTTCCCTGCGGAACTGGGACGATTTTTGCTTCTGGACCCCTCTTGGAGCGCCTCGTGGACGCGTTTACAAACGTCTTGGGGGCCTATGGGGCCGTCTGGAGGCAATCTTGGGCGGTTTGGACCGAATCGTCCCCCGCGTGGACCGTCTGGTCAGCCTTTGGGGACCCTGTTGGACCGTTGTGGAGCCCTCTTGGGACCGTCCTGCGGCTCTCCCGGGCCGTTGCTATAGTTTCTGGAGCCTTCGTGGATCGCCTGGAAGCCGTCGTGGAGCCTTTTTGGGAGCCTCTTGGGCTGCGGACGACCCGTCGCTGGTGAGAACGTGACTGCGCGAGCGTCGCGGCGACGACGACGACGGCAACCTCGGGCCCCACCCGCCAGGCTCGCTCGAGCCGCGCTCCGCTCCGCGGGTCCCTCGGGCCGCGCTGCGCTCGGAACGCCTCGACATGGGCGTCCAAGACCGTTGCGTGCGAGGAGAGAAGGATCGAGGAGGGAAGAGCAGGAGGAGGAGGGAGGAGGAGGAGAAGGAGGGGGAGGAGGAGGAGGAGGAGGAGGAGGAGGAGGAGGAGGAGGAGGAGGAGCAGGAGGAGGAGCAGGAGGAGCAGGAGGAGGTCCCCGAGAGAAGGGACCCGAGCGTGATCGTGCCGGTCGCGGGCGCGGCCCGCCCCGCCGGCCTCTCCCGCCCGCACTCGGCCCGCCCGCGCCTCGAGCTCGCGCGCGCCTCGAGCTCCGGGGCGGCGCGGCGCGAGCTGCCGCGAGAGGCGCCGCGTCCTCGCCACGATCGCGGGGCGCGAGCGTCCGCGGCGGCGGCGGTCGCGGCGAGCGCGAGCTCCCACGAGCGCTTCCGCCCCCGCGCCTGCGAGGCGCCAGCGCCCGCGAGCTGCCAGGCCTCCCCGTCGGCGCCGTTGGGCGCGCCACCTGCGGGCGCCCCCCTCTGCGAGAGCGGACGGCCGAAGCAGGGCGAGCGCGCGTGGCGGCAGCCTGCTCGCTGCCGCGTTGCTGCCGCTTCGGTGCCGAGGGCTGCTCGCGGCCCCTGCTGCGCCCCCTCGCCGCTGCTTGATTCGGACGCCGCCCGATGGCATCGCACCCCCGCGCGCCTCCGCGCGCTCACCCGTGCCTCGGCCACACGTGGGAGTGACCTGTCGTCAGAGGGACATATGGTGCGGGCATACACTGGTGGCCCCAGCACTGGTCCGCGCGCTTGGATTTGGGCCCCTCGCGGCCCCCTGAAGCCGCGCACCAGTGGTCACCCTTGCCCAGATTCGCTCTTTCGTGTGCCCGTGCCTCGCCGACGCGAGGACACCGAGTGGTGGGACACCGGCCGCGGCCCCGCCGTGGTGCAGGTCGCGGTGGGCGAAGGCCTGGCTTCGGCGGCCTGCTTCCTGCTGGACACGCTGGCGGCGCCAGAGGCACGCCCCCGCTCACCCCCCACGAGGGGGCGGAGAGGCTGGAGGAGGAGAAGGAGGAGGAGGAGGAGGAGGAGGAGGACGAAGAGGAGGAGGAGGAGGAGGAGGAGGAGGAGGAGGAGGAGG
>CAUYUJ010018666.1:183758-192320 GCA_963575745.1 Prorocentrum cordatum | reverse complement strand
GTGAGTGAATTGAGAGGAAGTCTCAGGCGGGAGCCCCGTCCCTATGGGGCCCGCACTTCATGTTCGAATCCGAGCGGGTCGTCCGCATCGTGCAACTGTCGTCACCTTGGGGCTCTTGAGATTTGAATACGGAGGAAGTCTCGAGCGGGAGCCTCGTCTGTGAGTGACTTGCGAGGAAGTCTCAGGCGGGAGCCCCCTCCTTATGGGGCCCGCACTTCATGTTCGAATCCGAGCGGGCCATCAGCAACGTGCAACTGTCGTCACTTTTGGGCTCTTGAGACCTGAATATGGAGGAAGTCTCGAGCGGGAGCCTCGTCGGTGAGTGAATTGAGGGGAAGTCTCAGGCGGGAGCCCCGTCCCTATGGGGCCCGCACTTCATGTTCGAATCCGAGCGGGTCGTCCGCAACGTGCAACTGTCGTCACTTTTGGACCCTTGAGACCTGGATATGGAGGAAGTCTCCAGCGGGAGCCTCGTCTGTGAGTGACTTGTGAGGAAGTCTCAGGCGGGAGCCATCTTCCTATGGGGCGCGCACTTCATGTTCGAATCCGAGCGGGTCATCCGCAACGTGCAACTGTCGTCACTTTTGGGGTCTTGAGACCTGAATATGGAGGAAGTCTCGAGCGGGAGCCTCGTCTGTGAGTGGATTGAGAGGAAATCTCAGGCGGGAGCCCCGTGCCTATGGGGCCCGCACTTCATGTTCGAATCCGAGCGGGTCATCCGCAACGTGCAACTGTCGTCACTTTTGGGGTCTTGAGACCTGAATATGGAGGAAGTCTCGAGCGGGGGCCTCGTGTGTGAGTGAATTGCGAGGAAGTCTCAGGCGGGGGCCCCCTCCCTATGGGGCGCGCACTTTATGTTCGAATCCGAGCGGGTCATCCGCAACGTGCAACTGTCGCCACGTTTGGGCTCTTGAGACCTGAATATGGAGGAAGTCTCGAGCGGGAACTGCGTCTGTGAGTGAATTGTGAGGAAGTCTCAGGCGGGAGCCCCCTCCCTATGGGGCCCGCACTTCCTGTTCGAATCCGAGCGGGTCATCCGCAACGTGCAACTGTCGTCATTTTTGGGGTCTTGATACCTGAATATGGAGGAAGTCTCGAGCGGGAGCCTCGTTTGTGAATGAATTGCGAGGGAGTCTCAGGCGGGAGCACCGTCCCTATGGAGCCCGCGGATCATGTTATAAATCCGAGCGGGTCATCGGAAATGCTAATTGTCGTCACTGCTGGGCTCCTGAAGCTTGAATATGGGAGAAGTATCAGGCGGGAACCTCGTTTGTGAGTGAATGGCGAGGAAGTCTCAGGCGGGAGCCCCCTCCCTATGGGGCCCGCAGATCATGTTAGTTCGTTTCGAAATATACGCGGAAGAGACAAGCCAGGACGCCTCGCCAACCACGAGGACGACGGTGAGGGCTTTTCCTAGATTCGCCCAGAGGATTCTCATGTGGGGTCCTTCCGTCGGAGTAATTATTATCATTATTAATATTATTAGTATTATTATTTCTATTATTATTCTTATTACGATTATTATTATTACTACTACTAGTATTATTGGTATCATGAGTATTAATATTATCATTCTCATTATTCTTCTTATTATTATCTTTATTATTATCATTAATAGTATTATTATGTATTATTTAGTAGGAGTAGTATTATTATTCGTGATTTTCTTTTCTCTTTCTCTCTCTCTCTCTCTCTCCCTTTCCTCTCCCTCGTCGTCGCCGCCGTGTCGTACTGCTCCCGGTAAGTATACAATGCACGAAAGGAACTTGGACGCCTTCCGAGGCGAGCCGAGGCGCATTGCACAATGTAGGCGTTTGGCCCGGAGGCCATTCTACCCCCAAGTCCAGGTCGTCAGCCGAAGCAGCGCAAACGCTGCAACTGGCGCGAAACGATTTTTTTTATTATGGTGATTTGGAAACTAAGAGGCCATCATCTCCGACGTGTCCTTCGCTTCGGAGGTTTTTCGAGACAGGCAGCTGCCAAACTGCGGCCAGCTGGGCATGGGCGAATCGCACCCACTAATGCGCCCCAGATTCTTGGCCAGCAAATGGCTGAAATGCACGGGCAGGCTTCGCTTGAGCAGTGTAAAATGTCAGAACAACAACAGATTACGAACAACCTTCACGGAATTCGCGAGCGCACCCCAGGCGCAAGATGCTCAATGGGTGGACCCTCAGGCTCGAGAAATTCCACGCAACCTGGCAGCTGCCACGGCGCAGACTCGCCAGGGTGATCAGCGACCTGCCGAGCAGGGGGCCATTCGCATTCTGGGGCGAATCACTGCTCGGACGAAAATCAAATCCCTCGCGTGTCGCCAGGAAATCTGGGCGACGCTGGCGGACTGCGTTTCGCCGGTGGCGATGTGTTTTGGTTGCGAGATCCTCTTCTCTTGAGACTACTGAATTGAATTCAATCCCTCCCTGGCAGGGCTGAAGGGCGCGACGGGGTAGGCGCCGGCCTGAGTGGCCAGACGCGCGGCGGCAGCGATCTCCACGCAGCGGGCGCGCATAAAATCCGCCGCGAAGATGCTGTGAACTCGACGCCCCCGACAACTCGTCGCGATTGCCCGGCACGGCAGGCGCCCATCGGGCAACGACGCCGCGTCGGGGACAGCCGGCGCCACTGCGGCGGGGGAACCTGGCGCCGTTGCGGCGGGGGAATCTGGCGCCGATGATTCTGCGGGACCTCGGGGCAGTGACGGGCGATCTTTCGCCGCCGCGGCCGCGCCTTGCAAGGGGGCCGGCGCCCAAATCGCGCGAGCCGCCGAAAGCGCCAAACAGACCGGCGCGCGACAAACCGGCCGCGCAGGAATTGCGGGCCCAGCCCCCGGGAGCTCGGCGCGGCGCCCCAAATGTTCTGCCGCCGTCCGAGATCGAAGCGGCCCGCGCAGGTGCGGGCTCATCGAAAGACCGCCAGTCTGCCGCTGGAGAAGCCGCCAGAATGTTGACGACCCAGGAGAAGAAACTAGGCAGCAAGAAGCAGAGCGCCTCGCAAAAGATCACCAGGGACGGCATATGGCATTTTTCTGGGAAGCCTGCCGATATCCCTAGACGGATCGCACGCGGGCTCAAAGTTGAAAAGAGCGCACGGTCGTCGCCAGCGCGGATCTGGGCCGGCGCCCGTCAGGCAAGTTCCTCGGGCCGCAGTTTTTTTCGAGGATTGCAGGGGGCCGTCGCGACGGCGAAGGCCCCCCGCCGTCGCGCTCCCCGCGCGCGGCCGGGAGCGGCGAGCATCGCCCCCGATAGTGTCGCACCATGCACGGAAACATTGGCGAGAGCACCCTTTCCAGAGGGCCCTGGCACCCGCGGGGCGGGCGACGCCAAAGCCGGCTCCGCCGTTGCATTCTAACGTTGCGTCGACGAAAGTTGGCGCGTCTTCTTCCGCCCCGCGAAATGCAGACGCGCCCGCCCCTGCAATCGCGTCGGCGAAAGCAGGCGCGCAGAGTGCCGGTGCGTCGGCGAAAGCTGACGCCGCGCCTCGAGGCCCCTCCTCGGCCGCCGCCGGGGCAGACGCCGACCTTGGCGCGACGGGCCGCCGCGACGCCGGCAGGGCCCCGGACTTTGCAGGGGCGGAGGTGCCTCGGGGACACGCGGCGCATTGGCGGGCCCATCAGTCAGCCGCTGAGCTGTCCGATGCAGGGCGGGCTGTCATGAAGCCCCCAGCGAGGGCGCACGGCCGCGCAAGAAACCACCGCGACCGGAGGTTCTGGACGCCATTTAAACGTTGTGTTTTGTCGGTTGTTTCTGCGTGGCGGCTGTTGTTGGCGAGTGTTGCTGGTTTGAGGCAGCGCTCTCTCGAGAGGTTGCAGCCTGGCCACTTGCGGCGGTTTTCCCGCGGAGATTCCCTTCGCCGTGCTTTCGCGAGGCTGAGCGCGGATCGCGCGCGGCGGGGCCCGTTTGCCACGACCCATGCGCGCGCTGATCAGGGGAGGTAGTAGTAGTAGTAGTATAAACGTGGTCGCTGCGGCATTGCAGCACTGTGGTCAAGGCGGCGCGTAGCGCCGGTTTCGCTTGTTAGCTGCGCATGTCTTGCATGGGCGGATTGCCCCCGCGCAGCGATGCTTCGGGCGGCGCGATTGCGCCGATTTTCGGTGGCGATGCGCTCGTTCATGCGGGCAGAGCGCCTCTGCGCGGCGAGGCCTCGCGCAGCGTCTAGCACGCCGCTAAGTTTGTTCCTTCTGGGCCATCGGCCCCCCCGCCCCCCCCCTTCTAGGCGGCGCGCCAAAAAAATACAGTCGTCATTTCTGTTTTGTTCAGCGCTTGCGCTTGCCACGTTCGTCTGGGCGGTGATCATTTGCGGTTCGCCTCTCGCCCGGCCTCTTCCCTTTGCCCCCCGCCCCCCTCTCTTCGCATTGTTGTTTTGGAGCTTTCTCGCTGCGCGCATCTCAAAATGGAGAACCCGGGCGTCTCGTGGAGAGCGCGACCTCGCTGACAAGTCATACGCACTGCGGTTGCGCGTAGAGAACCAGGCGCTCGCGCCATGCAGATTTGTTCGCGGCAAGTCCCGCGCTCTGCGATTGCGCATGTTTCGGCGCGGTGAGTTTAAGAGCACCGCCAAGAAAACCGCACTACGCGACAGATCGTCGCCCATGCCCGTGCAATGGCCGCAACGTGTGACACGCTGATCCGCGTCGTTTCGGGGCGTGCTCCTTCGTTTTTGTTGTCGCCCCCCCCGCTCTTCCGTCCTCCCGTCGCGAGTCCCTTTATGTTTCTGCCTCATTATGCGTCCGTTGTTCCTGCCTCTCTTGGGTCTCTCACGGGTTACTCTCAGGCCGCGTTGAGCCACTTCGGGGCCATCGTGGGCCGTCGTGAGCTCCCTTGGGTGTCAGCTGGTGCCGTCTGGGGTTCTGCCCGCCTCCGTGGTGGTTTCTTTTCTTGGGCTTGCTTGCGGATCAGCGGATGCAGCGCAGGTGCGACGGTGGCGGCATCAGAGCCGCGTTCAGGTCTCGGCTATACATTTGCGTCGCTTTTTTGCAATTGGGGCGGCTAGTTGAGGGCCTCCGACGGCCACGCTGGGGAGTTTGAATTTTCGGCCCCCCGCTCCAAGAAAAGATGGTGGACGTAAGGGGCCCTCGGGTTCCTCAATGCATCCCTCTCCGGGGGCTTCGACGGCCCCAAAGCGCGAGACATCTGTCGATCCACGAAATTTAACAAGGAGTTCCCCGGGCCCCAAGTAAGGCCCTTATTTGGGTGCCCCGCGGTCCCACAATTCAGGGCTTTAGTTTGGTTCTCGGTGGTCGCAGGTCCCACAGGATTCAAAGATCTGACATGCCCCACAGGTCCCGCACTTCCCACGTGGCCCACAGGTCTCGCAGATCTCGCAGGTCGCGCAGGTCTTACAGGCCCCGCAGGTCCCACATGTCCCACAGGTCTCGCACGTCTCTCAGGTCTTGCAGGTCCCACTGGCCCCACATTCCCACAGGTCCCACGGGCCCCACAACTCCCCCATGGCCCACTGCTGTCGCAATTTTCACAAGTCCCGCATGTCCCGCGTATCCCACATATCCCACAGGCCCCGCAGGTCCAACAAATCTTGCAGGCGCCGCAGGCCTCGCAAGTTTGGAAGGTCTCGCGGGCCCCACGCGTCCCATTGTTCGAACAAACCCCATCGTTCTCACATGTCCCATGAATCCCAGAGGCCCCGCACGCAGGTTCCACATGCCCCACCGCTCCCACAGGTCCCACAGGCCCCTCAGGTCACGCAAGTCTCGTTGATCCTGCAGGCTCATCAGGTCTCACAGGACCCACATGCCCGACAGGTCCCACAGCTCCAAGAAGTCTCGCAGGCCGCGCAAGTCCCACAGGCCCCACTGATCCCACAGAACACACATGACCCACACGCCCCCAAGGTCGTACATTTCCCACGGGCCCAGCGGGTCCCCCAGGTCCCTCTGGACCCACAGGTCCCGCGGGCCCCACAGGTCCGACGGGCCCCACCAGTCCCACAAGTCCAACGGGTCTCGCAAGTCTTGCAGGCCGCACAGGTCCCACAGACCCCACGGGCTCCACAGGTCTCACAGGTTTCGCATGTCCTACAGGCCCCACAGGTTCCGCATTTCCCACTGATCGCACAAATCCCACAGGTCTCGCAAGTCTCTTTTGTCCCGCAGGTCCCACAAATCGAGGTCCCACAGGTCCCGCAGCTCCAGCAGGGCTCGTTTGTCCCGGAGGTCCGACAAGCCCCAGAGGTACTACAGGCCCCGGAGGGTTCGCGGGTTTCGTAAGTCCCGCAAGTCCCGCAGGTCCCACAGGTCCCGCAGGTCCCGCATGTCACAGGTCCCACAGGTTTCATAGCTCCATCTGGTCTTGCAGGCCTCGATGGTCCCACATGTCCTGCAGGTTCCACGGGTCTCTCACGTCGCCTTTTGCTGCTTCCAGGGTGCATTGCCAGGGTAAGTTTTGAAGTACTGGCGCACGTAATTGCTTGAGCTGCGCGCAGTGCCGAATGTGCCATGAGCGCAAGTGGGAAACGCTGCCCCACAAATGCGGAATTCCGCCCGGCCTGGATGTTTTATGTGAACTTGCGGAGGCGGTGGTTTCCATCGTGGTCAACGCAGTCGCGCTCCCCGAGGTTCCGGCCATTCGAGACTTCGCCCGGGCCCCGTCGCGAACCGCCGGGGGCCTCGAAGGGCGCCCGCTGCGCGCGGCCAGCGGTCAAGGCCCAGATATCTAGACAACGTCTGGGACGCCGCGGGCCGCCGCGCGCGGCGAGTCGTTGACGTGCCGTCGCGGTGCCCAGCCCGCGCTTCAGCAATCTGGGCCGTCTTCGATCGCGCCTTCGCACTGGGATGTCCTGGGGCCCAAGTTACGGCATTCGTTTAGTGTTCTGGGATCTCAGAGGCCATGTGAGCGCGGAGTCAAGCGGGAGGGGTCCGTCCGCGGATGGAACGCACGTTGCGATCAGCAACTGCGTCGTCTCCGCGGGGCGGCTATCCCGCCGCGAGGGCCTGCGCGCGATGTTCGCGCAGTTACCCGCCCAGAACCAATTTGATGGCACGGGGGCGCCGCCGCGGCGCAGTTCCCAGACCTCGGGCAGGCGATGAAGCTCACCCATCGGGTCGACGTCAGTCGCCCCGCGGACCGAGACGCAGCGCAGGATCTATCCAAGTCTGCCGAGCCGGGTGTCTGCGTCGATCCGACCGATCTTGCGCCCTTTAGTCAGAAGGGCGAACTTGGGGCAATTAAATGGGTCGCTTCGCCCGTCCACGACATCGGCCCCGCGGTCGCGGCGGAAGCTGGCGCCCCGCGCTCACGGTTGGGCGCGCGCGTCCGACTGCCTCCGCGAGGAGAGCCCTCGACGCCGACGAGTCGTAAAGGAACGACGCGTTTCAGTGCGCGAAGTTCGAGGGTCTTTCTGTTGACCGCGAAGAGATCGCGCTGGCGGAAGTTGACGCCAATCTTGCGTCGGCACAGGCTGGCGCTGGTCGAGCGTCGGCGAAAGCCGATGCTCCTGAAATCTCGCCTGAAGATGTGGCGGGCTTCCTCGACGACAGCCCAAAAGTCGCATCCTCCGAGGGCCAGCCGCGACCGCGTTCCAAGAGCGTCAGGCGCGCCATCGCAATATCTATGGAACAGTTGCATCATTGGGGATCTAGTCCTGCGTTTCCGAAAAGGCGACGCCTCGCCCTCCCTCGCGACTTCCCCCCCCCGCATAGGCCGGGGGCCCGGTGAGCGCGCTGGGGTAGCCGGGGAACCCAAAGTGGTCGGCGCCGCCTGCATCGGCGGGGTACACATAGAGCCGGCGACCAACCGCAGGACTGGCGGAGGGCGGCGGGGGGGCTTGGGCGCCCAGGCCCCCTGGGGGTCTCTCCCCCAGGGTGGGGTGGGGCATTAGGTGGGGCGGACTCGGGATGCCCCCCGTTGCCAGGCCCCCCTGGCTCGGGCCCCCTGAGCTCGTTCTACTTGGCGCCCCGCCCCCCCTGGGGCCCCCTCGGGGGGCGGGCTGGCGCTGGCCCCCTCGGGCCAGCGACGCGCCGCCCATCGCTTGTTCCGAGGGCGCGATGGGCGCGGCGCGCGAAGGCGGGCCTCGCACGCCCGATCCGCGGCGCGAAGGCACCCCTCGCCAGCGCCGAGAGCGCGAGGGGTGCGGGAGGCGGGGGCCCGTCTGCTGTCGCGCGGAGCCCCTGGCCCCCAGGGCGGCGCGCCGCGCGGCGCTTCCAGTGCGACCCGCACCGCCCTGCGGTTTCGTCGGCCCAGGCTGCCCTATTGGTGGGGGCTGCTGGGGTCCGCTGGGGGGCCCCGCGGCACGGGGCGCGTCTTCTTCTGTTTTTGTTTATATATATATATATATATATATATATATATATATATATATATATATAACAAAAAAAAGCCGAGGGCGGCCCAGGCTCGACGCCTAAGGCTGCCCAGTGTTTGGGCTTCCCTGCGCTCGTGGAGTCTGGTTGCGCCAATGTTGCTAATCCTGCTAATCCTCCCTCGCGACTTTCTGGGGCGGCACGGCGTCTATCGGGGCCGAGCAACTTGCGCGCGCGATCGCCGCGGCGGAGGGCGAGCTCGCCATGCTGCGCGCCGTCGCCCTGCGCCCGCGGGGCAAGTGTCGTTT
>CAUYUJ010018666.1:143758-176258 GCA_963575745.1 Prorocentrum cordatum | reverse complement strand
GACCAATTTTTTGCAGAGACGGGCGGAGCCAGGTTCAAGAATGGATGCGGTCTTGTTCGCGCCCGTTTGGAGCCCGAAACGGGCAATTTGCTTGATGGGGGCGGACAGTTTCAGGATCCAGAATCCGCTTTGGACATTGAAGCGGTCCGTTCTCCTTGAGCAAATGCCCTGTTTCAGGTTCCAAATGTGCGTGAACGGGATCGCGCCTTGTGGCGCCTCTTTCGTCGATTCTTCGGGTTCCCTCCTTCCGCGGGGCACTTGCGCGGGCGGGCGCGGAAACGGGCGCGGGCGCGGCAGCCGCAATGGCGCGTTTGAGGGGGGAGCCGTGGCTGTTCATCGACCCGTTTGGTTTTGTTCCTTTTCCGCGGGATGCGCGGGCGGGCGCGGAAACGAGCGCGGGCGCGGCAGCGGTAATGGCGCGACTGGGAGGGGGGCGTGGGAAATCATCGCCTTTCATATATGTTTCGCTTTTTTTTTTGTTTGGGTTTTTTTTTGTTTCTTTTCTTTCTCCCCCCGCGGGTTACGCGGGCGGGCGTGAGGGCGGGCGCGGGCACGGTCGTAATCCACGGGAATGCCCCAAAAGAACCTGAAACCGTGAACGCGGGACGTTCCGAAAACACCTGTGGGGTCACCCTCGAGAACCTTGGGAATCGACTCCCAAGGTTTTCCAAAACGACCCCGGGACCATTGTCAGAAAACCCCCGCCTACTCGCCACCCAGGAAACATTGAAACCCGCGTTCCCGCACGCACGCGCGCGCCCACGCCCGGGCGCGCACGCGCACCCACGCGCGCACCCTTGGGATCACCTTCGAAATCCCTGGGAATCGATTCCCAGGGATTTCAAAAGCGAGCCCGGGATCATTCTCGGAATATTCCAAGTGTTAAACCCAGAAGTGGGAGTGCTCCGGGAAAATCACATGTGAAATCATTTTCGGAATTTATCGGTTTCTTCCGATTTCTTAGGCAATACCATGGTCAGTTCCAAATCGTCTCCATTTGCGGGAAAGCCAAGGAAACCTGATATTCAGAATATGGAAGAATCCAGGGGGGGAACCTTTTTGGAGTCACTTTTGAAATCCCTGGGGATCGATTCCTAGGGATTCCAAACGTATTGGTTTAGACGGGGCGCGCGGGGGGAAACGTCTTTTACCTCCCTTGGAATCGATTCCAAGGAATCAAGAGTGGCGATCCCAGGCGATGCCCGAGCACAACAAGACGGCCCAGGATGCTCCCCAGACGACCCCCCAGAGGGGTCCCGAGGCGGCCCGGGCCCGTCCCGAAGCAGGCCACGACAGGCTAATGGAGGTCCCGAGAGGGCTCTAGACGGTCACAAGAGGCCCCGAAGACGCCCAAGCTGCCCTCAAGACGGCCAACGAGGACTCCAACACGCTCCACGACGGACTCAAGAGGCTCCCCAAGAGGGCCCTGGAAGGCAACATTTACTAATTTTCCTATAGTTTTTGAAGGATTTAGGCGTTCTCGCTTTCCCCGCTTCCCAGCGCTCCCTCACGGCCTCGCTCGGAGGCCCTTCAGATCGCTCCAAGACGGGTCACGAGGCCCCGCAGAGGGCCCCAAAACGGCCCAGGAGGCTCCCGAGACAATTCAACTGTGCCCCAAGAGCTTCCCAACGGGGGACCGCCAACCGATATTTCGAGGTCTCTGGCCCTAGAGGCCGCCTGTAGGCCCCGGGAGGCTACCAAGAGGCTCCCACGAAACCCCGTGAGGCGCCCAAGAGGGCCCCAGCAAGCCCCAAGAGACCCCCAAGGGGCTCCCAGGGAACGCCCAAGAGGCCCCCCAACACACCACAAGAAGTCATGTCCCCAGAAAACCTTCCAGGGACATGGTTCATCATGGGCCCGAGGGTTCCTGGAGTCCCTCAAGGTGCCCCCAGGGAACGCCCAAGAGACCCCCCAACACACCCCAACAAACCATGTCCCCAGAAAGCCTGCCGGGGACATGATTCATCATGGGCCCGCGAGTCTCCGGAGGCTTCGAAACACCATCATGCTATAGGAGAGCTGACTGAGAAGTTGATTGAGAACATGACTGATCGCCTTCTCGCGGCCCTCCGCAGATCGTTTCGCACAAAGTTGCCCCAAGTGCCCTCTTGAATCGACGACGACAACGACGACGAAACGACGAAGACGACGACGACCACGACGACGACCACGACGACGACGACGACGACGACATTACGACATTACGACGACGACGACGACGACGACGGCACGCCCCAACAGGCTCCCCAAGACGCCCCAAACCCATGCTTCAAGAAGGCCTTCTGGGAACCCGATTCATACGGCCTCCGCCCCCCTACACAACCATTTTCCTCGACGGCCTTTCGGAATGCAGAATGGCATGCTTTGATTGTGGTCCACTACTTCAGTGGAGCAGTGAATTCGTCAAGGCCTGGGGCCTGCTAGAACCTGAGCGCGCGCGAAGCGCGCGCGATGGTTCTAGTATATATATATATATATAAATATATATATTTATATATATATATTATATAATATATATTATAATATATATATATATATATATAAACAAATAGGCCCCCCCCCCCCGGGCGGGGGCCGCCATTCCGCAAACCATCCGCCACCGTTTTTTAATACCCCTCCCGGGGCCTCCCCTCTGTCTTCCTCCCCCCCGCCCTCACCTCCCCCCCATCGGATCCGGAGACGAAACGCTACAATCCTCTACGGATACAGGGCACCCCACGGCGCCCGAGACCCCGAGGCCACCAAGACTCGAGGAGGCCCGATGGGCAAGAGAGGCCGAGGCGGTCCTCGCACGCTCACAGGACGCCACGAAGACCCACGCGGCGCACGGGCTCCACAGCCGCCACGCGGCTCCAAGAGGCTCTCCAAGCGGGCCCCAAGAGGCTCGAATCGTTGATTTTCCATTGTGTTTTTCGATGTTTTTGGCTTTCTCTCCTTTTGGGCTCCCTGGCGCTCCAAGACGGCCAAGAGGCACCCAAGATCGCCCCACGACGGCCCAAGAGGCCACCAAGACGGCCCCAAGACGGCCCAAGAGCGCCCCGGGACCGCTTAAGAGGCCTCGAAGACGGCCCAAGAGAGTCCCAACACGGCTCCAAGAAGGGGCCCAGACGCGGGATCCGAGCGCACTTTACGGGCCCTCGGCCCCAAGAGCATCCCCAGAACCCACTAGAGGCTCCCAAAGGCCCCCAAGAGCCCCCCGGGAGGCCCCCAAGAGCCCCCGAGCAGGCACCGAAACGAGCCCCATGCGATTTCGGACACTTTCATATGCACCCCTTCGTCCTTCCGATCCGTTCCGTTGAGCTGCCTGCATTGAGTAGCATGTGCATTGCATTTCAATTCAACAATAATGCAACGTTTGGCGTTTGTTTTACTACTCGCATTGGTCTGCATGGCGTTGCATTCGATACGTCTGTGTGCGCCCTCGTGTGTACTACGGCCCTGTTCGGTCTGCGCCATTGTTACCTCTCCAGTTCATGCTCCTGCCATTGGTGGTTACGTGCACGCGTGCACATTTTAGCTTTGAGAGGATGGGGGCTGCTGGAACCTCAGCGCGCTCGAACTGCGCGTGTGGTGTTAGTTGGGGCCGAGGGTGCGAGCTTAGCGTGCACATGTTAGCTTTGAAAGGATGGGGGCTGCCGTTGTTTCTGTGGCCTCCTCGTCCTCCTCCGTCGGGACAGCCCATGTCTACTTAGCTGATCTCGGTGCCGACGCCCACTCCCTGACCACCCTCTTCCTCTGCAGCCTGGGGTGTCTCCTCGTCGTCGTCGTCGTCGTCGTCGTCGTCGTTCTCGCCGTCGTGGTGCCATCACACTCGGCGGCAAGCAGAGGGGACAGATTGAAGAGAGCGGGGAGGACAGGGAGGAGGAGGAGGAGGTGAATGATCAGGGATCCACTTCAGGGAGACGGCATCGAGGAGAAGAAAGAGGAGGAGGAGGAGCAAGAGGATAGGATGATGGGGAGAGATAGAACGGAAATGAGGTGGAGGGGGAGGGGACTGGAGTAGACCGATGATGATGACGGCGACGACGCTGATGATGAGGATGACGAGCACAACGACGGCGCCGACGAAGATGATGATGATGATGATGATGATGCTGATGCTGATGCTGACGATGATGATGCTGATGATGATGACGACGACGATGATAGTGAGGACAACGATGACGACGACGTTGATGACGATGGTGCTGACGATGCTGACGATGATGGTGGTGATGATGATGGTTGTGCTGGTGATGGTAATGGTGAACACGACCATGACGATGACTACGATGGTGATGATTGCGATGATGACGATGGTGAGGATCCTGGCTAGAACTTGAGCGCGCGCGAAGCGCGATGGTTCTATATATATATATACAAGACTGCAGTGGCGCTTCGCGCCATGCACCTTGGTCCTTGAAGTTTGGTATGCAGGCGGACTAGCAGGAATGTCAAGCTGACAAATTAGCGATAACTCCTGGTTGCCTTTTCTGGCATCGCCGCTATAATAATGCTATTCGATATCCTTCCTCCATGCTTATGTTTCTTTATTTTCGCCATGCCCTGCGCATTCTCCCCATCCTCCTCAGCTCTTTTTTGCGGAGGCTCCTCCTTGGAGTGCCTCTAGGGGCCTCACAAAAGTTGTTTCAGGCTTTCTGAAGGCCTTCTGGAGACCTCCTGGGCGTATTCTGGGGGCCTCCGGGGGCTTCCTCGGGCCACCCTGCCTCCAACCGCGGTCTCCCTGAACGACCGAATCACGATTTGGAATTCCTCGGAGGGTGTCTTTGGGCCATCTTGGGCCGCCATGGGGCTCTCTGAGGGCCATCTTGGACCCGTGTTGTGCCGTTTTGGGGCTCTCTTGGACTGCCTGGAAGCCCCTTCGGATGGTTGTGGGGCGATTTGGGAGCCTCCCATGCGGCTTCGGACGCCCAGAAGACCGCCGTCTTTTTTTTCTTTCGTTGTTTTTGGAACCCAGGGGGCAGCCGAGAACCGAGGCACGGAAAAGAGGGGAAAAAGAGGGGAACCCTAAAATTCACCAAAAACCTAAAGACAATCAATGATTTTTGCCTTGGGGGGCCCTCTTGGGAGTGCTCTTGGAGGCCTCTTTGTGGCCGTCCTGGAGGCCTCTTGGGCCATCTTGAGGTCACGTCGGTCACTCTTGGAGCGCTCTTGTGCTGTCTTGGGGGTATCTGGGACGTCTCCGATGACCCCCCTGATCGCCCTAGGTGTGCTGGGAAGGCTTTTGGAAAACGCAATGTGAAGGCCGGGCGGTGGAGGGCGTCGAGGCCAGTCTGGGAGGGTTCCCAAAGCCCCAAGATCCCCTTTTTCTGGGGAAGTCCCGTTTTTGGGGGGGGGGGGACGGGTTTCCACCCCGCCCAGGCTTATAAAATATAGGAAGAGAAATTCCCAATCAGAGCTTGCTTCTGTAGGGGTCCTAGCGGATATAAAGCTGAGGTGAGGTCGGCGGCCGATTTCGGTGGCCGGGGCCGGGTGCCTGGGTGCCCGGGGGTGCCCGGGTGGCCGATTTCGGTGGCCGGGCCCGGGTGCCCGGGTGCCCGGGTGCCCGGGGGTGCCCGGGTGCCCGAGGGTGCCTGGGTGCCCGGGGGTGCCCGGGTGCCCAGGGGTGCCCAATAGCCCAATAGCCCAGTAGCCCTATAGCCCTATAGCCCTATAGCCCTATAGCCGTATAGCCCTATAGCCCTGTAGCCCTATAGCCTTATATCCCTATAGCCCTAATAGCCTTATATCCCTATAGCCCTATGGCCCCATAGCCCATATAGCTCTATAGCCCCATAGCCCTATAGCCCTATGGCCCTATAGGTCACAGTCCTGTAGCCCTACAGCCCGATAGCCCTATAGCCCTATAGCCCGATAGCCGTATAGCCCTATAGCCCAATAGCCCTATAGCCCTATAGCCCATCGCTATATAACCCTAACAAACACCCTGATGGGTTTTTTCTACAATATTATCATATTACATATATATATAGATAAAGAGGGGAGCTTTCATGGATAATTGCGAGCAGAGAAGAGAGCGAGAGAGAGAGAGAGAGAGAGGAAGAGAGAGGGAGAGGGAGAGGGAGAGAGAGAGAGAGAGAGACGAAGAGCCGGAGATAGAAAGTGCGATAGAGCGAGAGAGAGAGAGTGACAGAATGCAGAGAGGGGGGCGATGGCGACGAGAAGCGACGCAGAGGAGAGGGGCAAGGATGGCGGAGGGAGTGTTGAATGCGGAAGGTCACCTTCAAGATGATCGACAAGAGTCGCAGCGAGGAAGCCAGGGGAGAGCACCTCCGCTGGAATGGCTGCCAGAGTTGACGGAAGACTCTGACGGGCGCAGGAGACGAGGTACCAGGGAAGAAAGCAGCACCAGTCGACACCTTGACAATCTGACGTGCCTCATGTCATCGTGCTGCTGGGCAGAGGGGGATGCTTCTCAACGCGCCAGGATCCCTGCCCTGAAGGCCCTGAGAAGCATCGTGTACCGTCGTAGCCTTTCGCGTAAACCTGACTGTTACGTTTTGGCGAACCTGAACAATTCTATTCTCGGGACTTCAACACCGCGAATTAAAGTGACTGTTGCGCCCTCACAATCCTGAATCACTCCAAAATACAAATTCTGGTACGTTCACCACGAGAATTAGTGAACCTCTTGCACATGTTTACAGCGAATGTGCGCGGCGCTAAGACGAGAGCCACATTTTGAAAACGACCCGCCCTCAACCCGTGGAACTCTTGCAACATTTTAAGACGAACGTGCGCGGTGCTAGGGCGATAGCTACGTTTTGAAAACGATCCGCCCTCCATCCGTGAAGCTGTTGTCATTTGTTCGCATCAGGGTTATAAGTGGTGAGCGACTCTCAGTTGAAACACTCGACCCGCCCTTTCGACAGGCCTCGGGGTGCGACAGGGAGGAGTTATCTATAAGGACAAGGAATGGAGGATGAGGAGGAGTAGGAGGAGTAGGAGGAGTAGGAGGAGGAGGAGGAGGAGGAGGAGGAGGAGGAGGAGGAGGGCGAGCAGAAAGGCCAGAGGCCTCTTGGATGCCTCTCGGCGTTTCTTCGGATGCCTCTTGAGAGCTTCTTGGAGTCCTCTTGGGCCGTCGTGGGGACCTCTTGGCGGTCACGGGGGCCTCTTGGAGCGTCTTGAGTGCCTCGGGGGAGCTTATTGGGGCTTCTTCGGGGTCTCTTGGGAGTCTCTTGTGCACCTCTTGGGGCTCTCTTGGGCCTTCGTGGAGTCCTCTTGAGGCCTCGGAGGGCCGTCGAAAGCGAAAGGGCGAGAAGGCACACAACATTAATCAGCCTCTCTGGTTTTTGAACGGGCTTTGTCTTCTCGGAGGCTTCCTTGGGAGGTTCCATGGCCACTGGGAGCCGTCTTGAGGCGGCCTTGGGGCCTCCTGGGGCCTCTTGGAATATCTTGGAAACCATTTTGGAGCTATCTTCAGTCATCTTGAGCCATCTTGGAGGTTATCTTAGCCTCCTTTGAGGTCCTTTTTGGAGCCATCTTGGGCTATCTTGGGCGCTCCAACGACACGCGATCTCCCCTTTCAGATTAGGTGGGGTGGTAGTGGGAGAGGGGTCGAGCTACCCACGAGCAACAAGGCGTCTCGCTCAGTCCCACCCGCCATCCCAACACATAACTAAGTAGTACCCGGGTCTCTGCATATTCAGCGGTGTTGCTACTGGGAGCTAATGCAGGCTCCAGGTGTGCGACACTGGGGCGAGGTGCGCCACGCGTGCCAGATGCGCCACGCGCACCAGGCGCGCCAGGCGCCCTTGAGTCCCAAGTGTGCCAGGCACGCCTGGTGCGCCAGATGTGCCACTTGCTCCATGTGCGCCAAGTGTGCCGCATGCTCCAGCCACGTCTGGTGCGCCACGTGCGCCCGCGCACATCGGGAAACATGTCGGCTTCCACCGTCCTTGTCGAAAACCAATGAACAATCACGGCGGAGTTGCCATCATGACGTTTAGTGGGCCTGCGCACAGCAGGCAACGTGCCAACACGCCCGCCGTCCCTGTCAAAAACCAGTGCAACATGATTGCGGGTTGCCCGCGCATGATCCAGATTTAGCCGCGAAGTACAGTAGTTTTTTTTGATAAGGGTAGTTGCCTTGCGCAGAACAGACCTACGCTGGCACCCCCGCCGTCCGTGTCACACAATGCAAAGTGGTCGCGGGCCCCCCGAGCATGACCCCTGACTTTGCCGCAAAGTGCACTTTGGTCGGGTGTTGGCAGGGCACAAAGCAGGTAATATGCCGGCACGTCCGCCGTCCTTGTCCAAAAAACAGTGCGAAGTTGTCGTGTGGCGCCCGCGTGTGCTCCAGATTTGGAGGCAAAATGTATATTGTATTGTTTTTCGGCAGGGGTGGAGGGGTGGGGGGGCTCACGGGTACGGGTTGGCCTCCGGTCGGGTGGGGGGAGGGGGTGCGTTTATCAGTAGGAGCAGTGATCAAGCTCCCCCCCCCGAAAGGACGGCCGTCTCGCTCAGGACGACGTGAGCCACACGCGACGCTCAGCATGGGAAGGGGCCGCCATCGACCATAAAATCGAGAACCAAGGCAGACGCCAGCCAGGTGCGCGGCGCCCGCGAGGTGTGCCGCGCGTGCCAGGGCACCCCCCATCATCTCTTTCAAGATAGCCCAAAAAATAAAACAAAGAGGAAACAATAACAACAAATAATATAAAAAAAAACAAAACAACATGTCTCTTTCAAAATAGCCATGCTAAGTGATCGCGGGGCTCCCGCGCATGATCGTTGCCGGAAGGTGCACTTAGTATGGTGTTGTTGTGCATTGATGATGGGCCTGCGCGTAGCAGGCAATACGCCAGCCCACCTTGGCAGTCAGCTGGGAGTTGCTCAGGGCCATTTCTATAGAGCCAGAAGCCAGTGTAGACATAAGGTGCCGTTGAGAATATCCATGTCGTCTGGGGCTGAGATGCTGCGGTCCTGCGCTGACGCCGCGAGAGTGCGGGCCTGCTGCCGGTGCGACCTCAAAGGCGGGTGGGTGGGCTGCCCACCCGCCGTCCCCCCTGTCAACAGTCAGTGCAGAGTGACATAGGGATCGCGCTGCGTCCGCGCATGATCCAGATTTTGGTGCAGAGAAGAGCATTTTTTTGTTGGGGGGGGGGGCAGAATGGATGGTGGGGGCTATTGGCATTGCGCACAGCAGGCAACATGCCAGCCCCCGCCGTCTTCGTCGAAGCTCGATGCAGAGTGATCGCGGTGCGTCCGCGCATGATGCAGACTTTGGTGCAACGTGCACTTCGTATCGTTCTTTGCAAGGGATGGTGGGGGGGAGTGGTTCTGATCCTGGGTTTGTCGCCGGTCGGGTGGGGGAGGTGATGTACATGTCATAAGTGGCAGTGATGAACCCCTTCCCGAAGGGGAAGACGGTGAAGATGGAAAAGGAAACGCTCCAAACCACCTCCGCCCAGAGGGCTTGAGGGACTTCTTTCTTCCAGCGTCGCAAGTTTTCGTGACGTGGGCCCCTGGAGATCTCGAGCCCATCCCCGGGCCGGTTTCTTCGCTCCGGGTTGTGGCGGGGCCAGTCTAGGCTTCCCACATGGGGTCCGAGCAGGGGTCGAAGCATCGCGCCGCATCGCCGATACACCGCCGGTGCGGCTCGATGTGGAGCCAGTTTCTCTCCACGCCGTCGGCGCCGATGCATCGCCGATGCATCGGCGACGCGCTCCGATGCGTCGGCGATGCGGCGCCACCCTCCGACACCGGTCCCGCCCCCGCCCCGGCCGCGCCGGCGGAGGTTCGTGCGGTGGGCGCTGCAGGAGCGCTGCATGTCTGTGGAGGAGCTGCTGGAGTACCCCGGGCTCATCGAGGAGGGAGAGGAGGCCACCGCGGCGGGAAGGGTCAGCATCGCGTGGCCGATGCCCATCCCATCCCCATCTCTATATGTCCCCATCCAGTTCCCCACCATCCCACCGCCCCAGCTGGGGATATGTCCCTCGAAACGTGAAGGGAGCATCACGTATCCATATCTAGGGGGATAAATCGGCCGGTTGGGCCCAGGCCACCCCAGTGGGGATAGAGATCGGTTAAACGATGCTCAAAGGGCAAAGGGTGCTGAAAGCATCGAGGTTCGAGGATCGAGGTTTTCGGGGCGTCCATTTTGCGTCTCCAGGAGGATGATTTGCCACCGTGGCTGCATTCCCCTCCAGGTTCTTGTCCAGACACACTCCTCGAGAGGTCCGGGGGTCGATTTATCAGGGGCGCCATAAAGAAAAGGGGTCCCGGCAGGACAGGGTCTTGGTTTTCTCTGACCCCTTTCGGGCTCCTGGGAGGGCCCAGGGCCGTCCGAAAACCGCTCGGGACGAGGGGGAGCCTGGGGGTCCAGGACACGCTTCCATCTGGGAGGAGGATGCGCAGCACGGCTACGTCGTTGCGCGCTGCCGCTCGTCGTCGTCGTCGTCGTCGTCGTCGTCGTCGCCGTCGCCGTTGTCGTCGTCGCCGTTGTCTTCGTCGCCGTTGTCGTCGTCGTCGTCGTCGTCGTCGTCGTCGTCGTCGTCGTCGTCGTCGTTCTCGTCGTCGTCGTCGTCGTCGTCGTCGTTCCCGTCGTCGTCGTCGTCGTCGTCGTCGTCGTCGTCATCATCATCGTTGTCTTTCTCATCTTTGTCGACGTCTCTTGACGTTTGAATGTGCGCCGCGCAGTAACCTTTGCAGGAGATGGCGGGGGGTGAAGACCGATTGGCGGGGGACGATATTCTATCTTCTATGAAAATCACGAAGAACTATCGTGCATGACAGGCATGGCAAACACCGGTGTGCGCAGGGGGTCGTCATCTTGGCCTCGGGCGGGCAGACTTTGCAGGACAGAGGGTCAGCGTTCTGGAGCCAGTGTGCTGGAAGCTATTCGGTGGCGCACGAGCTGGCGACGGGGCGGCGACGGGCGACCGCTGACGGCCACCGTGCGAAAACTGGGCACCGCTACCCAGCGCACGAGGCGGCGGAGAGGCGGTGTCGAGGCGGCGACGTGGCGCCCATGGGCGGCCTCTGGGCGAAAACCTGGGACAGCCCGCCACTTACTCGAGAAGCTGAGCAGGGACCCCTGACAGTGCAAGCCTTCTTTTTCTCGCGGGGGGAGAGAAGCAGCTGATGGGGCGGAGGCGCTGAGCACACTGCATGACGCAGAACACGATCACACTCCCTCCCTTCTTCTCCCCCCTCACACTGCGACTGCGTTGTTCTGAAAGGTAGCTCGCCTCCTCCTCCTCCTCCTCCTCCTCCTCCTCCCACCCCCTGCGGGCCGCCAGAAGCAGACGGGGATGGCGCGCACAGGTGCCGGCCCATGCACGCGCACGGGCACGCCGGGGCCGCACCTCCGGGAGGGGAAGAGCGCAGGGAGGAGGACAGGAGGACAGGAGGAGGAGGAGGAGGAGGAGGAGGAGGAGGAGGAGGAGGAGGAGGAGGAGGAGGAGGAGTCGTGAGGCCGGAGGGAGGAGAGGAGGAGGAGGAGGAGGAGGAGGCAAGCAGGAGGAAGGAGGACGACGCAAGAGAATAAAGGAGGAGGACGAGGAGGAGGACGAGGAGGGAGGAGGAGAGGAGGAGGAGGAGGGGAGGAGGAGGAGGAGCAGGAGGAAGAGGACGACGAAGAGAAAAAGGAGGAGGACGAGGAGGAGGACGAGGAGGAGGAGGAAGAGGAGGAGGAGGAGGAGGAGGCGGAGGAGGAGGAGGAGGAGGAGGAGGAGGAAGCGGAGGGATGGAGGCAGGGCGGAAGGGCGGAAGGTCGAAGAGCAGACGCCCTCGTGAGCATCGCGCGTAGGAGGTCCGCGCCGATCTCGTGGGCCGGCGCCGGAGCCCCCTGCTGGCGGCGCCTCCAGCGCCCACCCTGGGGCGCTCGGCGCGCCGAGGGCGTGGTGCCGATCTCAGAGAGGTTTGTGCTCGTGCACTCGCTCTTCCGTTGCGCTGATTTGGGTCGTTGCTCGTGTGCAGTGTCCTGGGCGCCGCCGGACTTTGCCTCGCCGCGGTCGCGAGCAAGAAAGCTTATGCACCTGCGTTTGTGGGCGCGCGGCAACCCGCGTTGCAGCTTGGAGGCCGGGTCATGGGCTCGCTCGGAGTCGCAGCGGGGGAATGGGGGGTGGTTGTCGTGGGGACGGGCACTTAGTCAGGCGATCGGAAAAATGGATTAAGGGGGCGTGGATTAGCGACGGGCCCCGTTTCCATAGGAAATCGCTGATTGCCGCCGCCGAACGAGGCGCCACCGGCCGCATTTTGGGGAGGGCAGCTCCCCCGATCCATGGATTTGGCGACCGCGCGCCAAATCCATGGATCGCTGATCCATGCTTGCGCGCCCCCGATTCAGGTCTTCTCCAGATATTGTGAAGGCCTTCCGGCTGGCGCAGCCGACCCTGAAGGCGGGACCTCCCCCCGGACCCCCGCTGGCGCTCCCCCCCCCCGGACCCGCCGGGACCCCGGGGGGGCAGCGCTCTGACCTGGGACCCCTGCCCCCACCACAGGAGGGACCTCCCCTTGGATTCGGCTGGCGACCCCCCCTGGAGGGGGTGGTCCTTGCTTCCCCTTGTCCAACCTAAGGCGAGGCCGTCCCCTTGTCCACAGGGGGCAGGCGGGAGGGGGAGTCTTGAGCTTCTTCTGTCCACAGGGGAACCACCCCCTCGTCCACCTTGTGCACAAGGGGGATGATTGCGGGGAGAGGGGGAGGGGTCTTGAGTTCCCCGTGTCACACAGGGGGGACCCCCCTTCTGTCCCCCCTTTGACAGGGGGGACCAGGGAGGAGTGGGGTGGGGGTGCATTGAGTAACGACAGGAGGGACCACCCCATGTCCCCCTTCAGCCGAAGGGGGGACTTGGTTGGGTGAGCGGGAGGAGGGAGGCATTGAGTTCCCCCCCGTCCACAGGGGAGGACTCCCCCCCAGCACCCGCAAAGACCCCCGGGGGGCGGTAATCTAACCTGGGACCTCCCTTATCATCGTTCTCTATTAATCTACACCCCCTCCCCCAAGCGACCGGTGGCCAACCAGGAACCATCTCCCCCCCCCCATCCCTGTCAAAAAACAATGCAAAACGCGCTCTGCCTCCACATTTGGATCATGCGCGGCCAATCCGATGCGGCCCCCCTCCACCATCCCTGTCAAAAACAATACAAAGTACCTTGTGGGGCCAAATCTGGATTCATGTTAGTGAGGCCCGCGAGCACTTTGTATTGTTTTTGACAGGCCTGGCGGGGGTGTCAGCATATTGCCTGCTGTGCGCAGGGCTACAATATCTAACACAAAAACTGTACACAATGCACCTCGCGGCTAAATCCGGATAGTGCGCGGCCACCCCGCGATCATTGTCAGGTGGTTTTTTGACAGGGACGGCGGGGGTGGTGGCGTATGGCCTGCTGTGCGCAGGCCCACCAGGCACAATGTTGTGCATTGGTTTTCGAGAAGGATGGTGGGGGCTGATCTGTTTTTTGATGTGTGTGTTGTCACGTGCGTAGGCGCAACTGACACACTTTGCACGTGCCCCGAACGTGGCGCACCTGACGCGGCTGGAGTATGCGGCACACATGGCGCACGTGGAGCACGTGGCACATCTGGCTTACCAGGCGTGCCTGGCACGCTCGTGCCCCAGGGGTGCCTGGCGCGCGTGGCGCGCCTGTCACGCGTGGCGCATCTCGCCCCGGCGTCGTGCTCATGGGGTCGGTTTTGGTTCCCAGTAGCTGTCCACACAAAGACGACCGCTGAACATGCTCAGGCTCGGGTGTTACTTATGTGTTGGGAGGGCGGGTGGAAGTGAGCTAGACGACTTGCTATTTAGGGGGTGTCTTGATCCCCCCCTGTGCCCCCCCCTGTCATTGTCAGGGAGGGGAAAGCGGAGGGGATCGACGTAACTACGACGTTTTTCTTTCTGTTCGTTCCTCAATTTCTTTGGGACTGGCGGCGACGACGACGACGACGACGACAGCGTCTCACACACGCCGAAGGGCTGGCGGACGGGGGACGGGCACCTCACGTTTCCTCGGGATCTTTCCCTGAGCAGCCCATTTTTGTCCGGATATGTTTCCACTGTGCAGGCCAGGCATCGCGGGATCGTGTGACGCGCCGTGCGGCAAAACCTCAGCACAGTGCGGCAGCGTGGCAGGGCGTGCAGCTGGCGCGTGAGCTCCTCTTCCACGGACAGCACGAGCCGTCCCTTCGCCCTCGGGTGTCACGGGGCTGCGGCCGGGAGCCCAAAACTATCTCCCCGCTCTCGGGCGCTGCGAGGTGGCCCCAGTCCCTCCGCCCTCAACACAGCAGAGCGCGGACCGTGTCGTACCACCGCGTTTTGCTCCCCAAGCGTTCTTGCGGTTCTCCCTCATCGGCATCCTCCTCGCTCGTCACCCCACCTCCGTTCCTGCTTCTCTCCGCCCTATGTGGCAGGCAACCATGCAGCTGAACCCAAAGCTGTCTGGCGAGGACTCGCTGGTCTTCGAGGAGAAGGTGGCCGAACCTTAGAAACAGTGGATCCAGCTGGCCCCTCCTGCTTCCACTTGGGGTCGTGCAGTCGGAGGACGCAGCTTGTCCAGCTGCCCGCAGCAAACCCCGCCACTGTACCATGGCAGCAGGACTGCAGGACTGAGTTTGAGTTTGGAGCTCGCTCCGTCTGAGTGCCTGGTGAGCTGTCGTGGGTCTTGAGCACCCCCTTCGTGTCTGCAGCCTCGTCCTTCTCTTCCCTCCTCCTTCCACCTCTTTTACCTCCCCCTCCCCCTCCTCCTCCTCCTCCTCCTCCTCCTCCTCCTCCTCTCTACCCTCCCTTCCCTCACCCTCTTCCTCACCTTCTCCTCCTCTTGACGGGCTCTGGGCTGATGCTGGCAAGTGTGTCTTTCAGACGTGGGCCTCCTCCTCCTCCTCCTCATCCCAATCACTCATCCTCCTTCACTACTAATCCTCCTCCATCCCCCCTCCTCCTCCTCACTCACTCCTCCCGTTGCCCGCTCGAAACGGCTTCGGAGTTTATGGGGCCGCTTTTTTTTTTTCACCTCCTCTTTTGTTTTTTTTTTTTTTTTTTTTTTTTTTTTTTTTTTTTTTTTTTTTTTTTGTTTTTTTTTTTTTTTTTTTTTTTTTTTTTTTTTTTTTTTTTTTATTTTTTTTTTTTTTTTTTGTTTTTTTTTTTTTTTTTTTTTTTTTTTTTTTTCTTCTTTTTTTTTTTTTTTTTTTTGGCACTTGGGACACACTCTGCGAGTCCCCACGGGGGCGACAGAGGGGGCTGGCGGGGGGGGGGCGGGCGTGCGCCCCAGAGGAGGTATACATGTATGTATGTATGCATGCATGTACATGTATATGTATATGTACATGTATATGTATCTGTATATGTATTTGTATATGTATTTGTATTTGTATGTGTATATGTACATGTATATGCATAGGTATCTGTATCTGTACATATATATATATGTGTATGTGTATGTATATGTATATGTATATGTATATGTATATATATATATATATGTATATGTATATATATATCTATGTATATGTATATGTATATGTATATGTATATGTATATGTATATATGTATGTACATGTGTATGTATATGTATATGTATATGTATACACATATGTATATGCATATGTATATGTGTATATATATGTATATGTATATGTATATGTATGTATGCATGCATGCATACATGCATGCATGCATGCATGTATGTATGTATGTATGTATGTATGTATGTATGTATGTATGTATGTATATATGTATGTATGTATGCATGTATGTATGTATGTATGTATGCATGTATGTATGTATGTATGTATGCATGTATGTATGTATGTATGTATCTATGTATATATGTACGTATGCATGCATGCATACATGAATGCACACATGTATGTATATATGTATGTGTGTATGTATGTATGTATGTATGGATGTATCTATCCGTAAGGGCTTCGCCCCCTGCCGCCGGCCCCCTCTTTCGGATAATGGGCCATGGAAGAGCTAAGTCATGAGGCCTTGGCGCTGTCGTGAAGCAGTATCGAAACTTCATGCGAAGCCGATTCGCAATCAGCAAAACCAACTGATCACAAGAGGGGTTACCACACCTGGCGATTGGTAAGACGTGTATGGTTAACGGGCTTGGTTACCACACCTTGCGATTAAAGGGCCGAGGGAGTTCTCGCAGTTTGGGTTACCACGCCTTGCGATGGATGTGCGTGAGGGGTGGCACCGAATTTCAGAAATGTGGCAAATCCCCTGTGTTTTTGGACCCTGACCCCGCGGATCTGCGTGAGGGGTGGCACCGAATTTCAGAAATGTGGCAAATCCCCTGTGTTTTTGGACCCTGACCCCGCGGATCTGCGTGAGGGGTGGCACCGAATTTCAAAAATGTGGCAAATCCCCTGTGTTTTTGGACCCTGACCCCGCGGATCTGCATGAGGGGTGGCACCGAATTTCAGGAATGTGGCAAATCCCCTGTGTTTTTGGACCCTGACCCCGCGGATCTGCGTGAGGGGTGGCACCGAATTTCAGAAATGTGGCAAATCCCTTGTGTTTTTGGACCCTGACCCCGCGGATCCGCGTGAGGGGTGGCACCGAATTTCAGAAATGTGGCAAATCCCTGTGTTTTTGGACCCTGACCCCGCGGATCCGCGTGAGGGGTGGCACCGAATTTCAGAAATGTGGCAAATCCCATGTGTTTTTGGACCCTGACCCCGCGGATCTGCGTGAGGGGTGTCGATTTCGAGCCCCCCCAGCAATTCAGACAACGCGCCCAGGAGACGCTAAAAATCCTGTTTGGGCCTCCCCCCCCTCGCGCGGTCAATCAACTAGTTACAGTAACCAGCAAGAAGTCAACTAGTTACAGTAACCAGCAAGAAGCAGAACTGTAACACTGGAAACTACAACCTACGACTGGTACAGGAAACTGCGAATCACGGTCCTACAGCCTGGTGGCCCCACAAGGGGGCCGGCCGATTTCCTGTATGTGTGTATGCATATATGTATGCATGTACGTATGTATGCATGCATGCATGTATGTATGTACGCATGTACGTATGGACGTATGCATGTATGTACGTATGTACGTATGTACGTATGTATGCATGCATGTCTGCATGTCTGCATTTATGCATGCATGCGTGTATGTGTGCATGCACGTACGTATGTATGTGTACATGTGCATGCATGTGTATATGTATATGTATATGTATGTATCTATGCATGTATGTATGTATGTATGTGTATGTATACATGTATGTATGTATGTATGTATGTATGTATGTATGTATGTATGTATGTATGTATGTACGTACGTGTGTACGTGTGTACGTATGTACGTATGTACGATTGTACGTATGTATGCGTGCATGTCTGTATGTATGCATGTATGCATGTATGCATGTATGTGCGTATGTACGTACGTACGTATGTATGTATGCATGCATGTATGCATGCATGCATGTATGTATGTGTATATATATGTATATATGTATGTATATACATATGCATGTATGTGTATGTGTATGTATGTATGTATGTATGTATGTATGTATGTATGTATGTCTATATCTTTGTATGTAAGCAGTTATGCAAGAGATATATGAATCCATTTATAAATACATACATATATTCATACATACATCCAACATAAATACATACATACATACATACATACCTACATACGTACATACATACATACATACATACATACATACATACATACATACATTACACATACACACACATATATATATATATGTGTATATATATACATATATATATATATATAGAAGACTGCAGTGGCGCTTCGCGCCATGCACCTTGGTCCTTGAAGTTTGGTATTCAGACGGAATAGCAGGAAGGTCACGCCGACAATTTTGCGATAACTCCTGGTTGCCTTTTCTGGCATCGCCGCTATAATAATGTTATTCGTTTTCCTTCCTCCATGTTTCTTTTTCCTTATTTTCGCCATGCCCTGCGCATTCTCCCCATCCTCAGATCTTTTTTGCGGAGGCTCCTCCTTGGGGGCCTTCTGGAGACCTCCTGGGCGTATTCTGGGGGGCTCCGGGGGCTTCCTCGGGCCACCCTGCCTCCAACCGCGGTCCCCTGAACGACCGAATCACGATTTGGAATTCTTCGGAGGGTGTCTTTGGGCCATCTTGGGCCGCCATGGGGCTCTCTGAGGGCCATCTTGGACCCGTGTTGTGCCGTTTTGGGGCTCTCTTGGACTGCCTGGAAGCCCTTTCGGATGGTTGTGGGGCGATTTTGGAGCCTCCCAGGCGGCTTTGGACGCCCAGAAGACCGCCGTCTTGGAGCGTCGGGAAGCCGAAACGAGGAGAACCCTAAAATTCACCAAAAACCAACAGAAAATCTATGATTTATGTTGCCTCGGGGGGCCTTCTTGGGAATGCTCTTGGAGGCCTCTTTGGGGCCGTCCTGGAAGCCTCTTGGGCCATCTTGAGGTCACGTCGGTCACTCTTGGAGCGCTCTTGTGCTGTCTTGGGGGTCTCTGGGACGTCTCCGATGACCCCCCTGATCGCCCTAGGTGTGCTGGGAAGGCTTGGCAAAACGCCATGTGAGGCCCGGTGGCCGCTTCGAGGCCCGTCCAGAGGGCCCCAAAGCCCCAGGTCCCGGGAGTCCGTTTTTTTTTTGTTTTTTTTTTTGTGTGACGGGTTTTCCCCCCGTCCGGGGGCTATTAAACATATAGGAAGAGGTATATGTACATATATATATATGTATATGTATATGTATATGTGTATATGTATATGTATATGTATATGTATATGTATATGTATATGTATATGTATATGTATATGTATATGTATATGTATATGTATATGTATATGTATATGTATATGTATATGTATATGTATATGTATAGGTATAGGTATAGGTATAGGTATAGGTATAGGTATAGGTATAGGTATAGGTATAGGTATAGGTATAGGTATATGTATATGTATATGTATATGTATATGTATATGTATATGTATATGTATATGTATATGTATATGTATATGTATATGTATATGTATATGTTTATGTATATGTATACGTATAGTATAATGTACTGTAATAATTATATGTATAGGTATAGGTATCGGTCTAGGTATAAGCACAAGCATAAGTTTACTGTTTATATTTATATAGTAATATTATATATCTGTCATGTATGTATGTATGTATGTATATATATATATATATATATATATATGTATATATCCTTGGGCGTCGCGCGGTGGGGGGGCGATAGCGCGTGGGGCAGCGAGGGCTGCAGAAAAGGAGCCCTGTACGGCCTCGCCAGGGGCCCCAAAGGGGCCCCCAAGGGGCCCCCAATGGGGGCGTTTGGGGCTGCGAAGGCTTCAGAAAAAGGGGCCCGACAGGGCCCACAAGGGGGGCAGCGAGGGCTGCAGAAGAGAGGCCCCGAGGGCCTCTGAAGGGGGCCCCGAAGGGCACCCAAGGGGGCCTCTGGGGCCCCGAACGTGCACCTTCCTTCCTCCTCATGTATCGCTCCCGCATTTTGCGAGGCCCACAGACTCTGCGCCGCCCAGCGAGAGGCAGGGCGGGATGGGGCGCAGCGAGGGCGGACACGAGGTGGGGGCGCATCTGGTCCGTGCCCAGTTTTGGCACGGCGGGGGCGGCGCAGTGAGAAGCCAAATCAGCTACAGAGGGAACCCATGCCAAGAAACACCCTGCTTGCCTCCAGGGTGCCCTGGGTTTCTTGGGTTTCGATGGTTTTGCGATGGAAGGCGTGACGCTCCCGCACCAAAAATCAATGGACGCCCTGGGGTCTCAGGGTTGGGTTTGTCGTGAAAGGTTTCTTGTGGACTGGCCTCCACTGTACACACAGTTCCCTGAGATCTTGACGTTGTATTTTTGCCGCACCGGGCGATTTCGCCGGGTTTCGGGCCCCAGGGCCATCACGGATCGATCCAGCTGGAAAAATGCCGCAGAAGATGGGGTCCAGACCGCCAGTCGCAGCGTCGGATGTTGTGGCGGCGTTCGCGTGGGATCCTGTGCTGCACGGGATGTCTGGATGGGCCCTCCAAGGGTTCAGGTTCACCGATAGGGGGGGATAGGCTCAGGGGGGGACGCATCGACCCCCAATCGCCTATTGATCGTCCATAAGGGGTTTGGTAGCCCCTCCTCGCCCGGGAACGTTCGGATTCGCTATCGGGGGCCTATCGCCGATCCATCGGCGATGCATCGCCGACTCCAGGCCGATGTTTCCCCCCTGAGGAGGAGGAGGAGGGGGAGGAGGAGGAGGAGGATGATGAGGAGGAGGAGGCGGAGGAGGCGGGGGAGGAGAGGAGAGGAGGGGAGGTATAGAGGGGAGGGAGGCGGAGGGAGTTAGAGAAGGAGCCGCCCCCCTTTCAACATCGTTGCCCCTCCAAGGTGAGTCTCAGGCGGCGACGGTGGCTGGAGGGCGAAGATGGCGGATTCGGCGGGTCGCGGAAGGCGTTCGTGAAGGACCGCCCGGCCGTGCTCGCCGCGCGGACGTCGGGCGACGGGCTCCTCCTCCTCCTCCTCTCCTCCTCCTCCTCCTCCTTCCTCCTCCTCTCCTCCCTCCTGCTCCCTCCTCCTCCCTCCTCCTCCCTCCCTCCCTCCCTCCCTCCTCCTCCTCCTCCTCGCTCCTCCTCCTCCCTCCTCCTCCTCCTCCTCCTCCTCCTCCCCTCCTCCTCCTCCTCCTCCTCCTCCTCCTCCTCCTCCTCCTCCTCCTCCCTCCTCCATATTGAGTGAGCCGCCGGAGGCCACCGTCGCACTCGGGTCGTCGAGCGTGAAGATGGGGCTCGTGACGAGGAGGCGGCGGCGGACAGCGAGGGATCCTTGGAGGGAGGAGGGGAGGATGGATTCAGAGGGAGGCAATGGTGTGCTTGGTCTTTGTGCTGTGGGTTCGTTTGTCTGGCCGTGTGTTCTTGGCAGGGTCTCGTGGGCTTCGGTGCAGTCTGGCCCGTCGGACGATCTTCGCATTTCCTGGTCGAGGAGCAGTCGATCATGAAGTGACCGCGATCGCCGCATCGGCACCTCTGCTTTGATGGAGAACCGACTGCCGTCCTTGCCCACGCCTCCTTTGAGGAGCACGCCAGCGGGAAGCAGAGACACAAGCGCACGGAGATCAACAAGTTCCGGGGGCTGGGGGCAGTGCGCGACCGCAGAGGGAGAGAGAGAGCGAGAGAGAGAGAGAGAGACAGAGAGAGACATAAAGAGAAGGAGAGAGAGACACACACACACATATCTATATATATATATATATATATCTATATATATATATATATATATATATATATGTATATATATACACATATACAAGACTGCAGTGGCGCTTCGCGCCATGCACCTTGGTCCTTGAAATTTGGTATGCAGGCGGAATGGCAGGAAGGTCAAGCCGACAATTTAGCGATAACTCCTGGTTGCCTTTTCCAGCATCGCCGCTATAATGATGTTATTCGTTATCCTTCCTCCATGCTTATTGTTCCTTATTTTCGCCATACCCTGCGCATTCTCCCCATCCTCCTCAGCTCTTTTTCGCGGAGGCTCCTGCTTGGAGAGCCTCTAGGGGCCTCACAAAAGTTGTTTCGGGCTTTCTTAAGGCCTTCTGGAGGCCTCCCGGGCGTATTCTGGGGGCCTCCGGGGGCTTCCTCGGGCCACCCTGCCTCCAACCGCCGTCTCCCTGAACGACCGAATCACGATTTGGAATTCTTCGGAGGGTGTCTTTGGGCCATCTTGGGCCGCCATGGGGCTCTCTGAGGGCCATCTTGGACCCGTGTTGTGCCGTTTTGGGGCTCTCTTGGACTGCCCGGAAGCCCGTCGGCTGGTTGTGGGGCGATCTGGGAGCCTCCCAGGCGGCTTCGGACGCCCAGAAGACCGCCGTCTTGGAGCGTCGGGAAGCCGAAAAGAGGCGAACCCCAAAATTCACCAAAAACCAATAGAAAATCAATGATTTTTGCCTCGGGGGGCCTTCTTGGGAGTGCTCTTGGAGGCCTCTTTGGGGCCGTCCTGGAGGCCTCTTGGGCCATCTTGAGGTCACGTCGGTCACTCTTGGAGCGCTCTTGTGCTGTCTTGGGGGTCTCTGGGACGTCTCCGATGACCCCCCGGATCGCCCTAAAGTGTGCTGGGAAGGCTTGGCAAAACGCCTTGCGAGGCCCGGTGGCCGCTTCGAGCCCCGTCCGGAGGGCCCCAAAGCCCCAGGTCCTGGGAGTCCGTTTTTTTTTGGGGGGGGGTGATGGGTTTTCCCCCCGCCCGGGCTTATAAACGTATAGGAAGAGGATTATATATACACACATTTATGTATATATGTGTATACATATACATCTATACATATATATATATATATATATATATAGAGAGAGAGAGAGAGAGATTGAGAGAGAGAGAGAGAGAGAGAGAGCGCTTCCGATACAGCCGCAGGGGGTTGCCTCAGCGCTGCTCCCTCCTCGCCCCCCCCCTCCCGCGGAGGCCGGGAGGCTGACCGTCTGGACTGCCCAGACCTCCCCCGCGTCCCCGTACTTCCTCTTCAGCTTGCTGGGGCTCCGGCGCGCTCGGCCCCCACGGCGGCCCTCTTTGGGCCGAGGGGCCCGAAGCAGCCTTCCCCCAGACGTCCTCTGGCTCGATCCTTTCGGGCCGCTGAGCCCTGGGCCTCGGTAGCATTTCAGGGGAGCCTCGTACGTCCTCGAAGATCGGTGTTTTGAGTGCGCTGGCGTGCGCTGGCGGCTTCGTGCTCACGAGAAAAACGCGCTGGTTTGGCGTCGAGTAGCGTCGATTGGGCGTCGAGCAGCGTCGGCTTGCACCGATTGGCAAGAGCTAATTAGCAAGATGTCATGAAAAGGCTCGCGTGAGTTACCATCGAAGACTACCATCGCACGTGGGTCGTCGAGTGTGAAGATGGGGCGCGCAACTGGGAGGCGGTGGCGGACGGCGAGGGACCTGTGAAGGGAGGAGGGCATGACGGAACCCGAGGGAATGGATGTCGTGCTCTGTCACCAGAAAGGAGCGCGGTTACCCAAAGGTTGACGGGTACAACACGAAGACAGGTCAAGGAAATCATAACTCCTCTGATTCGAGCTCGAGCGGTCAAAATATCATACAACCCAGGTGCATAGAGAAGGGGCTCTCGAGCGCCGTTCGTGCGTGCCCTGTGGGAGCCGCACCAGATTCACAGGTCGTGGCCTTGGCTGCCGGGGCGCGCGGCGAGGCGGCGGCGGCGGCGGACGGCGAGGGCTCCGTGAGCTGCCGCCGACTGCCCCCCTCGGCGGACCTCTCCCGGGACGCTCGCGGGGCCCCTGGGGGGCCGCGCCGTGAGCGGCAGGCAGCCCTCCAGTTCCGCAGGGTCGCCGGAGGGTGCGCTGCATCGTCTGGGGGCCTCGCCGGGTCCCCCGAGAGCTCGGGTGCCTTCCCTCGTGCCCCGCCGCGGGCTCGGTGCGGACTCGAGGCGGATCCTTGCGCGGGCTCGGCGCGGGCTCGGCCCGGGTTCGGCACGGGGCCGACGGGGCTGGCACGGATTCGACGCGGATTCGGCGCTCGTGGGGCCGCGGCGGGGCAGGCGAGGTCCCCCAAATGGTGCAGCGTGGCAGAGGCCGCCGACCCCGCGAGGCCGCCGGAGGCGCCCGACGGGGGCCGAGGCTCCGCGGAGGGCGCCGCCGCGGGTCGAGACAAGCGCAAACATTGATCGGCGTCGCCCCAACATACTGATACCATCCGGCAGCGAGCGAAGGGGGGAAGTGAGAAGGAGAAGGCCTTCTCAGAAGGCGGCAGGACTTCTCAGAATCCCTCGCGCCTTCTGAGAATTTTTTTCTGTCCTTGGGGAAGGCTTGGAAACTTCTCAGAAGGCCAGGGGGCTTCCGAGTGAAAACTTCTCAGAAGGCCAGGGGGCTTCCGAGCCTTCTGAGAAGGCCCGCCCCTTCTCACTTCCCCCCAGGCGCGCCGCCTAATCATGTTTGCGTCGCCCCCCCAGGGGCGACGCGCGCAACGAGAAATCTTGTAGTATACGTGTCGTGGCGTGCACTTTCTGGCCGTGCCGCTGGAGAAACAACACGCTGCAAGATGGCTATACTGTATGATCGGGTCGGACGCGCGCCTCCGAGGAGGACATACAGTGCTAGTATGCTTCCGTGCGTCCCACTTGATTGATACGGTAGGGCTCGAGCCAAACGGTGTTTTGGCGATGTCGTGGGCCGTTTTCGGTCTGTCCTGGTTTTGCAGCGGGAGCGGACGAAGGACAGAACGAGGGACATCGACAGCAACACGAATACTCGTATAGGGGATCGACTTTGATTTACCCCAGAATTATTTTCCATCGAGTCTACAAAGCATGTGTAGAATGTTCTGTACATCTACGGAGCATTCTACGCATTCTTTCGAGACTCGACGGTATTCGATCCCCTACTCGAAATATAGAAAAACACTGTTTCAGGTCGAGCCCTGCAGTCAGGCGCGTGGATTCGCGACGGGTCCCGTCTCCATGCAGTGGAGACCCATGCCAAGAAACGCCCTGCTTGCCTCCAGGGTTCCCCTGGGTTTCTTGGGCTCCGATGCCTCTGCCATGGAGAGCGCGACGTTCCCACACCAAAGATCCATGGACGTCCTGGGGTCTCAGGGTTGGGCTTCTCGTGGAAGGTCTCTTGTGGTCGGAGCCCCCACTGTACAGACTCGGCGCGCCGCGCCAGCCCATGCGGCGGCACTGGCGCCATGCTTCGGGCGGTGCCTCTCGTGGGCGAGAGGCACCTGGGCGCCGCGACCCCGCGGATGCGGGGCGCTTCTTCGCGTGGATGCCCCTCGGCGGCGAGCGAGGGGGGGGGGAACTGAACAGGAGCAGGCCTTCTCAGAGGGCGGCGGGACTTCTCAGATGCCCTCGCGCCCTCTGAGGAGTTTTGGTTGTCTTGGCGGAAGGCCCAGGTAATTTCTCAGAAGGCCAGGGGGGGCTTCCGAGCTCTGTGAGGAGGCCTTCTCCTTCTCACTTCCCCCCCTCGCTCGCTGCCGAGCCCCGCACGGGACGTCTCCGTGCGACCGCGCATCCGCCAGACCGCGTCCCAGGGTCCAGACCGTGAGGGCGCGGCCGCGGATGCGCCTTTGCCGCCCTTGAGTTCTCGCCAGACCGAGGATCCGGCGCCCGCGCGCCGGATGCACAGATCCGTAGTCCATGTCAGCGTGTGCCCGAGGGGCCAAGGAGGAGGAGGAGGAGGAGGAGGAGGAGGAGGAGGAGGAGGAGGAGGAGGAGGAGGAGGAGGAGGGAGGGGGAGGAGGGGAGAGGAGGAGGAGGAGGAGGAGGAGGAGGAGGGAGGAGGAGGAGGAGAGAGAGAGGAGGGGGAGGGAGGAGGGAGGAGAGGACCGTCCTCTCGCTGCTTCGCCACTTGCTGCACACCGTCTCCGGTGGCCTGGGGCCGCCTGCGCGCCCCTCGCCCGCCGCCTCTCGACGGCGAGGGGCGGCCTCCGAGCTCCGGCTCGCCTGGCCTTGTCGGCCAGGCGCACGGCGGCGGGCAAAGCCTGGCCTGCGGACACCAGCGCCTCTTGCCCCTCCTGCGCCTCCTCCTCCTCCACAATTACACAATATGAAAATACTCTCCCACTTCCCCTGATGGCGTCCCGAAGATATCCGACCCCCCCCCCGCGTATTGTTTTTTACACACAGGATTCCCGGGAAACGGGTTTTCGCTTGCGTTTTTTTTCAAAATGCTGCTCTCGCTGAGGCGCCGGCCTCATTTCTGCTCCCGAATCGTTCCGAATCGTGCTCCCGCTGCAGCGTGGGCCTCATTTTCGGATCGGTGTTTGGCCTCCGTCGTTCAGGATGGCGTTCTCGCCCCAGCGCGGGCCTTTTCTCGCGCGCCCATCCGCCCGCCACCCCGCGCCGCCCGCCACCACCACCACCACCACCACCACCAACCACCACCACCAGCACCAGCACCAGTACCAACACCCACCACCAGCACCACCACCACCACCACCAGCACCACCACCACCACCATCACCACCACCAACCACCACCACCACCACCACCACCACCACCACCACCACCACCACCGCCGCCGCCACCACCACCACCACCACCACCACAACCACACACGCACGCACGCACGCACGCACGCACGCACGCGCACCACCACCCACTACGCACGCGCGCGCGGAGCCACAAGTCCGCTACGACACGCGTCCGCGGACAGAGAAAATCAGCGCCATGGTAAGGGATGGGAGGGAGGGGTAGGACGTCAGATTTGACGCGAGCGCACCTAGCTTGTCCTCCTCCTCCTCCTCTTTCGCCGCCTCCTCCTCGTCCTCCTCTTCTTCTTCTTCCTCCTCCTCCTCCTACCCGTCCTCCTCCTCGTCCTCCTCCTCCTCCTCCTCCTCCTCCTCCTCCTCTTCCTCGTTCTCTTCTTCGTCTTCTTCCTCCTCCTCCTCCTCCTCCTCTCCGTCCTACTCCTCCTCCTCCTCTTCCTCCTCCTTCTCCACCACCTCCTCCCTCTCCTCCTCTTCCTCCTCCTCCTCCTCCTCCTCTCCTCCTCCTCCTCCCCTCCTCCTCCTCCTCCTCCTCCTCCTCCTCCTCCTTCTCCTTGTCCTCCTCCTCTTTCTCCTCCTCCTCCTCCTCCTTCTATTCCTCCTCCTCCTCCTCCTTCTCCTTGTCCTCCTCCTCTTTCTCCTCCTCCTCCTCCTCCTTCTATTCCTCCTTCTCCTCCTCCTCCTCCTCCTCCTCCTCCTCCTCCTCCTCCTCCTCCTCCCTTTCCCCCTCCCTCTCCTCCTTCTTCTCCCCCTCCACCTCCTTCCTCCTCCGCGGCCGCTCTCTGCTTTTCCACTCGTCGCTCGCGCCTCGCGCCCAGCGCGGCCAGCCAGTCCCGACCCGCGCGCCTGCTTTCGCCGTCGCCGCCGATGATAAAAACTGCCCGATGGGGTCCCGTGGCCGCCGACTCCGACCCCGACCGCTCCCCCCCGCGCAGTGCAGGTGCCGCCCGGGCCAAATGCAGACTTCCGGGAGTGGCGGAGCAAACATTGCGCCGCTGGTCGTCTGCATGTTTGTGGTACCGCCGAAGCATATTAATAATTCGTGCTGTGTGTGCGTCGGCCCGGAAGGGTGACGCGCACGTCGAAACACCTCATAGTATACGCTCTTTGGCGGTCGCTTTGTGGCCATACCGCTCGCGAGTCGATATGCTACAGGATCTGTGTACTGAATGAGCGTGTCGGACGTGCGCCCCTGACATCCGCACATCGTACTCTTATGCCCTTCTGCGTCCCGCGTGTCGTCGGAGGTCTGAGGGCCCCAGTCCGGTTCCGTCGAGTTGGGCAGGTGGGGGTTAAGCAGTGTTGGAGCCGGCGGGGGGTCTGAGGCGGCCCAGCAATCGCTCTTGCCCGCAGGAAGGGGGAACGAGGTTCGAGGTTCTGGGTTCGGACAGGTTTCTTGTTTTCAGCGGTTCCCGGGGGCCGTGCTCGGGCCCCGGGATCGTCTACAATTGGTCCAGGGTGAAAAACTGCACCAGACTGGCCCCAGGGGTCCAGCGACCGATCTTGAGTGGCTCTGCCCATGTCGCCCCTACTGGACAGATTTTCTCGGGGTCTATCCAGTTCATTCCCCTTGGCCACCTCCGAGGCTGGTTGGGGGTCACCAGTAGGCCTTCGTTCAACGCGTGCCCGCCCAGAATTGCGTTTCTGAGCGCCCATTGGTGCCCTGGGGTCCCACAGGATTTTGAACATGTGTGTTAGGTTTCACATGTGGCTGACAGGATGTTTCATTATCCCTCCTTTTTCTCCCTCCATCTCCCCTTTTATCTCCCTCCAATCTCCCTCCCCTTTCTCCCTCCTCTTCAGCGTCTTTGTCCCACCTAGGATTGCTGGGCAAGACTTGTCTGGCGGTAGGAGTGTTTACCGACCCTTTTGTTTGAAACTCGCGTGGCATCATTCCTCCCGCTGTCATGACTGTGGTCATCGCGTGGCTGCCTCGTAGGAGTGTGGGGGGTGGTGGGCGCTTTGAGGGTGATGCCCCCAGACGTCGCGAAAGAAGTCGCGGCGGGTGCTTCTCCACAACTTCGGCCTCCGGGAATCGCTTTCGCACCCTGGGATTCTCCCAAACCAGCCCGCGATCACAAACTGAAAGACCAGGACGGCGGAGGTTTGGGGAGAGGGAGGAGGGAGGAGGATGGGTTTTGGGGTGCTTCGTGGAGGGAGTGGGGAGGCCTCTTGGGGCACTCCAGAGGCTCTCGGATCGCTTGGCGCCCAGCGGGAGCCCCGTCTGGCTGTTGGTGGCGGCCCGTGCGAGCGCGAGCAGGAGGGGGACCAACCATGGCGACGCCGTTGAGATAGGAAAGGTGCTTTCTCGCTGCGCAGCCTCGCTCGACGATGGGGGGCCACGCACAAGTGCAGGAGCGCCCGAGCACACACCTCGAGCCTCGAGCCTCGGAGCCTCCGCGGCGCCATCCGTCCTCGGGGACCAGCCGATTTTTTTCAATGCCCGGCTAGCGGGCCTCCAGCTCAAGGCTCCCAGGGGAAGGGGGGACGCTCTAGAAGACTGCAGAAGGCCCGGGGCTCGGCGGTGGGCCCCGTGTCCTCGCACATCCCCCTCAGCCCCGCAGCGAACGAGTCCGTGCAGCGCCTGCGCTCGGCGCTGCCCCGCGCCTCGTGTGACGCCCCGTTGGGAAGCAGCAGCGCCCTGCGGTGACACCGCCACGACAACCCGACTTGTCTCACCCCGGCGTGGAGCAACCTCGTCTAGAATGGCGATCGGGCTCCTACCTTCATCCTCTCCTCCGCGGCCGCAGCCTTATCGCCCCCGTCGTCCGCCGCTCCCGGCTCCTGCAGGGAGCTCACTGCGCGGGCGCCTGTCTGGTGTGCGAGGGGGCTGGGGCAGGTCCCTCGCGAAGGAGTCCAAGAAGAGGTCCAAGGGTGGGCCCTCCGTATTCTGATGGACTGCGTGGCGAACGTGCAACCAGGCGAGCGGGTGGGGGGGAGCACCGATGCTCCGTGGCGACAGGCTCGGCGGGACCCCCCCCCCGGGCGCCGACCGCCTCAGCTGTGTCGCATCTCGTGGAGTGCGCCGACGACGCCAAGCAGCTCCGGCGGTCCGGCCCAATCTCCGAGACGTTTTTTGTTGCGGTGTCGGCGTTAGGGACACAATCGCAGTCTGTCTATTTCGACTGGTGGCGCTTCTTTTTCCGTCCAGTCTCCTGTCTGGCTCCCTCAATCATGCACGTGATGTGACGTGGGTGATGCGCGTGATCAGCCATCTGATGCCCACACTCTTGCAGGTCCTGGGGACAGCATGCCCATACCTCCAGCTTCGTGTTTCTCTCACGACGTATGCCCAGGGCCACTTTTCCATCACGGGCTGTTTCTAGAGAGTCCCAGGCGGGACCCGAGATAGGCCCTCGGAGGCCCGAGTCGAAGACACGCACCCGCCGTTTTTTTTTTTTTCCCCGGAAAGGGCGCGGGCCCAGGGTTCTCTTTTTCTATGTAAACATGTCCCCGGTGCCCAACTTGAAGGAGGCCGGCGAAATTTTTCCTTGATAAATATCGAGGTCGAAGGAGGCCGGCGAATTAAAATTTGAGGATGTCTCAGGCGAAACGCTTGTTTTTTAAATCCCGATCGATAAATCACAGGGTGCGGGCCATTTTTTCGTGCGTTGAGGATGTCTCGAGCGAAACGCTTGCTCCGCAGAATTTGCCGAGGATGTCTCGAGCGAAACGCTTGTTTTGCAGAGCCGACCGCGACGCGGAAAAGCGCCCCGCGCGAAGGAATTTCGATGATGTCTCGACTAATTCGTTTGTTTTTGTACGATTTCCTGGAATTTTGGCAGGATGTCTCGAGCGAAATGCACGACCCCACCCTAGCACGACCATACCCCAGCACGACCACACCCCAGCACGACCAGACCCCAGCACGACCCCACCCCAGCACGACCCCACCCCAGCACGACCATACCCCAGCACGACCACACCCCAGCACGACCCGACCCCAGCACGACCCTACCCCAGCAAGACCACACCCCAGCACGACCACACCCCAGCACGACCTCACCACAGCACGACCACACCCCAGCACGACCACGCCCCAGCACGACCACGCCCCAGCACGACCACGCCCCAGCACGACCACGCCCCAGCACGACCACCCCCCAGCACGACCACCCCCCCAGCACGACCACCCCCCAGCACGACCACCCCCCAGCACGACCACACCCCAGCACGACCACTCCCCAGCACGACCACACCCCAGCACGACCACACCCCAGCACGACCACACCCAGTCGCACCCCCGTGGAATGTTTCGTGGCGTGTCTGGTTGAGTGGTTGCCTGTTCGTGGGGTGTCTCGTGGAATGTTTCACGGGTGTCTCGTGGAATGTTTCGTGAGGTGTCTCGTGGAATGTTTCGTGAGGTGTCTCGTGGGATGTTTCGCGGGGTGTCTCGTGGGATGTTTCGTGAGATGTCGCCCAGTTGGGTATCGTGAAAACGTGACCATGCTGCACATGTCTTTATCCCTTTCCGGGTTCGTGGGTCCATCATGTTTGTGTGTGTTTTGTCTACGACGCTGGGAGATTCGGGGGGGCTGGTGGCCTCTGCAGGGGGTGTCCAGGACGAGCGTCGATCGGCGCCCTGCGAAGAACGAGGCCATGGGGCGGAGCGATGACACCTGGGCCCTGGAGTGGATGTATTTTAGCAGTGCCAGGCTCTCCCCCTCCCCTCACAGGGATCATGAGAGCAGAAGGAGGGCGGAGGGAACGGGCGGCAAAAAGGAGAGGAGGAGGAAGGAAGGGGCGGCCAAGAGGGGGGTGATGACTAGGGGGGGATGGATCTCATGGCGGGGGCCATGATATCTCGCCAGATTTCATGGGGCCTTTTCTGATTTCAATACGTCCCCGCCCCCCCCCCCCGGGCCGCGCACGTGCCGCTGGCCATGATTTGCCCCCCTTTCCCCCCCTCTTGGACGTCCCCCTCTTGGACGTCCCGATGGGAAGGAGGGGGCGATGACGATGGGGACCAGAGCAAACCTCTTTGGACCGCTGATGCGGCAACACACGCCCGCGCGTCCACAAATCCTTGACAAGAGTACATGCAGATACCTTCGGCGAGCACCTGCTAGAAAGATGATGGTCTCGGGCTCGTGTCGCCCCCCCCCCCCCCGTCGCTCCCCGTTCGAAGAAGAACAAACTGCAGCAACACAATCTTGCAGAGCTCCTCGCGGATTTCTCGGATCCGCGCTGGGCCCCCCCTGGCGGCGTCGCTGGCGCCGCACCTGGCGCGCCACCAGCGGTGACGGAGCGTGTGGTGAGGTCTCCGTGACTTCGAGGTCACCGCTCGGTCCGTCACCGCACCGTTTTGGGAGCTCCCCTCGTGCCGCCGCGGCGGCCACAAGAGGGGCGAGAGGCGGTGGTGGTGGTGGTGGTGGTGGTGGTCGCCGTCGCCGCCGCCGCCGTTTTCGTCGTCGGCGTCGGCGTCGGCGTCGGCGTCGGCGGCGTCGGCGTCGGCGTCGGCGTCGGCGTCGGCGTCGGCGTCGTCGTCGTCGTCGTCGTCGTCGTCGTCGTCGTCGTCGTCGTCGAAGGCCGCCGAGAGCCGCCGCGTGCCGCAGCGGACGGCCCCGTCCTCGCGGCCTGTGGGCGGCCCCTCGGGGGCTCTCGGCGGCCCCCGCATGAGGTTCCCGGAAAGGGCTCGAGCCCAGGGTTCTCTTTTAGTTGGCCCCCCCCCCAGTTTCGACGGCTGTAGGGCCGGCGAAATTATTCTGCGATAAATTACGTGCGGGAGTAGGGCCGGCGGAATTATTCTGCGATGAATTACGTGGTAAAGTGTGAATTTGCACGTGGTCCCGAGCTGGAACCACGTGTTTTTACGTGTCCAGGCCACCCAGGGGGGGGGTATCTGACACGGTGGTGTCGCGCTGGAACCACGTGTTTTCACGTGTCCAGGCCAGACATGGGGGTATCTAACACGGTGGTCCCGAGCTGGAACCACGTGTTTTCACGTGTTCAGGCCACCTTACATGGTGGTCCCGAGCTTGAACCACGTGTTTTCACGTGTTCAGGCCACCCAGGGGGGTATCTAACATGGTGGTCCCGAGCTGGAACCACGTGTTTTCACGTGTTCAGGCCACCCAGGGGGGTATCTAACATGGTGGTCCCGAGCTGGAACCATGTGTTTTCACGTGTCCAGGCCACCCAGGGGGGTATCTAACCTGGTGGTCCCGAGCTGGAACCACGTGTTTTCACGTGTCCAGGCCACCCAGGGGGGTATCTAACATGGTGGTCCTGCGCTGGGTTTTGGCACTTGTTTTGTTCTTCGTTTTGGTATTGTTTTGTTTTTCGTTTTTGTTTTAAACGGGTTTGGATTTTAAACGTTTGTTTGTCGACCGTTTTTTTTTTTTTTTGTGTCGAGATTTCAAGGTTGCGTTTTGTTTTCGTTTAGCTTTTCCATTCACGTCGCGATTCGTTTCGTTTTTCGTTTCGTTTCGCGCCGCCGTCGCCTTTTGATGTTCTGATTGCATGTATGATTTTCGGGCGTTCGTTTCGTTTTCTTGTTGGTTTCGTTTTTCGTTTTGTTTACCACGTGATCTGCGAAGGTCGTTTCGTTTTTCGTTTTGTTTTTTGGCTTAATGGTGGCATCGTTTCGTTTTTCG
>CAUYUJ010018666.1:131258-138758 GCA_963575745.1 Prorocentrum cordatum | reverse complement strand
GGCCTCGGACAAGGTCGACGCCGACCCGCTCAACAGCAGTGATAGGTCCAATCTCTAGCACAGCTTCCAGGCTTTATCTTGAGACCAAGAACGTGCGCGAAGCGTCCGAGGGCGAACTCGCTGCTCCGACGCGGTCGTCCTGGCGGGACGGATGCTTGCCAAGCAACGTTCGAGCCGACTGCCTCTCGCGGCCGAGGGAGCGGGACCCCAGGCGATCCGACGCTGGAGAGCTTGGAGAGCTCGGAGAGCTCCTGCCAAGAGGATGGCCCACGGGCCCACGGACCCACAGGTGGTGCAAAAGACCATGGTGCGCACGGGAGCACCAGCGATGGAGGACACCGGGACCTCGATGCAGGAGTGGCTTCGGGCCTGCCGGGACCCGAGGAGGGCCCGCGCCTCTGATTCAGGAGGCGCTGGATGCGGAGGGGGGAGCGGCCCTCGCCTCAGTGCCCACCGCCGCGCGCTCGCCTTCCCCGACGGACGACCCCGACTCCACGACACCCACGATTCCCGCCCCACTGTGATCACCCCCGTCCTCGATATCAGGCGGCGTTTTCAAACGAGCCGAGGTCGATGTCGCGAAGCCGATCCAATGGGACGTGGTCATGCACACCTGCATCCGCGATCATGGCCTCCTGGCGGGCCGAGAACCGTGCCGCCTGCCTCGAAATTTCATGGCAGCCGATGATGCCGAGACGGTCACCAGGCACCCTAGCGCGCGGACAAGTCTGCGGCCCTACTCCCGAGCCGCTAAACACGAGCCAGGCGGCCATCAATGACATCCTTCGCTGTGCACTGAGACAGGATCTTGCCCACTGCAATCATCAAGCTTGTCGAAGACCTTGGTCCCGCAGTGGGCCCGCGCACTATCAGGGCCCGCGGCCGACCTGGGGCCCCGAGCACAATCGACCGTGCCACAGCAACCCATGTGAAAGCTGGACCCGGGGAGGAGCACCTCGATGAGCGAAAGTTGGAGGACCGCGTAGTCCTCGCCGTCCCTCGCTGCCTGGAGAAGTGCGTCATCGAAGGGCACCACCTCACAGAGACGCGACTGGACGACTCCCTCCCCGTTCGTGACGACAGCCGCCCATCCCGCCACCCCCAGAGACGGGATCCCGGCCCTCAAAGGCCGATCCATCCGTGTATCCCAGCGCCAATCACGATGCCTTCCGCAGGCCAGTTAAACATATGCCCATACAGTCAACCCGCATAGTGAGGATGAGCGACTTTCGAGCGCTGCCCTTGCATCCTTGCCCCTTCGGCCAATTCTTGGCGACTTCTGCTGGCCGACCCCGTTCGAAAAACGTCGACCTGGTCTTCCAAGGCCCCTGCAGCCTTACCGCGCATCCTTCGTCTACGGGTTGACTGCAGCAGGATGTCGGGTCAGGCGCCCTGCGCTGAAACCAGGCTGACGGGTCGGGGAGGCTGCCCTGGAGAAGAAAAGAGCCCCTGGGCCCGACCCGAGAGCCTGGGCACGAACCTGGCAGCCTCCCGACCCTCGCGCGGGAGCTCCGCGCGTCTCCGCGCCGAGTGAGCGGGGCAGCCGAACCGGCGATGAGGCAAGGCCCCCACGAAGGGGGCAGTCAGGGCGGACGTCTTCGCATTTCTCGGCACGTCGCTGCTGGCGCCGAAACTCATCGGACGTTGAAAGTAGTATATTTTTCTTGCTTCCCAGAACCCAGTCCACTTTACGCGCCTTCCTACTTGAATCATCGATCGGTTGTCCCTCCTCCCTCCTTCTCGGCGGGTTGGCTGAGATCCAGTCCACTTCCAACGCCTTCCTACTTCATGCCTCTACCCACCTCTCCCAGGCGATCGGCACCTGTTGGCCGTCAGGCCCCCCGAACCACGCGCTGGTGGTGGGCCGCCAAGCCCTCCGATGCGGCGGCCGTGGTGGGCTCCCGGGCAGGGCGGGGCAGATCTGGCTTGTCCATTCACCAACGAACGCCGACTGCGCCCCAGCGCGCCCGCCGACGGCGTAGCGAAAACGGCGGGTGAGAACCGAGGCGAGGCCCAGGCAAGCCCGCGGTGATCCTCCAGGCTGTCCCTATCGAGGTCGAGGTCCCAGCCAATTCTGTGGGGGGTCAGGGGGGGCGGCTATCGACTGCTCCGCTGCACTCCAGCGCCTTTTTTCTTGCAGAGATCTCGCGGGCATCCTCGAGCGCGGGCGCCGTCGCATGCCTGGCGACCGGATGGTGCCGCCGCGCCGAAACGAATGCTTTCACCGCTAGTGCAGTGAGGCGCACGAGCGGATCGCTCGTCCAGGAGCTTCTGTGAACAGAAGCGGAGCGCCGCGGGGCGATCTAGACTGGAGTGGACCAAAGCCGCGAGCCTCCGCGACCCTCGGCTGTGTTTTGGCGCAGAGCGACTGGCCCCGAGCACGGGGGCTCCCCAAGACAAGCTTCGGCCGTGGGCCCCGCCCCGAAAGCGCGAGGGGCTCCTCGGCTCCTCGGCCCCGTGTCCGAGGTCTGCCCGCGGCAGCGTGGCACCAGAAAGCCGACCTGCATGGGTCGGGATCCTGCAGTCAGTCCCTATCGCAAGCATGCGCGGTCAGGATGCAAACGGTCTGGAGGCCCATGTGAACGTTTTTCCGAACGAGGCTAGCCAGCGAAAGCCGCTGAGGATGGGCCGAGGAAGCAAGGGTGCAGGGGTGTCCTTGGGAAGGTTGCCCATCCTTGCTCTGCGGGTCGACTGCGCGACGGGGGCCGTCCAGCGAGTCCCCGCTATGGTCCCGATGGGGTCGCCGACAACAACGGAGCTTCCAGCGACCGTTCGGGGCCACCGGGCCGAAGGGCGAGGAACTCGTTGTCCGATACCATAAAATATGTCTTGGGCATGTTGACAGGGAGCTCTGGCTGCTGCGTGGGCGTCGAAATCAAAGTCGCAGCCTTGACTGATTGAGCGGCCACCGTGCGCAACCCTCCAATCGCGTGCAGCTTGATCTCGTCAGCCAGGTAGACGGGCCGACAGACGGGCGCCTCGAGAACAGTCGCCTTAAGCACGCGCGGCGCGAGCAATTAGACAGCGCCCGTGGCGCGTGAGCACCCCTGCCACGACTGTTCCATTCAGCCGAACGGCTTGAGCCCTGCAGGATAGCCACAGTGCTCGGCGAGGCCCGCGGTGCAGCGCGCAGAGCGACCTGGGCGCACCAGGATCGACTGCGTAGTGCGCCGCTGACTGCTTCGTGGCCATGTGAGACTCAGTCTCATAGAAGCGACACAAATCGGGTAATGTCGAGCCGCTCACCGTGCGGTTGCGTTTGGCGCGTCACGAGGAGGTCGTGGACGTGGGCAGCTCGATCCGGCGCCGTGCCCCAGATTCGCCCCAGGAGGAGGTCTCGTCCAACGCTGATCTCCCAGCGGCGAACCTCGGCTTGTCGGACTCGGGGCCGCGCGTGCCCCGCGCGCAAAGGAGGCCAATGGGCCGCCTGCCCAACTGGGGCGGCGGCGTCGGTAATGATGCCATCATCGCGAGCCTTTGGTCAATCGTGACATGGAGCTGCCCCCGGCGATTGAGCGCGTCCACGAGCCGCTGCAGCAACGCTTCAGGAGGAGGAGGAGGAGGGGGAGGAGGAGGAGGAGGAGCGCCCTGGGGTGGAAGTTGTCCCAGCCAATTTGGCGCGGGAGCCCTGGCCAACGCGCGCGCCTGGTCGGTGGTGATGGGCGGCGTGCCCATTGTGGCTTGCTGTTGGCTGGCCTCCTCCTCTGACTTCATGGGGGGCTTGATCCACTATCCATGCCGCTCGTCCAGGATGGCCTCCGCCGCCGCCGAGTCGACGTGGGCGAGGCGCCGCGGGCCGCTTGGCCTGGGATCCAGCGCGAGCTAACACTAAGCAGCCTTGTGCTGCCCCGCCGCCGCCCCGAGCCCGAGGTTGCGCTGCCCCGCTGAAGGGGGATCAGAGGATGAGGGGGAGCGACGGAGAGCGGGGTCAGATGAGGGAGGGCGGAATAATATAGAAGTGGAAAGCATCGAAGACAAGGCAAATTGTATGATCACAAGGGGGCGAGCGTTCATTTGTGTGTCCTTGGGCCCCTTCAAGGTGGCCGGAGCAACCAGGCCTGGCGGCCGGCAGCCGCCGTGCCCGCTCTTCCGCTGGCGCCTCCCTGCGCAGGCGCTGCTTGGCGCCGGCTGCGCCATGAGCTGGGCCGCGCACTGGGGCAGCTGCTGCGCCGGACTTTGCGCCGAGGAGGTCGGGTCTGGCAGCCGGGCCCTGGGCCCGTCGAGCACCGCAGCCAGCCTCCCAGGCATCTAGCGTCTCGATTTTTTCGAGACGCTGGCCCCCCACCGCTCGACCGCTTCCCACGGGGGGCCGGTTCCTCATCCCGAGTCGTTTTTTTGACGACCCCGAGGCGTGGTGAGGGCCCTGGGAGGCTGAAAACTAGGGAAAACTTCGGTCTCGAATTTTTTGAGACGCCCGATGTCTGGGCTCTCGGTGTCCAACTGGATGGCGGGGGCGGCCGTTGGAAGTGTCGAGGAGGAGGCCTCAATGGGGGCGGGCTGCTGCGACTTGGCCGCCAGCAGCGCCTGCTGACAATGGAAGTCCGCCAGCTCGGCCTCGTGCTGCGCGATGGCAGCCCTCTTCTTCTCGATGGCCGCTCTCTTGCGTTTCCACGACCTGCTGCTGCTGCGAGGCTTCGAGAGAAGCACGGCTCTTCTGAAGGCCTCGACCTGGCGAAGGAGGATGGCGACTGCTGGCTCTTAGGCCTGCCTGCTGGCAGCTCCTGCTGCAGCTGCGATTGCTCAGTCGCCAGCTGCTTTGCGATGTTCCCCAAAAGGCCCCCCAGGCTGGGGGGGTTCAGCAAGGCTCGCGCATCCTGTGGCGACCCCCGCGGGCATGAGAGCGAAGCCCTCAAACCATGCCCAGCCAGTTGACAAACGCAAAAAATGTCGAGGTCTGATCCGACTTTACACGGAGGAGTACCTGGATGGCCGAGGAACTCATGGAGAAACACGCCGTCCCAGATGTGGCACAGCTGCGCCGCAAAGTGTCATGGCGCTGGGGCGCGCGAGTTGCGAGCCACGCGCCGGCCCGCTGGACGCAGCGCGTTCTTGACTGGAGCCCCAAACTTCATTCAAAGCAGCGGGGGGGCGACGACGAGGTGGACAACGTAATAGGTGGGACAACGACATGCGGAACCATGTGGGCAGTCTGCAGCAACCATCTGGCGACGAAGCGGAACAACGCCGCGACGCTGGAAGTGCAGAGCAGTCGCGGCGGGGGAAAATAGCGACGTCACATGACTTACGACAGCATTGGAAAAGGCTTTTTGGGATCTGCAGGAGGTTATTTTTTGTTTTGTTTACGCGAAGAAGTTTAAACATATTCTCAATACTACTGCTTCTGAATTGCACTGTCGAGGAGCACGACGGGCTGATGGGGCGATCGGCCGCGGCCGTCAGGCGCATGGCGCTGGCCGGCCCGTTTCCTTGCAGGGGCGACTCGCGCGTCGTTCGTTCCCACGAGGCCCCCGAGAAGCCCCTGGCGGCAGCCAGTTCCTTTTCCACCTCGGCGAGGCGGGCCCGAGTAGCCCGCAGGTCGGGCCCCCCCTCGTTCGATGGCGAATCGTGGGAGCCTGGTGTACGCCCTTTTTTCCGCCCTTAGCTTCGGTGAGCGTCGACTTGCGTCTGTGAGTCGATGAGATAGCGCCGATCTATCGTCGGTTCGCGTCGATTCGCGTCGATGCAGCGTCGATCAGCGTCGACCTAACGTCGACCAGCGTCGAGTTAGCGTCGATCAGCGTCGACTCGCAAGAGCCGACAAGATGGTATGGGAGGCTCCCGTCCACGCCGATGATGACGGTGTCGGGCGGCCTGCGGGCCTGCTGGAGCTGCCCGTGCAGCCGCGCCCCCCTGCCGACCGATAGAGCCTGGGGCCCCACGCTCGGCGGGGCGGGCCCCTCGTGTGTCCGAACCGGTGTCCGCTGGCGCGCGGGCGTCGGCGGTTTTTTTGGGGCGCCACGTGGCCGCGGAAACACAGACGCCTTCGTCGGCCTGCGCTGGTGGCACTTCGGGGGCGGCAGCGAGGGGGGTGACGACCAGGGTGGGGTGGATCTCATGGCGTGGGCCATGATCCTTCTCCAGATTTCATGGCGCCCCTTCTTCTCTCATCCCGTCCCTGGTCCCCTCTTGAGCCGCGCACGTGCCGCCGGCCACGATTTGCGCCCCCCCGGACGCCCCCCTCTTTGGCCGCCCCCGACCAGTTCTTGTCCTCGGCGACGCTGCGGGACGGCTTCCCGCTGCGCCCGTGCACGCCTTGCTTGTCGAACCACTTGCGCTGGTGCACGGGCTTGGGCGGCACCGTCTCCCTCCTCCCTCCTCCCTCCTCCCTCCTCCCTCCTCCCTCCCTCCTCCCTCCTCCCCCCTCCCCCCTCCCCCCTCCCTCCTCCCTCCTCCCTCCTCCCTCCTCCCTCCTCCCTCCTCCCTCCTCCCTCCCCAGGACGGGGCAGCCTCGACCACCAACGCTCTGCCAGGTGCTCGGTCACCCAGCACTCAGGTGCCTAGTATGCTCCTGCAGGGGCTCACCGCCTCCGCGCTCTGGCACAGAGGTCCAGACCTGGGGCGGACAAGGCCGAGGGGGCGAGTCTGGCCGCGGACTGGCGGTATCCCTGCTGCCTGGAGGCTCAACAACCTTCAGGACAAATCAAAACATCTTGAGCCAAAGCGGTTACGGAGGAGGAGGATGAGGAGGCGGAGGATTAAGTGGTGTTGAAGTTGGAGGAGGGGGAGGAGGACGAGGAGCAAGAGGACGACGGCAGGCAACGACGACCTCAGGACCTCTCTATATGGCTGCATTTTTTGACCGAATTTGCAGGCGGATCCAGCCTTGGCCACTTTGGTGCATTTTTGACCGAATTTGCAGGCAATTTGGCCACGAGGACGTCAGAGCTAGACGGGAAAACGTCCAAACATCTCGATCCTCGATTCTTGATCCTCCACCCCCGATTTCTCGGTCGACGACGACGACGACGACAGACGGCGACAACAGACGGCGACAACAGACGACGACGCCGTCGCCGACGCCGACGCCGCCGACGCCGTCGCCGACGCCGACGCCGCCGACGCCGTCGCCGATGCCGACTCCGACGCTGACGCCGCCGCCCTGCGCGCCGCCACCCTGGCACGGAGGGCCGCCGAGGGCCGCCGAGGGCCGCCGAGGGCGGCCCCTGCCGAGGGCGACATCCTCGTCGGCGCACTCGGCGGCCACTGGCGGCGGCGACGGCGGCGACGGACGGTGGCCGCTGCGCGCCGCCGGCAGGACCCGCGGAGTGCCGCGCCACTCGGCGGCGCGCCGAGACCCCAGGCCCCCTCGCGCTGCGAGGAAGTCACGATGGGAGGTTCTTCGCTGTTTTCGGCCTCCCGGGGGCCCTTCCCTGGGGGAACAAAAAGTAACATAAACATAAAAGCTCGGAGGTCCGCGCGGATTTCTCGGATCGGCGGTGGACCCCCCTCCCTGGCGCGCGGACCGCGCCAGGGGCGGCGCCGGAGGCGCCGCCGGGGGGC
>CAUYUJ010018666.1:106258-126258 GCA_963575745.1 Prorocentrum cordatum | reverse complement strand
AATCTCTCGGGGGCCTCTGGCTGGGGAGGAATTTTTGGGCCTCTTGGGAGCCTCTTGGGGGCCTCTTGGGAGTCTCTTGGGGGCCTCTTTGGTCTTCCTGGGGACCTCTTGTGGGCCTCTTGGGGCCTCTTGGGGCCTCCTCGGAGCCTCTTGGGGCCGAGGGCTCGAAATATCCGTTCGGGTCCCCCGTCTGGGCACGCTCTTGGAGCCGCCTTGTGGGCCTCTTGGGCCGTCTTGGAGGCGTATTGGGCTGTCTTGGGGTCCTCTTGGGCTGTTTTGGGGCCCTCTTGGAGGCCTCTTGGGCCGTCTTGGGGCGATCTTGGAGGCCTCTTGCGCCGTCTTGGAGCGGCGGGAAGTGGAAAAGGCGAGAACGCCCAAGTTTTTTTTTATAAACATCGGAAAATCAATGAATTTGACCTCTTGGGGCCCTCTCGGGAGTGCTCTTGTAGGCGTCTTGGGGTGTCCTGGAGGCCTCCTGGGCAGTCTGGAGGGCGTCAAGGCGTTTTGGACCGATCGTTTGGCGATTGGGGACCCTCTTGGACAGTCTCGGGGGCCTCTTGGGGCACTCTTGGCCTGTCTTGCCGGACCCACCCAGGACCCCCCCCGACGGGGGCAGGATCAAAGGGATTCCCTTCGACTCGATTACGACACTGCTAGATTTTCCCCTCGGTGACAAGCTTGAGGAGGAGGGTGCATGGAAAGGGGGACGACGGAGACGACGACTGACGGAGACGACGACTCCGACAGACAAGTCCCCCGCACGCGCCGGCATGGTCGGCGGATTTTGATCGACGCTCGGCGGCGCGCCCGAGGGGGGGGACGAGCGGGACGGAGAGGAGGCCTGCCCAGAGGGCGACGGGGCCTCTCGGGAGCCCTCCGGGCCTCCCGAGAAGCTTTTTGTCTGTGTCTCCGGGGCAGGCTTCCGGGAATCAGGAGGGGAAAAAACACACAGACACAATTAATCGTCGATTCCCCCCCCAAATATGGGAAAATATGGGAAGTGGGGGGGAAGACAGAAACCCAGAAAATATGGGAAAATATGGGGGATCCTTTTAATTGTGTGTATTTATTTGTGTGTCCCAAGGCCCCTTCAGGGAAGCTTCTCGGGAGGCCGGGGGATGTCCGAGAGCCTTCCGAGAAGGCCCGCCCCATGCTCACTTCGCCCCCGGGGCTCGCCGCCGATCACGGGCAACGTCAGGGGCAGCGCAAAAGCATAGAACAAGAAAAACACAATCATGTCAGCCTTGTGCGTCTTCGTGGTTCCATCTGTGGAGTGCATTGGCGTGCGTCAGCGACAGGTGCTCAACGAGAAAGCGCAGACTTAGCGTCGATTAGCGTCGACGGAGCGTCAGTTCGCGTCGATCAGCGTCGATTTATGCAGCGTCGATTCGCGTCGACTCGCAAGAGCCAACAAGACGGTATGGTAGGCTCCCATGAGTTGCCACCGACTTCCTGCTCCTGTCAAGGGCAACATCAGTGGGGCGGGGCAACGTCAGGGGGGGGGACCAGGCTCACAGGGGGCTGCAGCGCCCCCCGATCGCCCATTCAACACCGATGGGGGCCCGATACTGCCACATCGCCCAGGACCTCATGCGGATTTGCTATCGGAGGCTCATCGCCGCTGAGTCCACCGGCGACGTATCGCCGATCCCAGGTGGATGGCCCCCTCTCTCTGGGCCAGTCCTCCCCCTAGCGTTTCCTTTCTGGAGGATCGACACCCTTGGCGCTATGAACAACAACACCCTTTTTGGTCTGCGGGGCGAGAGCGAGCAACAAAACAACAAAAACACACGACGGACGGCTTTTGGCACTTTTCGTCTTTCTGGGGGCCCTTCACTGGGGCCCCGGGACCGTCAAACAACGCTTCGGGAGACACTGGAGGCCGGTCCCAGAGAAGGGGTCGAGGCCTCCAGGGGCCCGCCCAGGCCTCGGGGGGTCGGGGAGCCGAGTCTTGAGCGCGTCTTTTTGCGGTTTCGGGGGCGGAGAGTGGTGTCGGGGAGGCGGGAGCGGGGAGTGGTGTCGGCGAGAAGCCGGTCCCGGAGAATGGGTCGAGGCCTCTGCTGCTGTATTCTGCTCGGTCTGGTAGGCTCAGAGGTCGACACCAGAACCAGTATTCCTAACTTTTTTGCAGTCCGCTCAGTTAGTTCTGTGGAGCGATTGTTGACGACGCCACCGCCAAAGTAGGCAATGCGAGAAATAGTTCTTCGCTGCCGAGCGATCATTATGCCAGCCCCGTGTCAAATTTCGAGAGAGCACAGAGGGCGGGACTCAGTGGTTCACCAAAGGCGCCGTCGCCAAAATAAAGATCACCAATGGCAGTATTTCGCATCCAGGGCCTTCTTGGGCTGCACCGTCGCCCAATATTGGTTTGCGGAAGTACGGAACTTGACGGTATCGGCGTTTGCCTCCACCGAGGGAAGATGATCCCGATCTCGGTGGTGGTGGCCGAAAGATTATTGCCAGCACCAAAATCTAGGGCCAGCTTCCCAAGGTGGATGCCCCCACTTGTGCTGGTGTTGGTGCCACTTTTCAGGCCTCCAACTCCTGCGCTCCTCACTGTCAGACTGTTAGCCCCGCCCTCGTGCAAACATCGAGACGGATCGGCTTTCGCCATCTTCGGCCCCCCAGGGACCGAACAGGGTACGGGAAGGGGATCGTTTTCTTCTTCATTGTTCTGCCGATTGGCGCGGGCCCTCGCACGCCCCCCTCCCCCCGCCCATGCTGTTCGCTGTGTCTGGCGCCTGTCTCGAGCCGGTGGAGTCCCCCAATAGGACGCGTTGCTGCAAATCGTCGCGCCAAGCAGAGGCCGGAGCCAAGGCCCCCCTCCCCCCCCCTTCCGCCCAGTGCTGAAAAACGCCGAGCAAGAAAGGAAGCCCTCACAGGAGCGGCGACGAAGGCCGACGGCACTCTGCTCGGGACAAGCGAGGGCGCCCGCGCAGCAGTGGCCGCTCTGTGGGCTTTCGGCAGCGCCCGCCGCGGGGCACCGTGGCCGAGGTTTTTTTTCCCGCACCTCGGCGGCGAGCCTGGGAGGACAGCGAGAGGACGACCTCCCCAGACGGCCCGGGCGCCCCCCGCGGCCTTGGGGGTAATTGGCTCTCCCAGCCTGCCCCGCAGGCGCAGGGAGGAAGCCCCTCGGGAGGCCTGAGGCCTTCGGAGCAGCCCCGCCGCCTTCTGAGAGCAGGCCTTCTCTTCTCGGCGAGCGCGTTCCACTGCTCGCAGAGTAACTGCTCGCAAATGGCCCGGATCCCCACCGGGGGATCTACGACAAAAACTGCATCGAAGCAGACCTGTGTTCTTCGGACGCTGGCGAGTGGGCACTTTGCGAGCAGTGGAACGCGCTCGGCGATCTTTCCCCCTTCCCCCTGGGCCCGTCGCTGAGCGCCCGCTGCAGGCGTCGGTTCCGGCTCCTCGGTCCGGGCTTCGGCTCCGCCCTGCCCCGCTCCGCCCTCCCCCGCGCCGTGCAGGCCTGTCCGCCGCGGGGGTCCCTCCGCCACACCCTCGACCTCCGGGGGCCCGGGCTGGGCCCGGGCGGCGCCAGAAACGCCCACTCGGGGCGAGAGGTCGGTGCCGGGGAAAAGCTCGGGCGGGCCCAGGGCCCAGGGCCATCGGGCGGGTGGCGGTGGGGGGTGACCTTCGTGGGGGGGGTGAAGGGAAGGGCCCTCAATGGGGCCCCTGGGGGCCACTTTCTCCCCCGCCCCCCCATGTAGGTCACCCCCCACGACCACCCGCCCGAGACCAGGCCAGATCGCTCAAGAGCGTTCTGGGGCGCCCTCGGGGAGTTCTGCAGCGCTCTGGAGCGGCCGCGGCGCCCGACGCAGCCTCCAGCACCGCTGAATTTCCTCGGCGTCACCCCAACATGCTGATACTCCGTGTGCGTTGCCCCCTTCCAGGGGGCGACGCGCGCGCCGAGAAGTCTTATCGTACGGGCTCCGTGGCGGGCGCTGTCTGGCCGTACCGCTCGGGAAACGACATGCTACGAGGTGGTTGTACTAGATGTTCGGGTTGGACGCACGCCTCCAAGCAGAACGTATGGTACCAGCATGTCCTGATGCGTCCCATTTCAGGGATCCACGGTTTACCGCGACCCAATTTTGCCCATGTCTTGGTTATGTCTACAGAAAGGGGTTGAGGCTTCCAGGGAGACGCCACGCTGCGAGCCACAAAGCCACGCCGCCGAGGGCTTCTGCTGCGGCTCCTCCCCGCCTGTGTGCAGACGGGTGCAGGGGCACGCCCCTGCGCCTCCGCACGCTTCCTGTTTCATCCTTCTCCTCGTCCTCCTCCTCCTCCTCCTCCTCCTCCTCCTCCTCCTCCTCCTCCTCCTCCTCCTCCTCTCCCTCCTTCTCCTCCTCTCCTCCTCCTCCTCCTCCTCCTTCTCCTCCTCCTGCAGACTGGTGCAGGGGCGCTCCCCTGCGCCTGTGCCGCTCCCTGCGCCTCCGCACTCCTCCTCCTCCTCCTCCTCCTCCTCCTCCTCCTCCTCCTCCTCCTCCTCCTCATTTGACGTTCGGCAAGCATGAGGCGGGGCCCGTTACGTTATAGCCTCCTCCTTCTCCCCCTCTTCCTCTTCCTCCTCCTCCTCCTCCTCCTCCTCCTGCTTGCGGATCTCTTGACTTGATCTTGGCCTCGACCTTCACCGATGTCCCGAGTGGGCGACGGCGTCCGTGGGGATCCGAGCTTCTTGCCCTCGTCGCGCATCCTTGGCTTCCTGACCTCTTCTCGTTTCGCTTTTTTGGCGTAGTTCGCTCGCTCCTCCTCCCGCCCTCCAGGGGGGGCGCCAGCCAACGTTAGGTCGGGCATGTCCTCCTACAGGCGGCCTTTGGAAGAAACAATTAGGAAGTATCAAACAACAAATAGTCGCAACATCGTCCCCACATTACTTTTAACACTACTCGTGATTATTCCCCCTGTAGAGAGACGTGCCCGCCTCGAAGCTAAGGATGCCTACGCTGATCCTGGCCGGGCCGATCGGTCCTGGGCCCAGGGCCGGTGCAGGCGGTGTGCCCTCCTGGCCCAAGCCGGGAGAGCGCGCGCGGATATCCTGGGCTCGGGACCGGTGGCCCGGCCAGGCTCGGTGCAGGAGCGTGCAGTTGGCGCCTTCCCGGGCCGCCAGCCGTGGTGGGCTTGCGCTGGCTCGGTGCACTGCCAACCTTCGCAGTGATGGGTTGCCCCCCCTCCTCCCCCTCCTCCTCCTCCTCCTCCTCCTCCTCCTCCTCCTCAGCCTCCTCCTCTCGCAGACCCCCTGGAGTCATATAGAAAAGTCACGGCGGGAGGTTTTTTTTGCTATTCTGGGCCTCGGGGGGCCCCTGCTCGGCCTCGGGGCAGCCAGAACACGACTCGGGATGGAAAGCCCGTGCAGGGGAAGGGGTCCAAACCTCCTGGGGTCGACGTCAGGAAGCAAAATCATGACGTCTGGGGTCCGGGCTTCTCCCCCAGACATGTGCGACGTCCTGATTTCTTCAGGACGGCGCCCCCGGAAGTCCCGACCCTTTCCCCGGGGCCGGTTTTTCATCCTGAGTCGTTTTTTGACGGTCCCGAGGCCCGGCGAAGGCTTCTGCCGAGCCCGAAAACGGCGAAAAACCTCCGTCCAGAATTTTTCTCGACGCGAGCATGTCTGGGCCTTCCCCCCCGGATGTGGTGACGTTTCTGCCCGGCGGGCCAATATGGCTGACAGCACTGCCGCGGCGTGGGCTCTGGCAGCGGCTCGTCGACGGATGCGGGGACTTGGCGTCGCTCGGACGTGTGCATTTTTCCTTCGGCGAGGACAGTCGAGGAGCATCCTTGATCATTTGGCGAAAAAACCACGCACGAAACCGAAAAAAGCACAGGGAATGGACGTCCAAGCGATGGCGAGGGGATGGCCCCCCCTTAGGGGGCAGCGGATTGTGCGGAGTCCGCTCCCATCGTCTCCCTTCCCAGCAGCAGAAGAACAGTCTCCCCGTCGGCCCGCGGTGAGGAAGACAGGCAGCTGGCGCCCTCCCATCCCCACGACTCTCCCGCCCTGTGGCCTGTTGCCTGCCGCCTGCTCCCCTGCCTGCTGCTCCCCGTTCAGTGGAAGACGGGGGAGCTGGTGGAGGAGGGAGCCAAAAGAAGAGCTCCCTGCTGCGCCCCGCTGCCGCCCTCGCCCCGCGAGGCCGACGCCCTGTTCCCGGAGCAGGTGGCGGCGGAGGCCGCAGCCGAGGCGGAGGCCTTGCAGTCTCGGCGCGGCGTCAGCATAGGAGGCTACGTCGACGTCACGCGCGACGAGGACCCCACCCGGCCGCCAGAGCACGCCCGCACTCCCCCGCCCCGGACTCGGAGCCCGTCCGGGCCTCCCAGACGGGGCCCGGGTGCGATGCCCCGCTTTCTCGACGCCGACGTCGCCGATGCGTCGCCGACGTCGCCGGTGCACCGCCGGGGGCACCGCCGATGCATCGGCGATGCGTCGGCGGTGCATCGGCGAGGCACCAACCCCATCCGCTCCGACCCCATCCGGGAGGCCTCTGGCTCCGGGGCCTCGGGGAGCGGTGGGCGCGGACCTCCGCGGGCACCCGGGTGGTGGTGGGAGGGTCGTCCGTGCCCAGCGCGCTCCAGAGGCCCGGGCGGGGCCGCGGGCGGCGCGAGTGTGTGGCCATAGCTCCCGGCGGTGCAGAGGTGGGGCAACGTCATGGCGGGGGGCAGGATGGAGTCGGGCACGTCCCTCGGCATTCGCAAATGGTCAAGAGATAGTCAGGGGACGATTTGTCGACTCCTTTTGACAATTTTGGGGCATTTTTGTGACTGGTTTGGTTTTTGTTCCGAAGATCCGCTTGTAGGAGGACATGCCCGACCTAAGGTCAGGCTCAGGTGGGGATGCGTCGACACCCAGTCACCCATGCAGCGCCGACAGGGGCCCGACAGGCCCAACGTCCGCCCAGGAGCGTGCTGGTGCGCTCTCTGGGGGCCTGCCGCCGATCTACCTCGGCGAGGCATCGCCGACTCCAGGTCGACGTCTCCCCCCCCGGGCCTTGAGTCGGGCCTGTCCCTCTACAGGAGGAACATTCGAAGGTAGTAAAAACATAGTCGGGGCACGATTTTTGGAGCATCCTTCGATGATTTTGGGGTATTTTCGGACTTTTCTCTTCTTGCCTACAACATCCTCCTGTGGGAGGGCGCGCCCGACCGAACCCGAGCCAGACCCCTCCCTGTCGTTGCCCCATGAAGAGTTTCGGCGGCGAGCCGGGGGGGGGGTTGGAAGGGAGCGGGGGCGGGCCTTCTCAGAAGTCTCGGGGGTGGGCAGGGCCCCCCACCCCGACACGTCGATCAGTGAATGGTCCGTTTTCGGTTCTCGAGATGGCGCCGCGGCCGTCATTTTCCAGGCTTGCGCCCGCCAGATCTGGGCCCGAGGTCGTTTTCACTGGGGGGGGCTCTGTCCATCCCCGAAAGTCTCGGAAGTCTCCTGGCCTTCTGAGAAGTTTTCTGCGCCGTCCCCGAAGGCATATAACACTTCTCAGAAGGCGCGAGGACTTCGGAGAAGTCCCGCCGCCTTCTGAGAAGGCCTTCTCCTTCTCATTTCCCCCCCTCGCTCGCCGCCAAGAGGACGGGCTGAGGAGGGCCGTGGAGGCGGCGGGGTACTGCTGGCACGAGTCCATGCGGGGCCTCCTCGGGACGAGGCCCGCGGTCGGCAGGGCCGCCCCGTGGGCCAGGGGGGGCCCAGGACCCGAGTAACTACCCAGCAGACCTCCCAGAGGCTCACAGCAACAACAGCAGCAACAACAGCACCAACACCACCAACAACACCACCAACAACATCACCACCCACCACCACCACCACCACCACCACCACCACCACCACCACCACCACCACACCACCACCCACCACCACCACACCACCACCACCACACACCACCACCACCACACCACCAAACAACAACAACCAAACAACAACAACAACAACAACAACAATCATTTTACCCGAACGCGTGGTGTTCTCCCCAGTGCCAGGGTTTTCATACGACACCAGGCAATACCCCCACTTCGTGGGGGGGCATTACAAGCTCTACCAAATATCCAAACGACTCTTCGCGACCACCCAAACCAGCTTCCCGCCCTATGACGTTGGGACACTTCACTTCGTGGCGTGCGGACGACCGTGGCTACTACACTGGCGTGGGGTACACACCCACAGAACTTGGTCACTTATTCGGGGCGCGCATGTGCCCAGCATGGTGCAATTGTGCCATACAATACATAATACAGAGAGACAGATAGAGAGACAGAGAGCAGACAGAGAGAGAGACAGAGAGAGCGGAGTTGGTCACATTTTTGGGTCAAGTTCCTGGGAGGATGGGAATACACCTTGGAAACCATTGGTTTTTTTAGGATTCGGACAGCGCGCGCGGGTGGAAATTTTGAAAAGTCGTGCAGGTGTTTTTCGAGGACCTACGGTGCGATTCGTGTGATTTTATGATGCGCGGTGCTAAAATTCTTAAAAGCCCCATGGTTTTTGGAGATTTCGGCGTGCGCGCGCGAAGAAAAAACGAATGTGTCCCGCATGGTATTATTTGACAGGGATGATGGCCCTGGCAGGTGCGCAACCGTTGTCGCAGAAGTTCGAAAAAGTTGCTCGCAAAAGCCCGTTGACAGAAATGTTTAAAAAGTGTTGGGTTTCCTACGAATCCGCAAGAGCGCGCGGGATGAGATTTTGACATTTTTTTGTTGAAAAACCATTGGTTTTTTGATGTTTTTATGTTAAAATCGCTCCGAACACTAAGCTTTTGGAAGGATTTCGTCTTGCGCGCGCGAATGTCCACTTTACCTTATTTTTTGCAAGGGATTCTTGAAATTTGATTATATTAGAACAAGAAATGTCATTTCTATTGTTTTTTGCAAGGGAAAGCGGATTACAACAAAACAACCGGATCCTGTACACACCCTCTTTTCTCAGGCTTCCTCACGAAAATGATGAAAATGTAGCTGCGGCCTAGGCCGCGGCGGGGGGGGGGCGCGCCACCAGGTGCGGCCCAACAATCATGATTCTTTAGGAAATTAATAATGACAACAATCACTTTTACCGAACGCTCAGTGTTCTCACCAGTTGGCCAGGCAGTGGTTTTCATGGACGCCAGCCCAATACCCCCACTTTGTTGGGGGGCCGGTTCAAGCTCTACCACATTTCCAAACGACTCTTCGCCACCACCCACACCCAGCTTCCCGCCCTATGACGTTCGGACACTTCACTTCGTGGCCTGCGGACGACCGTGGCTACTACACTGGCGTAGGATCCAACTGTCGGAGCGCCCCGCATAATTTGAAAGCTGTATTATACTCGATGCCCAGGTGGCGGATGGCAGAACCGTGCTGCTCCTCCAGCTCCTGGGCGCTAGAAATACTAACCTTGCCAGGCACAACCCGATACTTGCCCCACCAAGTCTTGCACGCCTGGTGACTGACCTGGATACCCTTTTGCAACGAGCGCCTGATGCAAATAATACGGGCTCTCGCAGTCGGCCAAGGGAGGCCGCGACAGCTCCGGGCCATACTGCTCGTCAAGGGCTTTCGCCGTCGTCAAGGGCTTTCGCCGTCAAAGCCATGGACCATCCAAGAACACAGGCGATACCTTGATCCGAGATGGCTACGGATGTGCCAGTGATCAGTCGGAGGCTTCCTGGGGCCGCTTGGGGTCCTCTTGGGGAAGGGGGGAAGCCTCCTGGCGCCGCTTGGGGTCCTCTTGAGGGGCTTTGGGGGGCTTCTTGGAAGCATCTTGGGGCCTCTTGGGGGCTTATTGGGTCCTCACGGCGGGCTCTTGGGGCCTCTTGAAGGCCTCCTGGGGCAACCTATGGCGCAACCAGTAGGGGGACGTTTTATTCTCGGCGGCCGAGGGCGCAACCTATGGCGCAACCAATAGGGGGACGTTTTATTCTCGGCGGCCGAGGGCGCAACCTATGGCGCAACCGCAAGGGATTGTGGCCCCTGGCAGGCGCGCGAACCCCGTTGCAAGAGCGTGCGAAAGTAGCTCGCGCGAGCTCATGTAACATAAATGTTGGAAAACCATTGGTTTTTTTTTAGGATTCGGACAGCGCGCGCGGGTAGAAATTTTGAAAAGTCGTGCAGGTGTTTTTCGAGGACCTACGGTGCGATTCGTGTGATTTTATGATGCGCGGTGCTAAAATTCTTAAGAAGCCCAATGGTTTTTGGAGATTTCGGCGTGCGCGCGCGAAGAAAAAACGAATGTGTCCCGCATGGTATTATTTGACAGGGATGATGGCCCTGGCAGGTGCGCAACCGTTGTCGCAGAAGTTCGAAAAAGTTGCTCGCAAAAGCCCGTTTGACAGAAATGAAATGTTTGAGATTTTGACATTTTTTTGTTGAAAAACCATTGGTTTTTTGATGTTTTTATGTTAAAATCGCTCCGAACACTAAGGTTTTGGAAGGATTTCGTCTTGCGCGCGCGAATGTCCACTTTACCTTATTTTTTGCAAGGGATTCTTGAAATTTGATTATATTAGAACAAGAAATGTCATTTTCTATTGTTTTTTGCAAGGGAAAGCGGATTACAACAAAACAACCGGATCCTGTACACACCCTCTTTTCTGAGGCTTCCTCACGAAAATGATGAAAATATAGCTGCGGCCTAGGCGGCGCAGGGGGGGCGCGCACCAGGGGGCCCAACAATAATTATACTTAAGAATAAATAATGTTCAACAACGACAACGACAGCAGCAACAACAACAACAACAGCAACAACAACGACAACAACAACGGCAAAAACAACAGCAACAACAACACCGACATCAACAACCACAACAACAAAAACAGCAACAACAGCAACAACAACAACAACAGCAACAACAACAGCAGTAATAACAAGACAAACAACCAATACAACGACCACAACCGAAACCACGACAACAACGAAACAAAAAACACAACCATACCAACAATAGCAGCCACAGCAGCAACAACAGCAACAACAGCCACAACAACACCAATAAACACAACCACAGCAACAACAACAGCAGCAACGACAACACCATCAACAACAAAACAAACGCAAAGAGATAGGGCATCCAGCAATAGTCCAGCTTGGGTAACGAAACAATATGACATCCAAGCATGTGTGCCTCCTGCACAATTGCGGAGTTAGATGTGCAAAGCGTGCGGGAACCTCAAGCAAGAGCCTCATGTTGGAAAGCAGCCAGCCTCCGTCGTTGCAACTGCTGGAAAATACAACGAATGAGCGGCGCTAAAGCGAGAGGCCCAACTTGCAAAACCCTCCCGAACATCCGTGTAAGTTCTCGATGCTTCAAAGACGAATGCGCGCGGCGCTGTGGCGAGAGCCCCATTTTGAAAACGGATCGCTCTCCATCCTTGTAACTGGTAATTGCTGGAGGCTCTTCGGAAAATGCGCGCGGTGCTAAGACAAGAGCCGCATGTTGGAAACAACCGGCACGCAATCCTTGTCACTGCTGGAAAATGTTTCTCTCAGGACAACGCGGCGGAAAGAAGTCTTCAGCGAAACGCACGGCCTGGCAGACAGTCGAACCTAGGACAGAAAAATGTCCCTCCAGAACACGAGACCCTCCGCCGGCCAAAACACACAGAACGTCCAAGGGTACCCTGCCTGGGGGCACAAGAGCATCCAACAAGCACGAAGAACATCAGGGTACTCTCGCCGAACCGACCTCGATCTTATACCTCGGTCCGACTGTAGAAGGAAGAGGGATGGAGAGGAGGAGGAGGAGGAGGAGGAGAGGCAAGGAGGCGCAACGAGGAGCAGCAGCGGCAAGAACGGGGGGGGGAGGGAGTAGGAGACACAGAGGGAAGTTTTGGGCTGTAGGTTTCCGCAGTGGTGCATGCTGCAACGCCAACTGCTTGTAGCTCTCATACATGTCATAGGTGGGAGGAGTGAGGAGGTGATGACGATGACGATGGCGATGACGATGACGATGACAATGACGTTATCTCGGCGGCGAGCGAGGGGGGGAAGTGAGAAGGAGAAGACCTTCTCAGAAGGCGGCGGGACTTCTCAGATGCCCTCGCGCACTCTAAGAGGTTTTCTGTGTCTTCGGGGAAGGCCTAGAAAACTTCTCAGAAGGCTGAGGGACTTCCGAGCCTTCTGAGAAGGCATTCTTCTTCTCACTTCCCCCCTCGCTCGCCGCCGATGATCGTCATTGTCATCATCATCGTCACCGTCATTGTCGTCGGAGGGAGGGAACGGAAGAGGGAGGGAAGTGAGGGAGGGAGGCAGGGAGGGACGGGAGGGACGGGAGCAGGGAGGAGCGAGCGAGGAGGGAGCAGGGAGGAGCCATCCATCAGGACGGGGACTAGCACGGCGGCGTGCCCCAGCGAGGGCAGCTCCGGGAGAGGAGACGGGCAGCCAGAGGGGGCGGCCGCGCTCCGCGCGAGCCGCGCTCCCCCGCGGGGGAAAACCTTGGGGCTGCGGCTGCTGGGCCACGCGACGAGACGACACGGCGGTGCAGGGCAGCGCTTGGCGCTGCAGAGCGCGAGGCCACGTAGCACTCGACTTGAGGCCGAGGCCGGCGGCACTCAGGGGGAGACCAAGGAAGGCATCGCCGTGCGTGCTGGCACGCTGGCCGGGCCTGGCTCGCTGCCGACTTCCCGCGCCGCTTGCAGCACACTGACCTGCAGGCCCGCGCGGGACTCTGCGCGGATGCGCCTGACCTGGAGGGGCCACAATAGGGAAACGAGCTCTAAACACCGACGCTTTTTCCCACCCTGCGCTGGATTCGCACGGGAACGCGGATCCTGGTGTCTACGGGATCCTGGTGCATACATGTTCCGTTGTCTCCCCTCGAGAACGGGAGAAAGGCATACACCACACCACCCCGACGTCGTCCCCGACCCTCAAAAAGCCGTGGGACTGACAAAGACAGCCCGCCACTGGTACAGTCGGAGCGTTGACCCAAGGAACCCCAAATAAGGAACGGGGCCCCTTCGATCCACAAGCAAAACCCAAGGCAAACTGTGAAGCAATCAAGAAACACGGAGCCCCTCCCCAACGAAAAGGGTTCCTTCTTCAGGGCCCCGACCGTAAGGTAGATGCTCCAGTCTCTGGCAAAAGGCCCCCATGCCGCCACTCTACGGACCCCTCCCCGGGGTGCGGTGCGCCCAGCCGTGCGGAGCTCCATCCCGCCGTGGCGACCGAGGGCCCTCCAGGAGGCCCCAACACAGGCGACGACGGAGGAGGAGCAGCGGCAGCGGTACCTCCCGACGACCTACCAGACCACCCCAACCCAACCCGAAGACCCGAATTTCGGGTTGGGGGGGGTAAGGGTTTCACATGTGTTTCTTCGATGTTTCCCGACCCCCCCCCCCACCCCACTGGAAATCGGAGGTAAATCTGAGCCTTCGGGTTGGGTTGGGGTGGCTTGGTGGGTGGTGGACTTCTTCCTCCTCGGGAGGGGCACACGCGGGCGCCTCCGCCAGCCCGCGGCCCTTCCTTGTGGCCCAGCCGCCGCCGCCAGCCAACCCGCGCCCAGCGCGGCTGCGTCTGCTCCAGCCGCGCAGAGCGCGGCCCGCGATGGCGAGAAGTTCCGACGTCGGGCGCCTGGGACGGCAGCATCGCGAGAAGCCACGACGAGGGCCCCGCACCAGGGCTGGACCCAAACGCTGTTCTTCGTTTTGTTTTCGTTATGTTGTTCGCTTTGCTCTACCTGTTTTCCTGCACCTCCCTGCCAGGGCGAAACGCAAAACACAGCCGAAGTCCAGCAAAACAGCGTTTGGGTCCAGCCCTGCCCCACACCCCACCGCCCTGGCGGCACTCGTCGAGCCGCACCTGCCTGCTGCGGCCCCGGGGCCCTTGGCATTGGGCGCGAGAGCGCCCTTGGACGGGACAGGAGGAGGGCCGCGCCTGGACGGCGCATCGGCAGATGCTTCGGCAGCTCTTCGTGCACCCTTGAGGTGCCATGCGAGAGCGCGCAAGGCGGCGGCTGCACAGTGCCTCGGAGAGGTCGTCGTGTGCTGTGTGCCAGCGAGGCCCAGCGCGCGGCGCCCAGCGCTGAGAAGCAGGCGGCGGCGCCGCCGCTGGTCGACACGACGCGAGCGCACCGCACCAGGGGCCAGCACGGCCACGCAGGGAGAGCGAGGTGGCCCGAGTGCACAGCGACAGCGGGGGCCGAGTCGGAACGAGAAGGGCACGGGGGGGGGGGCCCACGACCCAGGGCACCGCCCCACCGCTCTTGCCGAGGAGCTCGGCGGAGGGACGAGCGGGCACCTGGAGGAAGACAGCCAAGGGGCAACGAGATAGGAAGGGGACTGGCACAAGGGGGGACACGTCGACCTGGAATCGACGACACATCGAGGATACATCGGCGATAAGCTCCCGATGCGGAGCGACGAGGAAGGGCGAGGAGGGACGGGGCGGGAGATGATAGGAGGGGGCGATTTAGGGACGAGGAGAGAGGGGAAGGGGCGATCTCCAAGCGACCCGCCGTGACTGCACCGGTCCTCGTCAATATGCCTTCGCCCCGTGGCCCCATGGCAGAATCAGACAGCATCGCATCGGGAAATGGGAAATCGGAACGAATCGGAACGTGCGCCGGATCGGACCGCGTCGACACGGAGCCAGAATCGAATCGGATCGGCCGCGCCAGGGTGCACGGCAGCGCCGTGCGAGCTGCGGGCCGCATCGGATCGCACACAGATCGAGCGCGAAGCAGCTCAAGCCTGCGAGAGATCGGGGAAACTTGAGGGTAACGACACCGCTGCTCCCCCTCCCGGGGTGCGCTCTGACCAGAACTTTTGGGCGAATCTGGCCGGCGCGACGAGGGCGTCCCAGGAGGCCCGAAGAGGCGAAACCGAGGGAAGGGTGCAGCAGCATCTATACATTTTCCTCCTCTGAGAAATTCGGGGGCGCGCAAACATGGATTAGCGATCCATGGATTTGGCGCGCGGTCCCCAAATCCTTGGATCGGAGGAGATGCCCTCCCCAAAATGCGGCCAGTGCCGCCTCGCTCGGGGGCGGGGATCCACGATTTCCCATGGAAGCGGGACCCGTCGCTAATCCACGCCCCATTGATCCATGTTTGCGATCGCCTGAGAAATAGGAATCGAACAAGATCGACGGAATCGTCGAAATGGGCCCTGCCGTGGTGCCCGCCAGTCCCGCGCTCCTGCTGCGCGGGCGGCTGCGCGAGCAGACCGGGTCCTGGGCGACCACCTCTCAGCGGTCGCGTGCCCCCTCTCCTCCACCTCCTCTCGTTTCCTCCCCCCTCCTCCTCCTCCTCCTCCTCCTCCTCCTCCTCTTCCTCCTCCTCCTCTTCCTCCTCCTCTCTTCCTCTCCTCCTGCTCCTGCTCCTGCTCCTGCTCCTGCTCCTCCTCCTCCTCCTCCTCCTCCTCCTCCTCCTCCTCCTCCTCCTCCTCCTCCTCCTCCTCCTCCTCCGTTTCCAAATCGAGAATGACTGTCGCAAAGACGACGCTCAGAAATATCCAGGTGGCACGGCTGGTGTGACGAGTAGGCTTCCGGGAGCTACCCGACCTGACCTGACCTTCCCCGTTTCCATCCATCCCCCTTCCCCTCCCCCTAATGCTCTTTTTCACCATCCTTTTCCTGCTCTTCCTCCTCCTTTACCATCCCTCTCCCGTCCTCCCGCATCCCCCTTGCCATCCCCCCTGCTGCTCCTCCTGCCCGTCCCCTACGTCGTCTGCCTAGCCAATCCCGTTTCCTTTCCTCCTCGTCTGACCGCCAGGCGCGTCGGCATGGCGGGCCGGGCGGTTCGCCTGCGACATTCTCAAATTGTGTGATCGTGAAGCTTGATTTTTTAGGGACACAACACATCTCCTGATGGGCGCCCCCGTTGAGTCACCTGCTCGGCTGCAAATCCGTACTACAGCAGCAACGCGGGCGTGACAACTGGCACAAACGTAATCGGACTCCAATGAAGATGATGGGGAATCGAACTCTATACACCGACGCTGCTTCCGGCCCTGCATTGGAATTTGCACTGGAAAGCGGATCCTGGCGTATACGGACCCTGGTGTATACATTTTTCGTTGTTTCCCAGGAACATCGGGAAAAAAAGGTATACACCACACCACCTCAGCGTCGTCCTCGACCTTCAAAAAGTCGTGGGAATGAAAAAAAGCCACTGGTAATGTATATGATACAGTTTCCGAGATAAGACTGGCAGGAGCACACCCGTTGCGCACGCACCATTTGCGCACGGGTAGGGAGATGGCGTCAGCATCTCCGCTGCTCACAGCAGGCCAGAACGAAACGGCAGCGGGCCGATCGGCCCGGCTGCACGGGAGCACAAAACACCTGCCGCGACGCTGGCACGAGGCCTCGTCCGCACGAGGGCGCCCTGCAACAGTCGCCCTGCCCCCGAAGCTTGAAGTTACCATAGAGATCTCGCCTTGGCACCGCGCACTTCGTCCAAACCAGTGCAACTGTACAAGGATAATTGGCGGCTCCCTTTCCAAATGAGGCTCTCACCTTAGCGCCCACACATTCATCTCCAAAAGCATGCAATTGCAACTGCAAGAGTATGGAGGACAGCTCCAATTTAAAAATTGAGCTATCGCTCAAGAAGCCACTGGATTGCAATACCAGACGCTTGAACACATGTAAGAGTAGCACGGATAGAGGGCAGTGTTATTTTCAGCATCGGGCCCTCGCTCGAGACTTCCTCGGAGTTCGTGGTCAGAAGCGCAAATGTGAAGCATCTACACTGGTGGGACTGCCTTTTACACTCGTGTATGTTCATACATTTGGGTATGCCCGTTTCCCCGCAAGAAGGGGGGGAGAGGGGAAGCGCACAGAAACACAGAATTGTCCAGCAAAGGGATGCGGAGGAGGAGCAGCAGCAGCAGGAGAGCGAAGGGGAAGTAGCAGGAGGAGCAGCAGCAGGAGCAGGAGGAGGACGACGTGAAGGGAGAGGGGGAGACAAGCGAGGTTCGTATTTGGCGTCCTACCCCCTCCCTCCCATCCCTTCCCCTGGCGTAGATCTCCTCTCTGTGCGCACAATCGGATGTCGTAGCAAGGCATAGTATTTCATGGCATAGCATGGTGTTGAAGATTAACGCGCATCCTGACATAATCAGCACGGCGTGGCGACGCCCCAAATGGGGAGAGGAGGGGAGGCCACAGAGCCAAATTGAGTGCAACTGGTATTTGGGTCCACCACCGTGCTGCTAGGCACCGACTGGATTGGGCGTGGCTTAATGGGGGGGTCATCAGTGGGGGGGTCCGAAGCGGTCCCCGTTCGTGCCCCTTTCGGGCCCCTCCAAGGCCCCAGGGGGCTCGTTCAGGTACCGTTTGGGTACCTTTCCGGACCACCCTCGGCACCCCCCCATTTATGACCCCCCATTACCCGTCGGTCGGAAGAAGTAGGTAAAGACATGAAGCAGGAAGGCGGATAAAGTAGATTGGGTCCAGGCCCTCCCAGATAATAACAAAACGCAGCAAAAGCATACCGATTGTTGAAGTAGGAAGGCGCTCGAAGTAGAGTCGGATCTGGGCAGCCACAAATACCTACTTTCAACGACCAGCGTGTACGCCACGCCCAACGGGTCCTCGACGTCCATCGCTCGGACGTCCATTCCCTGTGTTTTTTTCGCTTTCGTGCGTGGTTCTTTCGCCAAGTGATCAAGGATGCTCCTCGCTGGTCCTCGCCGAAGGAAAAATGCACACGTCCGAGCGATGCCAAGCCCATCTACGACCCCCCCATTACCTACGCCACGCCCAACGGGTCCCCGGCATCTCTTACAACCAAGGGGCCCCAAGGGCTCCCTGGACGGCGCGCCCACGGGCGCCTCCGCGGGGCCTCGCCGCGCGACGTCCCCGAGGGGCCGGGAGGGGCCCCCAGGACGACCCAATAGAGGGCCCCGGGACGGTCTGAGAAATTCGGGGGCGCGCAAACATGGATCAGCGATCCATGGAATTGGCGCGCGGTCGCCAAGTCCATGGATCGGAGGAAGTGCCCTCCCCAAAATGCGGCCGGTGCCGCCTCGTTCGGCGGCGGGGATCCGCGATTTCCGATTGAAGCGGGACCCGTCGCTAATCCACGCCCCCTTGATCCATGTTTGCGATCGCCTGACAAGAGAGGCCGAGACGGCCCAAGAGGACGCCAGGCCGGCCCAAGACGGCCTCAAGTCTGCCCCCAAGAAGGCTCCTGAGACGCCCAGAAAAGGCCCCAAGAGGACCCCCAAGAGAGACACAAGAGGCCAAAAACATGCATCATATAGAATGGTTGAACGGTTCAAAGAGGCTTCCAGGCGCAATACGACCAACAGCCCCCCAAATCGCACAAGAGGCCGCAAGAGGCACCCGAAAAGGCCTCCAAGAGCAATCCCAGAGGCCCCCGAGAGGCCCCAAGAGCCACCTCAGGAGGCATCCAAGATGCCCCCGAGAGGAACCCAAAGATACTCCAACAGGCATACACGTATAATTATGCATATACATATACGATTGTATAAGTGTATGCATGCCCATCTGCACATATACATGCACATGTACATATGAATATATATCTATATATGTGTGGATACACGTACATATACACATATGCGTACATATATATATATACATTATTATACACATGCATAAACAACGAATCGGTATGCACATACATATACATGTACGTATACATATATATATATATATATATATATATATATACGTGTACACATGTGTGCACAAACCTATGCATATACGTATTCATATGCATACATGTCTATACATATGTGTAAATAAGCATATGCGTAGATATGCATGTATATATAGAAACAAATACACACACACACATAAAGCAGAACACACATTTGCATACACGTGTAGTTATATGTTCGCATAACTGCACATATGCAACTACACACTCATATACATATACATTTACCCTATGGCATATGAATATGTATGTACACACATAGATACATACACATACACACATGCATCTGCATATGCGTGTACACATACATATGCATCTACATGTTCAAATACATCTGCACGCACATGCACATACATACATAAATACATATGTGTATATGACTATAACGTACTAATGCAGGGTCCCGAGTGGGCCCACTTCGGGGTCTCTTGAGGCTGTTTTCAGGGCGTCTTGTGAGCCTCTTAGGCCGTCTTGGGGCCCTCTGGGACCGTCTTGGTCCCTCTGGGCAATCTTACGGGCCTCTTGGGGCTGTTCTGGGGCGGTCTGGCTGTCTTGGGCCGTCTGGAGCCTCTCTGGGGGCCCTCCTGGAGGGTCTTGGGCCGTCTTGGGCCCATGTTGGGCCGTCCTGGGCTCGTCGGGGCCCTCTTGGGCGCCTGTTGGGGCATAGTGGAGCGATCTCGGGGGCCTCTTCGGCCGTCTCGAGCGCTCTGGAGACCGACAAGCCGAGTATGCGAAAATGGCACCAGACCAAAGGAAAGCATGCAATGTGTGCCTCCAAGGGGCCTCTTAGGAGTCGTCTTCGGCCCCGTTGGGCCATCCGGGGAGCCCGTTGAACCGTCAAGTGGCCACCTTGGGCCCATATTGGGCCATCTTTGGCCCATCGTGACTGTCTTGGGCTGCTCGTCGGGCCCTCCTGGGGCCTCCTGGGGCCCTCTGAGGCCGTCTTGGGGCAGTCTGGGGCCGTCTTGGGCCCTCCTGGGGCGCTCCAAAACCAGCCTCCCCAGTCAGGACCAAAATTGTACCGGATCAGCTTTCTATGAATAAGATAACCGATTTGTGTGTATATATATACATATATATACACATACATGAATACATACATACATACATACATACATACATACATGCATGCATGCATGCATGCATGCATGCATGCATGCATGCATGCATGCATACATACATACATACATACATACATACATACATACATACATACATACATACATACATATATATATACATATATATATATATATATGAAATGTGTATGTGCCCTTCCATCCAGCACCCCTCCACGCAGCTTCCATCCTACCTCCATCGAGCCTCAGTCCTCTCCTCCCACCCTCCCTCCAGCCTCCGTCCAGTCCTCCTGTATCCATCCATCCCTCGCTCCACTCCTCCATCTCTCTCTCCATCCAA
>CAUYUJ010018666.1:88758-101258 GCA_963575745.1 Prorocentrum cordatum | reverse complement strand
ATGAATGTTTTGGACGTTGGGCAGCGCGCGAAACAGGGGAGCACAGCGCTCCCTCCCCATAGATATACTGGAACCACGCGCGTGCTTCGCTTGCACTTAGGTTCTAGTCGCGCTCGAGAATATATCATCGCAACTTGCCTCTGGGTGCTGCCAGCTTGACTCGGGAATTCTCAGAAGGTTGGTCGTTGGACCTGCCGCCATTTGATATGGTAACCTCGAAGTCGTGTAAAAGGGTCTTTGGGAGATTATACACGTCGTCTGAAACTGAAAGAGATCAAAGGAGAACTGCGGTGCCCGACTCTGGCTCCGCATTGCCTGGTGCCCCGGGGCCAGACATTCCGTGTATGTATGTACGTGCATAGGTGTATATATACACAATATGTACGTATGTGTGCTTATGTTTGTATGTACGTTTTTGTGTATATATATAGACATACATACAAACATGCATACATATCGAATCCCATTCATATATTTTTGCCCAGGACCCCCCTGGAAATCGGACCCCCCGAACCCCGGGCCCCCGGGACCCTCTGGACCCCCTGGATCCACGGCCCGCGAAGCCCCTCGGACGCCCCTGCAGAGGGCCCCCCGAGAATTCCGGGGGGGCTCCCAGACGGCCCCAGAGCGCTCCAAGATGGCCTCAGTCGGCTCCACGACGGTCCGAAGCACCCCTCAGACGCCCCACGATGGCTCCAAGACGCCCCAAGAGACCTCCAAGAGGCCTTCCAACAAGGCCCCACGAGGCAAAATCCATCAAGTCCCTTGCACGGCTGTGTTCTAGAGCTCGGACCTCTTTACTTTCGTCGTCGTCGTTCGTTCGTCGCTCGTCCTCCCCCCCTGGCCGCCCTGGCCTTGCCCTGTACTCAGCCCTCCCCAGCTCCCCTCGCTCTCCCCCCCCTGGCTCGGACCTCTTGATACTAATTCTCGTCGTTCGTTCGTCGTTCGTCCTCCCCCCTGGCCGTCCTGGCCTTGCCCTGGACCCAGCCCTCCCCAGCTCCCCTCGCTCTCCCCCCTGGCTCGGACCTCTTGATTCTCTTGCACAGCTGTGTTCTAGAGCTCGGACCTCTTTCTTTTCGTCGTCGTCGTTCGTTCGTTCGTCGTTCGTCCTCCCCCCCCCGGCCACAGAAGGAAACTCCTGGAGGAAGCAGGCGAAAGCCTCCTGTCCCTCGCAGCTCCTTGGTGCAAGAGCCAGGGCACGCGTGCCACTTGTTTCTCTAGGGCTTTTGAAGGGTTTGGGGGTTCTCGCCTTTTCGGTTTCCCGACGCCCAAGGCCCCCGAAATCGCCCCAAGACGGACCAGGAGGCTCCAAAAATCGCCCCAAGACGGCACAAGAGGGCCCCCGAATCGCTTCAGGACGGCCCCAGGGGCCCCCAAAACAGCCCCAAGACCACCCCACATGGTTCCAAAACGGCCCAAGGACGGTCCAAGAGGCTTCGAAGACGGCCGACGACGCCCCCACAAAACGGTTCCAATACTGGCCCAGACGAGCTGACCTACTTTTCGGACCTTCCGCCTCAAGAGGCCCCCAGGAGGTCCGAAGAGACCCCAAGGAGGCACCAAAGAGGCCCCCAAAAAGTCCCCCAGGAGCCCCCAATAAGCCTCAAAACAGCCTTGCCGAGGTATTCCCTACTGCTGTCGCCAAAGGTCGACCAATATGGAAAGCAAGTTGGAGGGGGAGGGGGAGGATCCAGGAAGGAAAGGAGAAGAGGGGGCTCATGGGGGAATGCAGGTCAATGAGAGGAAAGACTAAATATTCGACCGAGGACGAAGCGGATGAGAAGGCGGAAGGTACTCCGCTCCAGTGCAGTGCCGTGCCATCCCAGTAGATACGCGCAGCTCGAAGGACAGCGCATGACCCAAAGGAATAACGTGCAGTGCGCTCCAGTACCGGGATGTTGCGACCGTTCAGGCCTGACCATCCAGATGGTGTCAGAAATCGACGTCCGGGACGTCACGACAGAAGCCGGCGCAGGGACGAGAGAACACGGCACGGTACTCAGGTTCGAAGTTCGACACTCGATGGTTTGGGAATGTTTCGCTCTGTCTTGGAGCATCCAGTGGCTCCATCGTCGCCACGAGGTCGGGCCCGCCACAAAATCCCAGCCTGAACGCAACTCTGAAAAACAACGGGTGGCAGACGAATCTGGAAAAGCGGAGAAAACAACAAAACAAAACATGGGAAAGTTGATTCCAGAGGATACGGCCAAATCACCTGGGTTAGAGAGGATGCCGCGTGAGGTCTACATCTGCCCAGCTTGAAGGACCGAGGTGCATGGCGCGAAGCGCCAATGCAGTCTTCTATATATATATATATATATATATATACATACATATATATATATATACATATGTGTGTCTACATACATACTGAGAGTTGATCCCAGAGGATGCGGCCAAATAACCAGGGTTAGAGAGAATGCCGCGCGAGGTCTACATCTGCCCAGCTTGAAGGACCAAGGTGCATGGCACGAAGCGCCAAAACAGCCTTCTGTATTTTACATCTGCATACAGACATACATGCGTACGTACATACGTGCTTACATATATACATATACATACATACCTACATACATGCATGCATGCATGCATACATATATACGCACCTAGATGCGTGCATGCATACACAGAGACACAATTCCATATAAACAGATGTCCATACATACATACATACATACATGCATGCATGCATGCATGCATTCATGCATATATACATACATACCTACATGCATACATACATACATACACACATGCATGCATGCATGCATGCATACATACATGCATACAAACATGTATACCAGCATACATGCATACATACGTAAATAAATGTATACATATACATATATATAGAAGTGTATATACACATATACACATACATACATGCGTGCATGCATACAAACATACACATACATATATGTATACATATATACATACATGCATGCATACATACATACATACATACATGCATGCATGCATGCATGCATCCATACATACATACATACAGACATACATTCATACATACATACATATATGCATGCATGCATACATACATACATGCATACATGCATACAGCATGCATGCATGCATGCGTGTGTGCAGGCATATATATATATATGTATACACAACTATGTATATATATGTATATATATGTATATATTTGTGTATATATAAATATGTACACATACATACAAACAAGCATACACCTGTGCTGTGTCAGAAGACACTTGGGTGTTCGTTGGTACCTCGTCGGGATCCTCCCGGGAACCTCGTCGAGGGCGACTGTGAAGCCTCTTCGGGGCCGTTTGCGGGCTTTGGGAAGCATCTTTCGGGTCTCTTTGGGGCCTCTTGTGGCCTCTTGGGAGGCCTCTTGGGAACCTCGAGGCGCCTCGTCGGGGCCTCTTTAGGCCTCCTCGGAGCCTGGGGGGGCGGAAGGCGTGTTCCCCCTCTTCGGCCCCTCTGGGGCCGCTCCTGGACCCCTCTTGGGCCGTCTTGGGGGGCCTCCTGGGCCATCCTGGGGCCCTCTCGAGTCATCTTGGGGCTCCCTAGAGGTCTCCAACGTGCTTTATTGAGCCGTTTCGGGGCGGTCTTGGGCGCCTCTTCAGCCGTCCAGGAGCGTTCAAGCCCGAAGCGGTAAGAACGCCAAAATCCTTCAAACCCCAAGGAAAGTCTACAATTGTGGCCACTTGGGGCACTCGTCGGGGTCCTCTTGGAGCCTTCTTGGGCCGTCTTGGGGGCCCCTTGGTCCGTTTGGAAAGCTTCCTGGGCCGTCTGAGACCCCTGGAGGCCGAATTCGGGGTGGCTCAGGACCGTCTTGGGCCGCCAGGACGGCTGTCGGATCGCTCTGGGGGCCGATTTGCAGCCCCCCAACAGCGGGCCCGGCCCCGAGGCGCCCCGAAAAGGGCCCCCACCCCAGGACTACAAATGTGACCCTGGGGTGGGGGGAAGGTGTGCTGCCCCCGGTGCCGTGGGCCTGGTTACCCGTTATATGACATCCATACGTGTATGCATATCTATAAACACAGGCAGACAGACAGACAGACAGACAGACAGACAGACAGACAGACAGACAGACAGACAGACACACACACACACACAGACAGACAGACAGACAGACAGGCAAACAGACAGGCAGACAGGCATACAGACATCAAAACATACATACATACATGCATGCACGCGTGCATGCATGCATGCATACATACATGCCTACCGACCTACCTACCGACCGACCGACCTACATAGATACAGGCATACATGCATTCATACCTGCATAAATACATTCGTGACAAATATACCAATCCACACATACATGAATCCATACATACATGCATGCATACATGCATATATACATGCATACAAGCATACATGGATTCATGCATACATGCACACATACATACATACATATATACATATATACATACATACATACATACATACATACATACATACGTACATACATACATACATACATACGTGCGTACATACATACATACATATATATACACGCATACCTACATGTATACATACATACATGCATGCATGCGTACATACGGGCATGCATGCATACATGCATACGTACCTACATACATGCATACATGCATACATGCATACATACAATATTAATTCAATACATCGATCAATTCGTCAATATATCCATACATGCATGAATGAATGAATGTATGCTTACATGCATACATGCATGTATGCATCCATACAAAGGTACAGACGTGCATGCACAGATACATAAAGATCTGCATACACAGATACATGCATATATACACACATACTTAATGCATACATACATACATACATACATGCATGCATGCATACATGCATACATGCATACATGCATACATGCATACATGCATACAAATATACACATGGTCATGTATATGTGCATATACGTATGCATACATGTATGCATACATACACGCGTGCATATATACATACATTCAAACATACATACATACAGACAGACAGACAGACAGACAGACATGTGTACAGCATACATGCATACTAGAACCATCGCGCGCGCTTCGCGCGCGCTCAAGTTCTAGCTAGGCTTGATAGACTTCAACCGACGGCCCCCGGCAATGTTCGCATCCGATCCACCCGAGTCGGCACACCCCTGACACGGGTCTTGGCCCACAAGAAGATCCACCTACGGCCCTAGAGAGAAGGTTCGCATGGCATCTTGGATGCCTCTCTCGCCGGCGCATTAGAACAAAGTTATGAGCCTCTTGGGGGCCTCTTGGAGGCCTCCTGGGTGCGTCTTGGGGTGCTTTGGGGGGCCTCTTGGGGCCTCTGGGGGGCCTATCGGCGCCTCCTGGGGGCTCTTGGGACCGAAAGCTCGGAAATCGAAAATGGCTGCCTTCTTCTGGGACCCCTCTCGGGCGCGTCTTGGGCTTCTCTTTGGCCGTCTTGGGGACGATTGAGCCGTCCTGCGTTCCTCGTAGGCCGTCTTGGAGATTTCTTGGGGGCCTCCTAGGCCGTTTTGGGGGGCCTCTTGGGCCGTCTTGGACGCGGTGACAGCCCAAGGGGCGAGCATGCGAAAAATATACGTTTTCCCATAGGAATGGAAGGACTTTAGTTTCTTGGGGCTCTCTTGGGGTGCCTCTTGGAGCATCTTGGGGTGCTTTGGGGGGCCTGCTTGGGGCCTCTTGGGGGCGTATCGGCGCCTCCTGGGATCTCTTGGGGCCGAAAACTCGGAATTCGAGAATGGCTTTCTTTCTCTGGGACTCCTCTCGGGCGCGTCTTGGGGCTCTCTTGGGCCGTCTTGGGGTGGGGGCCCATTGGGCCGTCCTGGGCTTCTCGTGGCCCGTCTTGGAGCTCTTTGGGGGGCCTCCTAGGCCGTCTTGGGAACCCCTTGGGCCGTCTTGGACGCGATGACAGCCCAACAGGCGAACATACGAAAAATCTGCGTTTTCCCGCAGGAATGGACGAGTTTTGCTTCTTGGAGCTCTCTTGGGGTGCCTCTTGGAGCGTCTTGGGGTGCTTTTGGGAGCCTTCCGGGCGCTTCTTGGGGGCTTCTCGGCGCCTCCTGGAGCCACTTGGGGTCGAAAGCTTGGAATTCGATGGTGGCTTTCCTCCTCTGGGGCCCTCTCGGGCCCGTCTTGGGGACTCTCTTGGGCCGTCTTGGGCCCTTCGTGGGCCGTCCTGGAGCTTTCTGAGGCTATTGGGGCCGTCTGGGGCGCGTCCTGGGCCGTATTGGGGCGGTCTTGGGAGCTTCTGAGGTCGTCAAGCACGGACCGACAGCGAAAACAAGCAATATGTTCAAAATATACGTTTTACGAAAGGAATGGGGCTATTTTGGCCCCTTGGGGCTCTCTTTGGGGCCCTATTGAGGGTCGCTTGGGGTGTCTTGGGGGCTTCTGAAGCCGCCTTGGAGGTCATGTTGGATGTTGGGCGTCTGGGAGCGACCTTCGGGCGTCCCGGGTCTGTTCTGGAGCCTCTTGGGGCCTCCTTGGCGCCTTCCGGCGGCCTTCTGTGAGGCCCCGGGGCTCCCCGAGGGCCCCGGAGGCCACATTTGTGGTAGCGGCGCCGGCCCCGGGCGCCCGGACCCGGTGCGCCGATATATGTATACATGTATGCATACATACAGACAAACAGAGATGTGTACAGCTATACATATATGTATGCATGTACGTATGTACGTATGTATGTATGTATGCATGCATGCATGCATGCATGTATGTAAATATAGATGTGTGTGTGTGCATGCGCACACATTCCAGCAGTATCGCGAAGCCAAAATCATTCATTTCACGCAGGTTTGATACACGTTCGCGATCTGGCGTGATCGGCCTTCGAGCAGCCCAATACGGCCCCAAGAGGCCCCCAAGATGGTCCCAAGAGGGCCCCGAGAGAGCACGACGATGGCCCCAGAGACCTGCGGGACGGCCCTAAAGCGCCCCAAGAGGGCCCAAAAAGCGGCCCAGTGAGACCCTCAAGACAGCCTCCGAAGGCCAAGAGGCCCCTTAGAGGCTCCTGGACCCCCCCCCCGACACAGAAGGCCCCGAGGAGGCCCACCAATAGGGGCACGGTCTTCGCGTTGCGCCGCGCTGAGGTCGCAGAGTGGTCGCTGTCACCGCATCGAAGTCGGCGGCACGCGACGCCCTGGCGGCCCTGGGAAATGTATGGAATCGGGGTGGCGCAAAGCTGTAGTCGGGGATCTTCTGACCCGGGTCAATCCAGACCCGGGTCAGCAGGAAACCAAAAAACTGCAATGCAGGAGAAAAAAAAAAACTGCAACGCAGGTCTTCGCAAACCAGGGTCAATCAATATGCGCGGCCGCCTCGCGGCCACGAGCGGCTCGCTAACCCAGGTCAGCCAGAAGGGGTCTTCGCAGGATCCTGCAGGATCCGGTGTCCTGGCTGACCCCCGTTTGCATTGACCCCCGTCTCAAGGCTCCCGAGGTAGGTTACAAGAGACCCGTCCGGTCTCACCAGGCTGAAAGGGGCTCGGGGGGGGTGCGTCGTGGCCAGTCGTGCCGCGGGCCGTAGCGCGAGCACTTCGACCGAGACAATCGAGACAGAGAGAAAGAGAGCCAGAAAGACAGACGGACCGACAGACTGACAGACGGAGAGACGGACAGACAGGCAGGAAGACGGACAGGCAGACAGACGGACGGACGGACGGACGGACGGACAGACAGACGGACTGACAGACAGACAGACAGACGGACAGCCAATCTGACAGACGGACGGACAGAGAGTCTGACAGACAGACAGACAGACAGACAGGCAGACAGGCAGACAGACAGGCAGGCAGGCAAGCAGGCAGACAGACATATAGACAGACAGACAGACAGACAGACAGAGGTTCTAAGCTGAATGCTAGCTCGCGCCCTCCTATCGAGTCAAAATACAAGCGGATGACGGACGAGCATGCTTGAAAACCGTACTGCTTCCGTTACTTGGTGTACAGTTGGACTTGATTGGACAGGACACGCGAAGAGACACAAGACCCTTCCGAGGGCCACATTGCCATAGGAATGTAGGAGGCATAGGTCGCGAGGCACAGGACACAAGGGTATCCTTGATTTGGCAGGGTCGACCTATTAATCAGGGCCGACTGTATACCGCTCCTTGCACTGGAACGTAACAGGATGTTCGTCTGCAAGCTTGCGAAAGGGACCAACCTGGCGGAGAAGCCGCCCGGCAATACATGCAGACCCCCCCCCCATGTTCATCCGGCGGGTCCCACGGGGAGGGTCTTCGAGACGGCCCCCCACAACAGCCGAACCTCTGCTCAGCACTCTCTCCGAGTACCCACGTACCAAAATACGTTTCTCACAGACAGACAGACAGATAGATAGACAGACAGGCATACGGACGGACGGATGGACGGACAGACAGACACACTGACAGACAACGACCGACCGACCGACCGACCGACCGACAGACAGACAGACAGACAAACAGACAGACAGAAAGGCAGGCAGGCAGGCAGGCAGGCATACGAGATACCTCGAATGTCAAGATGATCATGTATTCAGAGAAACCGGTCTTCTCATTAAGAGGAGCAGTTGCCCGTTCGGCAGAAGCGGCCACCCCGTGAAAAAATGAACAAGAGCTCCAAAAGGTACTTTCTCAAGACGGCGCGCGCACGCTGCTTGCAAGAGGATGTGGTGCCACTCTATCGGGGCACCCTGGCATGGGGAAGAAATGTGGTGCCACTCTATCGGGGCACCCTGGCATGGGGAAGAGAATGTGGTCCCACTCTATCGGGGCACCCTGGAATGGATAAGAAGATGCGGTGCCACTCTATCGGGGCACCCTGGCATGGGGAAGAGAATGTGGTGCCACCCTATCGGGGCACCCTGGCATGGGGAAGAGAATGTGGTGCCACTCTATCGGGGCACCCTGGCATGGGCAAGAGAATGTGGTGCCACTCTATCGGGGCACCCTGGCATGGGGAAGAAGATGCGGTGCCACTCTATCGGGGCACCCTGGCATGGGGAAGAGAATGTGGTGCCACCCTATCGGGGCACCCTGGCATGGCGCACAACGGCATCACTGTGGATACCTGGATGAACGGCACAAATGATTCACGTGAAATCTGAAGGCGCAACGCCGCAATACGCCGCACCGCACTGTACAGTCCAAATCAAATCCACCGTTCTCTCTGACAGGGCGAAATTACACCAGAAAAAAACACCATAAGTGGATGGCCCTAAAGTTTTGCAAGCACCATGGGCGAGAGAGAGAGAGAGGAGATTGCATAACACTGAGAAAAAACATCTGGCAAAACGATTCGGTAATGGATTGCGCATCAAAGCGTAAGACAGATATAAAGAACTGCCAAGAGAAAGAGAGAAAGAGAGGGGGATGAGAGAGACACTGCATTTCACTGAGGCAAAAAAAGGGAGCACGATCAGATGATGGACTGCGCATCGGGGAGGCACGAGAGAGCGATACTGAGATCGAGAGAGGTAGCAAGCGAGAGAGAGAGAGAGAAACAACAACAAAAAAAGAGGGAGCGCCCACGGACAGCACCGAGTTAAAGAGAGATGCCGAGAGAGAGAGAGAACAAAAAAAAGGACAGCGCGAGGGAGGGGGCGCCCGCCGACGGCCGCCCGAACCGAGAACCGCAACGCGGAAGTCGGCCGGCCACCTCCGCCGCCTCTTGTGGAGCAGGGACCGACCGCCCCAGCATTCCTACAGTCCTACCACGACATGCTCTTAGAACCAAAACATGCTCCAGGAACAAAAGCAGCGCTCTCAGAGCATAAAAAAACGGTGCGATATAACAGGGCAGACTCCGCCGGAAATGCTCTAAAAACACTTCGTGGAGGCCACAGAAGGCTCTCAGAACATTGTCTGGTAGGGCTCGAGGCGAGTCAGGACGCTTCGCCTCTGCTTCATCTTGAGCGGGCGCCCACCGACGGCCGCCCGCCGAGAGCCGCCCACCGAGATCGACCCGCTGCTCTCGCCACTCTCTTCTCTGCGCTTGTGGATGCCACGACTATGGACACCCTAACAGTCCTATCCTTAACCTCAAAATGTGTTTGAAATGTCGGGAAAATGTTCGAAACATGCTTCAAGCATGTCTAAAACATGTTTAAAACATGTCCAACACATGTTTTAAACATGTTGATAACAGGCTTAAAACATGTTTAAATCATGTTCAAATGAAACATCTCTTAGACATCTGGAAATGATTTGGCAATATGCTTCCTCTCCATTGACCGTCCTCCACAACTCTGCGTCCGCTGGGATGCCTCCGCAAAGCGGTCGGCACTGAGCGCGTCGGCTGCACGAGCGCATTTCAAAACTCGGACTCGCTGCAGGCACAGATCCTCGCCCATGTTTCGGCGGGGGGAGAGGGGAGACGAAGAGAGCAGGAGGGGACAGGGGCACAAGGGAGGAGGGGTCGGAGGAGGGGGAGCAGGATGAAGGAGGAGAGGAGAGGAGAGGAGGGGAGAGGAGAGGAGAGGAGAGGAGGGGAGAGGAGGAGAGGAGGGCGAGGAGAGGAGAGGAGAGGAGAGGAGAGGAGAGGAGAGGGAGAGGAGAGGAGCGGAGGGGAGGAGAGGGGAGGGGAGGGGGAGGGGAGAGGGAAGGGGAGGGAGGGAGGAGAGGAGAGGAGAGGAGAGAGAGGAGAGGTGGGGTGAGAGGGAAGGGAGAAGAGAGGAGAGGAGAGGAGAGGAGAGGAGAGGAGAGGAGAGGAGAGGAGAGGAGAGGAGGAGATAGAGGACAGGAGAGGAGGGGTGGGGAGAGAGGGGTGAGGAGGAGAGGAGAGGATGAGGAGAGGAGAGGAGAGGAGAGGAGAGGAGAGGAGGAGGAGAGGAGGAGGGGAGAGGAGAGGAGAGGACACAGGACAGAGGACAGAGGACAGAGGACAGAGGACAGGAGAGGAGAGGAGAGGAAAGGAGTAAGGAGGAGATGAGCGAGGCCAGGGATGAGCGAGGAAAACAGGGATGATAGGAGAGAAGAGTGGAAAAGAGAAGGGGGAGGTGAGAGGAGAGGGGAGGGCAGAAGGAGAAGAGAGGAGAGGAGAGGAGAGGAGAGGAGAGGAGAGGAGAGGAGAGGAGAGGAGAGCCGAGGGAAAGGGTTGGAGGAGAATGGAAGGGGGAGTGGAAGAGACGGCAAAGAAGCCAGCATTGTCACTAGTTCATACCGCACTTGTTCTGCCCATGACGTCAGCCCCGTCCAAGTTGGAGCCGATGGAGGGGGAAATGCTGCTGGAGGAATGGCATGGGCTGCCCATTACGAACATTCACGCGATCCCACCTGGCAGTCCCACGCCAGTATCAATCAGTTGCCCGCCACCGCGCCTGCAGCGCGGCAGGCGTGCGATAAGCCCTTTTTTGTATATGCCCACGCACGGCCTCTTGCCAAGCAATGGACGCCCCGACGAAGCAAATCCCAAAAAAGAGTAATGCGCAGACTTCAGGGAAACGGAAACCCCTGGGACCTCCTTACGTGCGGCTGAGATCCCAGGGACCCCAAGGGAGGAAAATGGCCAAAAACCCAGGAGGACGAAGCAGATCTCAAGGAGCTCACTGCCAAGCAATAGATAGGCACCCCAGCAAATCAGGCCCCCAGAGAGAGCCAGCTTAAGCACCACATAAGCACCACAAATCAGCCTTCTGAGGTTTGTGACGTACCCAGCAAATCCGACTTCATTGGCAGCAGCACTGGGAGCATCCGAAACAGATGATGATATGACAAAGAAAAAATATTATGAAAGCCACATCGAGCCCCTACGCGTTGCACGTTTCACGGGACCGATTTGAAATAACGCCATAGGATAGGACATGGAGGGGGGAGGCGGATGGACGAGGATGACCACGAGAAGGAAGGCAGTTGCGCGGTTGGCAAAAAACACGCAGTGCAAAACCCCGCTTGGAACCCTGTACGGTCACACTCCTTTGGCCATTCCACAAGCTCGTGAAAACGGCGTCACTTAAGCGAATAGCAGTGCCCAGGGGTGGAGAAATAGTGCGAACTGAATTGAACCGCATTCGGCTGGACCCACCCCCCGAAGCACACGAAAGTGGCGGCAGTTGCGCGGTCGACATCATCCCCAGGGAGAAGCGAATAGTTTGGATTTGATCCAGATCGCACTCCGCTGGAAGCTCCAAGAACGCTAACACTAAAGACGGCGGTTGCGCGGGCGGTACCACCCAGGGAAAGGAAAGACCAAATTGGAGATTCAGAAAAGCCGCGTTCTGGTGACTCCCCCCGCCGGCACATGAAAGCGGCGACACTCGCGCAGTTGGCAGCACCCACAGACGGGGAGGTAGTAATGAGGATCCGCGTGGCTCCGGACTCTGCTGAACAGGGCTGAACCTAAACGGTGTTTTTAGGTGTTCGTTCTGTTTTCGTTTTCCTGCGCGTGTGTCTCGAATCCGCCTTTACCGCAAAACGAAGTCGAAACGAAAACGGCCCAAGAAATGGCCAAAAACAACGTTTAGGTCCAGCCCTGCTGCTGAACCCCCCATCGAACCCTTGAAAGTGGCGACAGCTGCGCGGCTGGCAGCACCCAGGGCGGGGTGG
>CAUYUJ010018666.1:66751-88658 GCA_963575745.1 Prorocentrum cordatum | reverse complement strand
CCTCCTCCTCCTCCTCCTCCTCCTCCTCCTCCTCCTCATCCTCCTGAAAATCAATAAGAACACCCTACAATCAAAAACAAAACGAAATCCATACAATCAAAAACAATAAGAAACCCATACAATCAGAAACAATCAGGAACCTGTACAATCAAAAACAATAACAAATCCATACAATCAAAAACAATAAGAAATCGGCTCATCAAAAACAATAAGAAATCCATACAATCAAAAACAATAACACATCCAGGCAATGAAAAACAATAAGAAATCCGTACAATCAAAAACAAAAAGACACCCATACAATCAAAAACAATCAGAAAACGTCTTGGGTCCACGAACCCTGTGAGGGTACCACCCCCCCCCCCCCCTCCAAAACAACAAAAAAAAAAAAAAAAAAACTGTGAGGGTACGAAAAGAAACCAAAAAACAATGGTTTTCGTGCCTTCAGGCTGCCTGGGCGGATCTGGGCTGGAGGGGCCTGGAGGAAGCCCGAAAACAGGAAAACCATTGATTTGTTGTTTTTGTTGGTACCCTCCAAGGTGTTTTTTTCTGATTTTTTTGGTACCCTCACAGGGTTCGTGGGCCCAAGACGTTTTCTGATTGTTTTTGAGTGTATGGATCTCTTATTGTTTTTGATTGTACGGATTTCTTATTGTTTTTGATTGTTTGGATGTGTTTTTGTTTTTGATTGCATGGGTTTCTAATTGTTTTTGATTGTATGGTTTTCTGATTGTTTTTGATTGTATGGATTTCTTATTGTTTTTGATTGTATGGACTTGTTATTGTTTTTGATTGTATGGTATTTATTATGTTTTTGATTGTATGGGTTTCTGTTTGTTTTCGCTTGTACGGATTTCTTATTGTTTTGGATTGTCTGGGTTTGTAATTGTTTTCATTGTACGGATGTCTTACTGTTATGATTGCGCGGAAAGGAAACGAAATGGGGAGGAGGAGGATGAATACGAGAAAGACATGCGGAGGGGGAAGAACAATATTATGATGGTGATGATGATGATGATGATGGTGATGATGATGATGATGAGAAAAACCTCGCGCCACATACTCTTAAATCTCACCCTTACCCCCCCCCTCCCCCCCTTTCGCCACGGCGCCCCCGGTCTCCGGAACCCGACCCCTACCACCCCTAACACAAATCCTCACCCTTACCCTAAGCCCTAACCCGAATCCCTAGCCCAAGCCCTAGCCCCAAAAAGTACTCACTAGTCATTACGCACTAACCACTACCCACAATTCACTACTCGCTACTCACTACTCAGTTCTGCCTATTCACTAGTCACGACTAACTACTCACTACCCACGCCTCACTACCCACGACGCACTATTCCCTACTCCCTACCCACTACTCACTACTCACTACAAACTACTTACTCACTAGTCACTACACACTACTCAATACTCACCAATTTCTTAAACACAATTAACTCAAAGTCCACTACCCACTAATCACAAATCACTACTCACTACCCAAAAAACACTATCCACTACTCACTACTCCAATACTCACACCTCACTACTCTCTACTCACTGCCCACAACTCACTACTCACTAGCCACTACTCGCTACTCGCTACTCGCTACTCCCCACCCCCTACACAGTACTTACTACTCACTACTCGCTACTCCCTACGCCCTGCTCGATACCCAATACGCACTATTCACTACCCACTACCCACTACTCACAACGCTCCCACTACGCACTAATCACTTCCCACTGCCTACTCACTACTCACAACTCACTACTCACTACCCAGTACTAAATACTCACTACTCACTAAACACTACTGACTGCCCACTACTCACTACTCACTAAGCACTACTCACTACCCACTAGCCACTATCCCCTACCTCCTACTGGGAACTCGCGAGTCACTACTCACTACGCACTGCCCACAACTCACTACTCACTATCCGCGACTCGCTACCAAATACGACAGATCCACTACCCACTACGCACTACTCGCTACTCACTACTCACTACTCCCTACTCCCTATGCACTAGTCACTAGTCGCAAATCGCTACTCACGACTTAATACGCACGACTCACTGCTCACGAATTTCTACTCGCTACACTATACCCACTACCCACTACTGAATACCCACTTCTCGTTTCTCACTACTCACTACTCCCTACTCACTACTCCCTACTCACTACTCACAATTCACTATGCACTACTCATTACTCACTACTCGCTACTTCCTACTCGCTACGCACTGCCCCCTACTCACCACTCTACTAACTCCCAACTACTCCCTCCTCACTACTCACCACTCACAACGCCCTACCCGCTACTCACTACTCACTACTCGCTACCCCCTACTCGCTACTCCCTACTCGCTACGCGCTACTCGCTACTCACCACTCACTACTCACTAATCTCTACTCACTGCGCACTACTCACTACTCACTACTCACTACACCCTCCTCGCTATTCGCTACTGTCTACTCCCTCATCCCTACTCCCTATTTACTACTCACTATGCACTACTCACTACACACTACTCACTCCTCACTACCCACTACTCACCATACCATACTCACTACTTCCTTCCCGCTACTCACTACCCACTACTCACTACTCACTACTCAATGATGTCTACGCGCTTCTCACTACTACCACTACCCATTACCAACTACTCACTACTCACCACTCACGAGTCACTGCGCACTACTCACTATCAAATACCCACTACCCACAAATCGCTACTCAAAAAACTCCACCCTCTACTCACTAACCTAGTGGCCCCCCCCCAAGCCCCCTGTTCGGCGCAAAGGCGGGGAGGGGGGGGTTCGACCCCCCCCCCACACCCCCCTTTCCAGCGCCAAGGGGGGAAGGAGGGGGGGTCGGACCCCTCCCCCCCCCCCACCCCCCCTTACGAAAGAAGGGAAGGGGGAGGGGGGGGGGGGTCGAAAATATCACCCCACCTTTGACGGGGGGAGAGGGATGGGGGGGAGAGAGAGGGGGGTTATGCGAGCACACCTGCCCTTTTGTGTATTCAAGGCCATCCACTGGCGCGCTTTCTCAATTTGCCCAGGAAGGCCCATTCAGTCCACGCCGGAACCAGCCCAACCGCTAGAACAAACAACAGCATCGAAATTGGACCACCTCGACGGACCCCTCGCCTTACAGGGAAGCAACTAAACTGTCTCATGATGAGCGCGACCAGAGCAGGGCCCCCGAGTACAGATGCCCAAAGACGCCACGAACGCCTCAGGAATACCCGCACTCCAGAAAACGCGAAGGACCCATGGCATCAGGAGTGGCAGGCTGATTCAAAGCCGGCCAAGACGAGTCCAGCGGAGCACCGATGACGAAGAATGCTCAGCGTACATGACATTCACTAGCATGTCTCTGCCTTCGAAGCACCTCTGAGAGGGGCGCAAGATTCGCCCCGAACGAATCTTCGAATGAGAACCCGGACCATACATGGCGAGAGCAGCTCAGCATTCGCGTTGGCCATGCCCAGAAGCCTCGTCGCGGGCGGAGACCGACGCGCGCCATCGCCAGCCCCAATGCCCGCGACCGTTTCGGGGGGGAAACCAGAAGACTCGTTCCCACATCGGCGGGGATGTCACACTCAGGAGTGGGAGGGAGAAAACACGCACACACACACAAAAGCACGACAAAAATCGCACAGAACATCAATGGCGGCCACGCACAGCATGGACCCCCCCCCCCCCCCAAAGCACACCGCCCACAAGGCTTCGAATCAAGAACGCAGAACTCCGAGCCGCGCTCATCCAGCATCCACCCCCAAACATGGTAGAGAAGCCCCAGGTATCAGGCACGGCATAAAAAGACAGGATAAACTGGGAGAGGTCTGGCCAGAGTGAGCGGTTTTCCGCGGGCGCGGCCAAAAAATCTCACCCCAGTGGGTAGACAGCGACTGGGCCGCCCCCACCTCCGATCCACCGGGGGCGCCCACGAGAGAGAGGCAGAGAGAGAGAGAGAGACCCTTGGAGCCGCGCGCGTCGTTTCATGTTGGGCCCAAGGCCCCCCTCGTCGTTAAACTTCTTTTGCGCGTTATCAAGGCACTCGCCCGGCATAGGTTGGGAGGCGCGGTCAAGCTCGCGCCCCCTCTCACCCAGGGATATAAACCTGAAGCTCTGCACGCGCTGTTAGAGAGTCTCACCGTGAACGTAAAGAAGAAAGCCGGCTGGAAAATGAGCAGCCAGGGCAGGACAGCAGAATCAACACATCTCCAGCACGCCAACTGCGAGGCGCTGGAAGCGGGCAGCGGCTCGCTGCCTCCGCGGACTCCGCAGGGCGGTTGGCCGGCAGAGCTGCATGCCCCGAGCAGCCTCGCACATCGGTTCTTTCATCCTGGCCAGACGGCCACAAGGAGCCAACTCCGACAGGGTTAAAACAGCCCTGTCCAGGACAGCCCCATATCGCCCGTTGCATGGGATCCATGGCGGAAGCCGACGGGGAGCGCCCTGGGGGTAGAATTTAGATATCGCGACAACAATAGGAAAGTAGTATGAGAGCATCTTCGATTGGAGCCTCCCCACAAATTTCAGCTGCGCCAGAAGCCTCCCGCACCCGAGGGCGCCCGCGCCCACTTGACAAGGGGTGCGGCACCCCCCGCGCCGTCCAGCCTGGCGGTGCCAGTCTGAGCCGACGCGCGGGGCGCCAGGGATGCAAGTACCCCCAGGAGCGGGAGGGCGGGGCGAAAGCGCGCGCGCCGTCCGCCACGGCGGGACGCAAGCGCACACGCCTGCGAGATGCAAGCACCAATGCCTGCACATCGCACGACCCCGACGCGCGCCGCGAACCGCCCCGACGCGATCCCCGCGGCGCGCCTGCACGGGGCGTTCGACGCAAAGCGAGCAGAAGAGCAGACTAGCCACGCGCGTGACGACGCACCCCCCTCGCGCGCGGGCCCTTCGCGCGGGGCCGCGCGCCGCGAGGCGCGTGCCGTCGCTCCCCCCCCCCCTCGCGCGCGCAGGCCCTTCGCGTGGGGCCGCGCGCCGCGAGGCACATGCTGACGCCCCCCCGCCTCGCGCGCGCGGGCCCTTCTCGCGGGGCCGCGCGCCGCGCGGCGCAGGAAAGCGGGAGGCGGCCCGCGCGCCCAGCTTGCCCGCCCGCGCGCGGGCCAGGCGCGGGCGCGAAATTTGTGCCCGCGCACAACGCAGCACAAGCGAGCGCGCGCGCTTTCGATGGCGTTGGGCGCCCACCACAAATTTCAGCCGCGCCAGAAGCCTCCCGCACCCGAGGGTGCCCGCACCCACTTGACAAGGGGTGCGGCCCCCCCCGCGCCGTCCAGCCTGGCGGTGCCAGTCTGAGCCGACGCGCGGGGCGCCAGGGATGCAAGCACCCCCAGCCGATGCACGCTGGTGCACCGCGCAGCGGCGACGCGCGCGGCACGCGCACCCCTTGCGAAACGGGCGTTGCGTGCGGCGGCGCCGCGGTGTTGTGACACGCAGCGGCGGAGGCGCGAGGGCGTCGCGCGACGCCTGGGTCGCCATTGCCTAGGCAAGTTCGTCCTCGGACTCAGCTAGATGCGCCTCGACCACGGCGCCGAGTTCGAGTTGCGTCAAATCGAGGTACGACAGGAACGCGGGCGAGGACCATTCGCCCGCTTGAAGGATCTCGCGCAAGGTGCCTCCCCTCTGCTGGAGGTCCAGTGCGCGCCCGCGCCGCAGGTCGTGCGTGCGATAGAGCGCCGCGTCTTTGACGCCGAGCTGACCGAGGAGAAAGCGCAGCGTGCTCAGCGAGCTGGCCGCGCTAATGTCCGCGAACGGCCTGGTGCCCACGGGCAGGTCCGCGAACCATGCGCCGAGCGCGTGGACCGGGCACGTCTCGGTGCAGCGCGCGCACCAGCACGCTCGCTGCAGCACGGACCCGAATTGCTTGTTCTCGCGGCGCGCCAATTTGAGCTGCAGGAGGCCGTCGCACAGAATGAGGGAAGCCCCTGCGCCCTGACGAAAGGCGACGCCGTCGAACGAAATGCCCAGGGCCTCCGAGAGAAGGCGCAAGAGACCACGTACGTGACAAGAAAGAGCTGCGCGAAAACGGCGGACTCGTGCCGCTCTTTTGCCAGATTTAGCAGCGCGCAAACTGCGTCCTCCCTGATGAATAGGGGCGCCCTGGGCAGGAAAGCGCCGCGCTTGCGAATCGCGCATTTGGCGCGGCGAAGGGGCGCGTCACGAAAAACGTCTACAGGGAGATCGCAAACCTGACAAGCCAGCTTGACGTGAGAGACATAATTGGAAAAGGTCTGGTCGGAGCGAAACAGCAGCGACCACGCGAGCAACCCGTCGGCAGACGGCGGCAGCTCGCGCCCGTGCAGCGCAAGAGCCTCGCGCGCGAACGCGATCCATGCTGCCACGCCGCTCTTGAAAGAGGCGATGGAGCGCGGGCATGCGCCCAGGAGGGCCGCTGCGCGCGCCGAAGACAGCCACTCAGCGACGCTCACTGGGCCTTCCTCGCTGTCAAGCCGCCGGCGAAGATAACGGAGCTCCGCGCGCGGGCCCCCGCCGCACTGTGGCGCGCGGGCCCCCTGCGCCTCCGCAATCCTTGTCTCGAGGAGCGCGTCAACGGCAATGCCCCCGGCGGCCTGCGCCCGCGCCGGCACCGGCCTCTGGACTTCTGCTGCCTCCTGCGCGCGCACGCGGGCGCGATGCAGCAGGGGCGCGGCGCGAAGTGCGCGAACCTGAAGGCTTGACGCGAGTGCGATAGCTTCCCGAATACAACGCTTTTGGCCGCCGTCGAAGTCCGCGCCCAGGAATTTGAAATCTTTGAATTTGGCCCCAGCGAGCGCGGACGGGCGCGACACGCTTTCGGCGGCGAGCGCCGCCGCGATCGCATCGAACCACGCCGCATCGTGCCTGCCTTGGCCCGCGGCTCTCTCCAGGAAGACACGCATGGAAGCGGCGTGCCCGGCCATTGCCGTTCCGACGGTCGGCGCGCGCCAAGCAATGCCTCTGCCGCCGAGCCCTGCTTGCCGAGCGCACGTGGAGCGGCTGCGCTACGCGCGACCTTCGCGGACGCAACACGAAAACGAAAAATAACTACGAATAAACCAACTTCCATGCGCGCGCGCCGACGCAAGACGATTTGGCGCGCAAGCCGAACTGTCGGCCGACGGACGCTCACGCGCGGCGCAGCGACACCCGCGCGGCCAAAAGAGATGCCCAGGCATCGGGCTTCCAGAATGCCTCGCTAAGACGCGGCAGCACGAAAGAAGCGCCGATCTCGCGAAGGAGCCAGTACTGCTCCCGCGACGGCATATCGGCAACGTCTAGCTTCGAGGGGACGCGGTCGACGCGGAGCGAGACGCGCAATTGCGCCGCCTGCAGCCACAAAGAATTGATGAGACACGTATAGTCCCACTCTTTGGAAGCGCCTTTCCGCGTGGCAGCCTCGGCACCGACGTTGTCGGACCAGAGGCGCACGCGCCTGCCCGCGAGCGCGTTGCTGAATGTGGAAAGGCCAAACGCGATCGCAAGAAGCTCGAGGGACATAATCTGCGCATCGCCCCTTTGCTTGAAATGGCGCAGAACGCAATCGGGGGGAGCCCAATCGGAGTAGGAAGCCCGCCCGTCGAGGAAGAGCACAGCCGCGACGCGGGGCGGCGTGCTGCGCGCGTCGACAAAGAGCTGCGCTGCCTCGCGCTGATCTGGTGCCCAGACACGGGTCTCGCAGAGCTCCAGCGCTAAGACTTCTGCCCACCATTCGAGTGCGACGCGCAGCTGCTGCGGCGCCACCACGCCGCACTGCTTCGAGTGGGCGAACAAGGGCCAGATGAGCGCGCGCCCGATGCGATGGAACATGTCCGAGCATGCCCACATCAGGGCGCCCGCAAGCTTTGCCGCGTCCCCTGGCCGCAAAACGCCCGAGGAGAGCGCGTCGCCAATGCGACCGCGCCACTTCTTGACCTTGTCGGGCGACGGAGTGCACGAGAAACCGCCGTGGTCTGCGCGGACCTGAAGGCCCAGGACGACAAGCGGCATGCCCGTGGCGACCTTGTCCGCCGCGATTGCAGAGGGGCCGAGGATGCAGCGCGCGAGCCGCACGATGCACTCGAGCGCATGCTCGGCGCATGCCGCGCGCTCGGCGCCAAAGAGGTCATCGACGAAACGCAGCATGGGAATGAACAGTAGGCGACGCACAAGGTGCGAAATGAGCGCGCCGACCCTTTCCCACGCATGCACGGACGCGACGGCGCCGAAGGGCATGGCTAGGTGCCCTGCCACATGGGCCACGCCCTGCGCGAGGAAAACGAAGAACAGGAACCGGCGATGCATCGGCATGGCGGGAAGCCTGCGGAAGGCCGAGTCAATGTCGGTTTTGTAGAACATGATGCGTTCGCGCGTGCCCTGCGCCACGCCCCTGGCGACGCGATACAGCGCATCGATGGACTCGGGGCGAAACTTTTCGCCTGCCGAGGTGCACCCGTTCACTTTCGCGCGAGTAAGATCGTCAACAGCCCGAACGCGTATGTCGCCATTGGGCCGCGTTTGCACAACCCCGAAGCGCGGCGACAAGACGTTTGCACTGAGGTCGGCCTGCACAGCCGTGACAGGCTGGGTCACGCGACCCATGCGCGCTTCTTTGAAAGACTGCTGCAGCAACGTCGCCGAATGAGCGCCCTCTTTGAGGGACGCCAGCAACGCGCGGTTGGCTTGAGCGGCGCCCCCTAGCACGGTTGAGACCGGCTGCGCGTCGGGACGCTGCACGGGCACGCCGCTTCCCGAGACTGGGAGCGGGCCCACCGCTGGCGCGCCGCGGCGAAAGAATTCTATGCACGCGGCGTCCTGGAAATCGGTGCGAGCGGCGAGCGCCTCTATTAAAGGGCCGTTGACGCCAGTCGCCACCTTGCGCACGCCTGCATCGGCCCCTACATGCCAGCGGGCTACTTCGCCCGACACGTGCAGCGCCCGCGCCTCAGCTTCAATGTCGCAGATGAAGCGCTCGCGTTCGGCATTAATCTGGTCCGATTGGCGCGCGTTCACCCATTCCACCGCGGCCCAGACGTCTGCGCTGACGTCAACGGCTGGCTCGAAATCGACTTGCTCACGGCACGCGTCGTCGACGAATTGTAGCTTCCCCACATCGTCGGCGTTCACCTGGCGAGGCGCGCGAGCAGCCCAGTCGTTCGCCGCCTGCAAGGCGGAGTTCGACATGCAACATTGCGGACCGCGCGATGCGCGCGGGGCCTGCGTCGAGGACGCGCCGCGAGACCGTGAGCGCCGCCGGACTGGGGGAGCTGGCGGCGCAGGAACACGCCCCGACGGCGGCGCTGGCGGAGGCGGCGGCAGCCGCCCGCGCATTGCAAACAAACGCGACGAACAAAGTAGCCTCGGTCGCGTCGGGTCGCAGCAAAAGCTGAACGGCGGACCTGAACGCGAGCGCGCGGAACGACCCGCGTGTGCCGCGGCCGCTGCAATATGACATGGCGCGCGAGCCGAACTGTCGGCCGTTTCATTGCCCGCGCAATTTCGGCGCGGACCGGCCCAAGCATCGCGCCGCATTGCTTTGCGTAGGTTGCGAAGAGTGAGAAGGCATCGCGCCGACTATTGTTCGGCTAAATTCGCATGCACCGCGCGCCGACAAGTGTTCGGCCCCCGCGCTGTCACTCTTGACACCGCGCGAGCCCGCGCGCCACCGCGTGCTCCGCGCGCCCGCGGCCCCCTTGCGCCCTGGAGCTGCGGCGCTATGGGCGGGCCCTCTTGACGGCCCTCGGGGGCGTGCGCGGCTTGCGATTCACCTCCCCGCCGCGATCCGCTGCGCCCCAGCTGTGCCCGTGGTAATCGCCCGCCGAGCCCCAGCTGTTCCAGCGCTTTCCCGACCATTGCGCGCTCTTGCCACCGCTCGCGGAGCCGTGGCCCTTCCCCGCGGCGGCTTTGCCCGTCGCCACCTGCGAACGCGCCGCGCGAAAGAATAGGTGGGGAGTGGGGGCTGCTGCCCCGCGCGAGCCGACGCGACGAGGGGGCCTGGGCGCTCTTGGTGCCGCCCTTTGCCGACGACTCAGCCGGCGCCGCCTTGGCTGCGGCTTCGTCGGCATCGTAAGCCTCCTCTGCGCGATTGAGAATGGCGGTGTCCACGCGCTTCGCCGCGCGATCTGCCTGCGCGCAACCGGCGCGGCCAACGCGGCGCGGAAACACATTCGCAAGAAAACGCGTGCGGGCCACGAAGGTCGGGTCGCCAGAGCGCGAGCGTTCCGCCCAATCTTTGCGGGCCTGCTCGTCATAATAGACCGCGAGCTGCACCCGCCGCTTGTTGCGGGCCGCCCCGAGGCCCACCGCCATGCAGACGTCGCGATGGGCTGCGGCCGCGGCGTAGCTCAGCTGGCCGGTGGCGTGGGCACCGACCGCGTAGCGACTCCACGCGAGGTGCCATTGGCTGAGCGTCGGCATGACGCGCTTGGGCGTCGCCTTCGCCCCCATGGCCTCGCGCGAGGAAATAGGCGCGGCGCGAGCGCACGCGACGGTGAGGCGCTGCGCCTGTGCTAAGTTTTTCAGGCCCTCCGAAAGCTTGGCTTCGTCTTCGTCGGCATCGCGAAGCGCCCCGGCGAGGTGCTGCGGCAGCCACCTGGCTAGCTTCACGTTGACGAAACCTTTTTTCGATGCCGCGCTTCCGAAGCTTGGCCACTTCGCTGGCAAGCTCATCCACGAGGTCGGAGCTGCGCCGCAAGTGTCGCGCGCAAGATGTCGCGCGCTCCCCGCCGTGGCAAGCCGCGCATCGCCTGGGCAGGAGGTCGCTGGGCAAGCCTTCGAGGCTCGCGGTCTTGAGCGTGGCACAAATGTCCACGTGGGCCGCCGCGGGCGCCTGCGACGCGACGCACGCGACGTCGCGCGGCGGCGGGCGCGCGCTGTCGCGTCGACAAGCCTCGTCCTTCTTTTGGAGAAACGCGAGGAGGGCGGCACTGGCGTCCCCGCTGGCCGATCCCGCGGCCGTCTGCAGCTCCTTCATATCACCCTGCGCGCGAGCGTGCACGCGCGCGCCGCTCGCGCTGCGCGGGAACGCCGGCCTTCTCGCGCCCGGCCAACTTGATGGCCGCGCGGACGCAGCGCTTCTTGCCGCCATCCAGATCGGCATTCTGGAAGCGGAAGTCCTCAAACTTGGCCCCGGCCAGCTCTGAGGGCACGGTGATGCTCTCGGCTGCCAGCGCCGCTGCGACCGAGTCGAACCAGGCGGCCTCCTGCGCGCCCGCCCCCTCGACGCGCTGGAGAAAAGCGCGAACAGTCTCCGGCGCGGCTTCGGCCATCGCGAAGCAGTGCGTTGCGCGCGCGCGCACAGCACAAGACTCAGCCGTTGCTGCGCTTGACGCCGACGGAAAGGTGACGCGACGACGCGAAGGGGGCGCCCACGCTGCGGCGCAGGCCGCATTGGCCGCGCGTGGCCGCTCTGGGCCGACGGACAATAAGCGCCCGTAAAATGCCAAGCCGTAGTGGCCTGCACCAGAGCCACTGAACGCTGGGGCCGAATGGGCCCGCGCGTTTGCGAGGGCCGATTTGGCCCCGCACGGCCACTTGGGGCCGACGGGCAATATGCACCCGTGCGAAAGCAAGCCGCATTGGCCTGCAGCGGCGTATGAAGCCGGTTGGGTCCAGGAGCAGCCAGACGCTTGGGCCGACTGGGCCCGCGCACCTGCGAAAGCCGTATTGGGCCCGCATGACCACGTGGGGCCAACGGACAATATGCGCCCGTATAATGACAAGCCGTATTGGCCTGCGCCGGAGCATTTGCGAGGGCCGTATTGACGGCCACTCGGGGCCGACGTACAATATGCGCCCGTGCGAAAGCAAGCCGTATTGGCCTGCACCAGCGTTGGAAGCCGACTGGGTGCAAGAGCAGCCAACAGCTTGGGCCGACTAGGCTCGCACACCTGCGAAAGCCGTAATTGGCCCCGCATGGCCACGCGGGGCCGACGGACAGTATGCGCCCGTATAATGACAAGCCGTATTGGCCTGCGCCATTAGAAAGTCAGACTGTGGGAGGTAGAATGCCCCATTTCACTACATTAGCACCGCCGTCCGCCGTCCGCCACGGCGGGACGCAAGCGCACACGCCTGCGAGATGCAAGCACCAATGCCTGCACATCGCACGACCCCGACGCGCGCCGCGAACCGCCCCGACGCGATCCCCGCGGCGCGCCTGCACGGGGCGTTCGACGCAAAGCGAGCAGAAGAGCAGACAAGCCACGCGCGTGACGACGCACCCCCCTCGCGCGCGGGCCCTTCGCGCGGGGCCGCGCGCCGCGAGGCACGTGCCGTCGCTCCCCCCCCCCCTCGCGCGCGCAGGCCCTTCGCGTGAAGCCGCGCGCCGCGAGGCACATGCTGACGCCCCCCCGCCTCGCGCGCGCGGGCCCTTCTCGCGGGGCCGCGCGCCGCGCGGCGCAGGAAAGCGGGAGGCGGCCCGCGCGCCCAGCTTGCCCGCCCGCGCGCGGGCCAGGCGCGGGCGCGAAATTTGTGCCCGCGCACAACGCAGCACAAGCGAGGGCGCGCGCTTTCGATGGCGTTGGGCGCCCACAAAAACGTAACCTCTAATGGTCAGATCGCCGAGCAGCGCAGCGGGCAGGGTACAGCGCGCCCTCTCCAGGCGCGCAAAGTGAACGATAACGCCGCCCCGAACCTCCCGACGAGCACCATCCGATTGGCAACGCCCCGCCCGCTCCCCACTCGGCGGTGGCCCCTTTTAGTGAACCTCCCCTTAGTGAAAACGGCCTGGGACCGAAACCGACGGACCTGGACCCGCAAAAATGACGGCCGCGACGCCCTCTCGCGAACCGAATACTGCCAATTCCTGAATCGACGCGTCAGGGTAGGAGGTCTATCCACCCCCGACCCACATTCCCGATGGAGGAGCGACGCGCGAGCACCATCTTCAGAGGACCACCCACCCATCATCCAGCACGCGCGCGCCCATCCGACGAGATGGAGAAGCTCAAACAACACCAGTAAGGATGGCCGCGCACTCGGGAGGCGCAGGCCGAGCAGGCAGGACCAGATTCAAGACGCGAGGGTGGATCGCACGCAGGGCGTCTGCGCTCGCCACGCAGACGCTGATGACGAGGAGGTTACCAGAAGGCCCCGAGAGGTAAGACTTGAGGGTACGCCCAGCAACAACACTGGAGTGAACGACAAAAGAAACGCGACGCAATAGACGGGTATGCGTGCATCCGGCAACTCCACCCGCACTCGCGCTGTCCGAGAAGAAGGAGTGACCGATTTCATATCCACGAAGTTGTCGACTCAGTCATGTTATCTCCGCAATATGGCAGCGGCACTCTTGCGCGCAAGAAATACTCGGCTGTTCTGCGCACTTGAGAAAACGAACCTACCGCGGTGGCGCCTTTTACACTCTGACCTCGAACAGTCTCGAAGAGAGCGCACATGTTCCAAGAACCGATCTTCGCAGAGGGGGACGGGAAAATGGGCTGGGACCCGACTGACTTGAGATTGGCCTGACTCGTAGCTTCTCGAAGCAACCGCACCTGCAGGACAGAAGCCACACACGCAGCCAAGGGCGCATATTCGAAGCACTGGGCATCGCTACTAGTCACTTGATTGCGCACGTGCACGGGAGAAATAGAGCCCTCAGGGCTCGCAGCCACAACACAAAGGGGCAACGGTCAACCGAGGACTGCACCAATAGCCAGCGGCTTGCCTTCGAACTCCTCAGAAGGGGCCGCTCTCGTTCAGGTGCCCCACTCCCTGCGTCAAATTGTCAAGCGAAGGCGGGACAAGGGCAGAAACTCAGTGAGAGGCCCTTGAAATAATGAAATCGAAACAGAGAGGCACCCAGAGGAGCTGCCCAGGTCCAGGCGGCAGATCTGAACGGGGTCTTCAGGAGCCCCCAAGACGCAAATATCCCCGCTAAGGCAAGCAGGCCACCTCTTTCCCGACTGGACGGACGGCCGCGGCGAGGGTACCATGAATTTTTGCCACGTGGTGAGAAACAGCAAGCGGGCGCGCGGGGACGAGATATGCGCGGCACGACGAGCACGACGGTTGTCTCCGCGAGTCGGCATCGGAGCAGCTCAGATCCCTGGGCAGAAACCGACGGCGGGACACTCCTGCTCCTTCCTTGGATGCCTTCTGGGCAGGGTGCCTGACAGAACTGCCAGAAGATGGGCCTTTGGGGACCCCCGAGAGCTGGCAGGATCGGTGCACTGAAACACTCAAGTCGCCCCGTCGGCTCTGTCCAAGCTGGAAGCCCCAGGGCAAGGTTTCCAACTTGAGCCAAAAAGGTGACGGACGAAAAGCTAATCTTGGCGGTGGTGTGTTACATTCTGGCGTCTTAGCACTCGAAATGTCATACACCGCCATCGCGCGTGTTGCTTTGGGTGGCGATTGTTCTGGCTGATCTGGTCTTCCTGATCTGGCTGGCAACGCTGGCGCGGCTTTGGTCCGGTCGCTCTGGCAGATCGGGCCTTGCTGGTCTGCCTGATCTCGCTGGCCTGGCCTGGCCTGGCCCGGCCTGGCCAGCCTGGCCCAGTCTGACTGGCCTGGCTCTTCTGACAGGTCTGACCGCTCTGGCGGACGGGGAGGGGGAGGAGGGCGAGGAGGCGGAGTAGTAGGAGGAGGAGGAGGAGGAGGACGAGGAGGAACACGTGGAAAAGAACGAGGAGGAGGAGAGGAGGAGGAGGAGGAGGAGGAGGCGCATGAAGTTGTTTGGAGGCTTTTTGGAGACTGCTCCGGCTGCCTCGGCTGCTCCCGCTGGTCTGGTTGGCTGCCCGGGCGGGCAGGATCGGAGTGCCCACTCGAGGCCCCAGAGGGAAGGCGCGTCCCCCCTCGCGCGCGTCGCGGCGGCCCTTCGCTCCCGTCGGCATCCAAGCCGTCGAAGCGGCCTTCCCCCGTTGCCCTCCCGGCCCCTCGTCGGCAGGAGCCCGCGTGGTCCTGCCGCCCGCTTGCCCCGCGGCCCTCGCGCCCGGGCAGCCCCATTTCTGGGTCAGAGCGCCGGGCGCGGCCAGAGGACTCGCCGCGACCCCCGCCCCCTGGCGCGCGAAGGAGGAGGGGGAGGAGGAGGAGGAGGAGGAGGAGGAGGAGGAGGGAAGGTTTGGGCCTGAGCGCGCGCGCGAGGGCGCATCCGATATTGCAATTTCCCTTGCCCTTACAGGTCCGACCTCAGGCGAGCATATTGCCGCGCAGGTTTGTCTGCGCTTCTCTTCTCGCTGCCACGAGCGGTGAGGCTCCTGTTGAAGAGTCCTGGCATCGACGAGCACGACGCCAAAGGTCGCGGGCCAGGACACTTGTCAGGTTGGGAAGTGCAGCGCGCCTACTTGAGGGACATCACTCCGCTCAGAGGGCATCGGCGGAGGCACCCATGAATAGGCGACGGTACGGATCCCGAGATGCAGTTCAGAGATATACGCAATGGGAAGACTTATCTGCTGCGCCGTGGCGAACGCAGCAGCCGTCTAAAGGTAGAGGCAAAGGCAGAGGCAAGCCCAGAGCGGACGACCACTGGCACTGGGAGACCGACTGGGGCACAGGCAACCAGATGCCCAGGCCCCCCGAGAAGAAGTGGAAGTGCGCGCTCTGCGGTTGTGCCAAGAACGTGGAGAGCATGGACAGGTGCAAGCACTGCCATCACAAGAGGACGGAGGCGGCGACCAACATCAATCAGCTGGCTCTGCGTGATGGTCCTGTTGCCCCTCCTGCTCCTGCTAGCATTCTGCGCCCTAGGTCTGCGACCCCGACAGCGGACCGACCCGCAGCAGGAGCTGGTGCAGGTGTTCGAGTCCGACAGGTCAGCTTTGAGGCAGATCGTCGAGGGGCAGAGACAGAAGTCAGCGAGCAGGATTTGCAGCAGCTCATCGGATGCCTTGAGAAAGCAGGCGACGCTGAAGGAGCAGCCAAGTATCGAGCTCAGCTTCAGCGTCAACAGTCGGCAGCGGTCGCCCCCCCCGTCCAAGAGCTGGCGACGCAGGTCCACTCGAGGATCCAGCGGCTGGAAGGCACCTTGGCCGACGAGCTGGATAAGCTCGAGCGGCTGGAGCAGCAAGCATCACAGCAGCGGCATGTGGTGCAAGAAGTACAGGATGCACTTAATGAAGCAGATGCAGAGTATAGGCGGCTGGTTGCCAAGATTGCTGAACAAGGAGGCATCCAGCTTGGCAAAGCATCGACAGCGCCAGCGAATATATCCATCGATAAGGTTGTGGACGGTTCAGCTGCAGCCACAGATTTGTTCGACATCGACAGCTTGTTCGCAGACACTGCTGGTTATGAGTTGTCAGCCGATGACACAAAGCAGCTGGACGAAAGGAAAAAGGCACTCAATGCTCAAGTCCAAGGCATCACCAAAGATTTGTTCCAGAAAGCGTTGGAGGATATCAACAAGATTCGCACCGAGCATCAGGAGCACCTTGGCCGACTCCAGCGGAAACGAGCGCGGACTGAAGCACAAGCTGAACGACCTGCAGGAGCCTCTGATGCCCCTGCTGAGCCCGTGCCTGCAGGAGCTGGCCAGGCGCCAGAAGGTGCTGGGTCAGAAGCGAAGCCCGCTGCCCCCCCAGCTGAAGCCTCGGGATCTCGGGCCTCGGGACCTGCGGTTTTTGCTTCCTCGGGTTCGGCTGCGTCCCTGGGGAAAGGGGTGGGCAGCGTGGCTAGTGTTGCTGCAGCCTCTGCGGCCAGGGGTGTGCGCGAGAGGGCCGCCTTGGCTCTCAGTGGCAGCAAAGACGGATTTAAAGACGCTGATCGTTCGGGAGCCTTCTTGCCCGAGCAGAGAACCTCTGGCGCATGAATCCCCCCTGGTCGGTTGCCCGATCGCCCAGGGGGGGGCTAGCCAGAAGAACGTTTCACAAGCCAGTGACGGCTGGAGGCTGTCATGTGGTCGACAGTCGGAGATGCTGCCCCCTGCTCTGCTGAGCACGGTGGGGCGATGGCGGCTCAAATTCTCGATCACGGCCGACTTGTCCAGATATCTGAGTGAAGTTTCGGGGGCCTGGTCTTGGGGCAAGGGGTCCCTGGGTACCCGAGCTTCGCTAGATCCTGGCGGTTTTGAACCTTTAGATCTCCGTGGGCCTTCTGGGGTTGCTGTCTTGGACGAGGGGTCCACGAGTAGCCACCAGAGGCCACACGTTGAGCCACTTTTAGAGCATGTTTCGGAGCCATCTTCCAAATTAAAGCCCGTCCCCACACCAGTTTTCCAGCCCGACCCAGTCAAGTCTAGGCCGGGAGGATCGCGAAGAGGTAAGGCGACTTTCAAGCTCGAGACATGCAACACAACCTCGTGGCGTTCTATGCTTCGGTATTTGGACAAGGAGACCGACGCTTCTGCTGTTACGCTGCAGGAGATCACCCTGGAAGCCAAAGATAGGACTGACGGGGAAGCCAAAGTCAGGAAGTCAAGCTGGAACGCCTGTCTCCACCCTTCGTTCATTACGGAGGGAGGAGGTCTGAGTTCGGGAGTTGGGGTTGCTGCTCTAACACACATCGGTATGGATAAGCTTCCCCCACACAAAGGCCTCCCGAGTCCACCAAGATGTTGCCTCACTTGGGTTAACGCGTACATCCCTGGAGGATTTGTAGCTGGCAGTATTGATCTTCCGCAAGGATCCCCGCTAGGAGAGGAAGGATCGCTCATCCTCGCTCGTGTGGGCGAGGTGCTGCACGCGCTCGGCATCCCTTTCATCCTGGCGGGCGATTGGCAGGTGGAGCCAAAAGGTTTAATTGACTTTGGATGGCCTCAGAAGGTAGGTGGAATCATAGTTGCTCCTGATACGCCCACCTGCCGATCAACGGCACGCAGATGGAGGACCATCGACTATTTTGTTATCTCCAAAGGCTTGGGCCCATGCGTGGCCAGCTGTAAGAGAAACGGCACGGCTACCACGGTACCTCATTGGCCAGTTGGGCTCACTTTGAAGGGGGACCCGTTGGAGGCCAAGCACTGGGTGGTCACGAAGCCGAAAGCCTTGCCCAAGGAGATCCCATTGGGGCCACGCCCGCAGGCCCCAGACTACCAGCAGTTGCTCGAAAAGGCCCAAGCCAGCGGCTCTTCAGAAGATCTTGATCGGGTTTTCCTGGAGTAGTTGGCCACCTTCGAGTCCGAGCTGCTCGATATATACCAAGTGCGTGATCAGCCAAAGTATGGTGGAAGGTGTGAACAGAGGAAGCTCAAGCAAGCCGACTCACTTCGGACCGCTGGAGGCCCCTTTCCCTTGGGATGTCCTGAGAGTAGAGGTTGGCGCAAGGTTTCGATTTGGTTCCAGGAGCTTCATCATATCAAAGCACGTTCAGAAAGTTGGGGAGGAGTTGAAACCATCAGGCTGATCGATTGCATCTTGGCAGGCCCAGGCGTTTTGCACAAGTCTCCCGACTGGCTGAGCTGGAAGCCAACTGTACGAGGAGACCTTTTACCAGTTTCAGCAGCTGGGCTACACGCTCGGCATCAGGAGGCAGGACGCTGGGCAGCCAATCTTGAAAAACGTTTCAGTTCGCAGAGGGGGGCTCAGTGGCGCAGCTGGGTTGCCGACTCTGTGAAAGCGGGGGCTGGCCAGGCCCACCAGTACACTAGGACTCCCATGGCCTGGGTCCCTAGCAAGTCTCTCGTCAAAGGAAGGGCCCCTCCAGGCCCTGGAGGAGTCATGCAAGGGCAGGCTGATCTCTGGAAGGACATCTGGAAACCAACCCTGGAGGCCACCACCTACCCAGACCCCTTCGGAGAGTTAGAGCACCAAATCCAGCGGCAGCTTGCAGACGGCCGCGAGGTTTACCCTGCTGTAAGGACTGCGGACGAGATTCGCAAGGCCTCGCAGAAGTTTAAGCGCCGTACAGGTCTTTGTGCTGATATGGTACACCCGAAGGATGTCAGCTTGGTCTGTGATGCTGCGCTCACGACTCTTGGCTATCTGTATCATTGGGATGAGAGAATTGGGCATATACCAGCGGCCATTGCACTTAATAGTGTAGTCCTCTTGCCTCGTCCTGATTCAGGATTTCGTCCGATTGGACTTCTTCCAGGTTTTTTGCCGTGTGTTCGGGAAGATCACCAGGGAGGAGGCGGACAGGTGAGAGGCCACGGTGGCACGGGAGTACCATTACGGATCCAAAGGAGGGGGTTGTGAGCGAGCGGTTTGGGAGCAAGCCATCACGGGGGAGTCCACGGCGGGAAAAAGGATACCATCAGCAGCAGCGCTGGTAGACCTAACGAAAGCGCATGAGAAAGTTGTGCGTTACCTACTAGTGATGGCCGCAGTTCGACACCAGTTTCCATTAGTGAGGCTGCGAATGATCCTTAGACAATACAGATGTCCCCGTTTGCTGCAGCATGGATCTATGGTATCGGTTATAATTTGGGTGGGGCAAGGGATTGTCGCAGGTTGCGCCTGGGCCACATCTTTGGTGAAGCTGATTCGTATTGTGCCATGTGATGCAGCACGTGTGCATTGGCCAAGTGTCAGCATATTTAACGTTGTCGATGATTTAACCTTCTTTGGATCGGCTACGCCAGATAAGCTAGGAGGCTTGGTAGGCTCAGCGACCAGGTATGTTTGCCTGCAGTTGGAGAGACTGCAGATGGTGGTGTCGAGGGAGAAGGGGGTCATCGTGTCGTCGGACAACGTCGCGGCGGCGGTAATCCAGAAGAAGCTCGATAAATGGGATTTTACTATCAGTAGTTCGTCTAAAAACCTCGGAGTTGATTTCACGCTGAAAAAAAAAAAAAAAAAAAAAAAAAAAAAAAAAAAAAAAAAAAAAAAAAAAAAAAAAAAAAAAAAAAAAAGGGGGGGCCTCGAAGGTCCAAAGGGGAAGGTTCAGGAAGCTTCGACCGCGGGTACATCGTTATCGGGGACTTCGAAGTTCGTTTCGTGGTGCTGCTAAAGTTGTGCGAGTCGGAGCTTTGCCTGCTGCCATGTACGGCACGCCAGTTATAGGATTGTCGGACAAGAGGGTGACGGAGCTCAGGGCCCAGATGGGCCAGGCTCTATTTGGAACGCCTAAAGGAAGATCCCGCACCCTGGAGTTCTTGCTGGGTCCCGAGCCGTTGGCCGATCCCGAGTACTTGGCGAACTCTGGTCCGATTATATCCTGGATTCTGGCTTTGCAGCAGTCTTGGGCCCCTGAGAGGATCATGAGATCTTGTTTCGAAGCTTTCATGAGGCTGGAAAATGCGTCGTGGCAGAAAGTGCAGGGTCCTGCAGGAGCGGTTTATTGTACTCTGAAGCGCCTTCGTTGGGGCATTGTGTCTTGGGGCTCTTGGGCCACGGACGACGGCATCAGGATCAACCCTCGGGAGTTCGGGGAGCGCACCTTCAGGAGCATGATCAACGCCAGCACCCAGAGGTCCCTGGTCCAAGGCCTTGGTGGGCCAGATGGTAAAGTTGAAGGTTTGCCTGCAGGCCCGTGCCTCACGCCGATCGTTGGCCTTTTGAAGGAGTTGCGAGCTCTGGGCAGAGGTTCCTCGGCTGGGAGGCTGGCAACGGCGGTGGCTGGAGGCTTTCCGACGCAGCAGACGCTCTTCACCGACCGTCGCGTTGTTACTCAGGATTGCCAGTGGTGCTTGCAGTGCCCAGGCACCAAGAAGCACCGTCTTTATCAGTGTGACGCACATAGGCTTTTGAGAAGAGATTTGGATTTAGACCATATTGTGCAGGCCGGCTGTGAGGCAACAGATGAAGATCTAGCTACCACGAGGTGTTTGATACCAAGCCCCGAGTGGGAATGGCCCAAACCTTATCTCACAGCCGAGCCCAAGTGGAGTGTGTACCCCAGGCATGGCGTTCTCGACACTGGCTTCGTCTGCTTAGACGGCTCGGCCGTCGACCCAGAGTTGCCCAGCTTTTCGAGAGCAGGATACGGAGTGGTGGCAGTAGATGTTGGAGGCAAAGTTGAAGGCTCGCTCTACGGGCCGTTGCCTCATCCTTTGCAGATGGCTGGCTGCGGAGAGGTATATGCTCTCTTGGTCTGCCTCCGCTATCTTGGGCCGACGCCTACCACCATCGCCACGGACTGTAAAATAGTTTTGGATATTTGGTCCAGTGGTCCACTGCATGATCTGTCAGATACTTGTTTCAGTGAATTATGGGTTGATATTTTTCGTATTGGGGCTGATATTGGTTTCGAAAAAACATCACAATGGTGAAGGTGAAGTCGCATCTTAGCCGCACGGCGGCACTTGCTCGTGATATTCCTTACTGGACCTGGGCTGGCAATAGAGAGGCAGATCGTCTCGCCAGGCTTGGAGCTGAAGCCCAAGCATCCCTTCCATATGTACGGCAGCGATATGATGTTGTCTCGGCCAGGGTCCTCCAAACTGCTCGTCTTGTTTCAGGGGTAATGGACAGCCTAGCGAGTAAGAACTTCCCAGATGTGACGAAGGTAAAGCGTGTTGGAAGACCCAAGCCAGCTGTTCTCCAGATTGTACCAGATCCCCGAGGTCATGTCCTGATGCGTGTAGGTAAATCTTAATCGTGTGCCAGGTGTGGGGACAGAGGCAAGTCTAGGGCTTCCATATGTATGACCCCCTGTAGAAAAATCCCCCGCACCGCCCGCACCTCCCACCCTTCCCATAGAATGTGGGTCGGGGGAGGGCGGGTGGCTTATTGTTCTCGGTGCGGGGCTTTCGGTTCTGAGCGTTCTCGTTTTCTTCGGGAGCCGTGTCACGGGGGGGCCAGAAATCGGGACGCTGCCAACTCTTTGAGGCTTTTGAAGTCAAGGGTAGACCCCTCGAATGGCTCACAGTTTGGCAGGTCATTCCCTACTTCACATCTCCTGCGTGTGCCGCCGCCGCCGCTGCCTGCCCCTCTGAGGCCGCCGTGAGCACTGCAGGATTTAAACTCGTTTTTCTGTATTTCTCTTCTTTAACGGGCATGTTGCTGCACCCTTGCTTGTATAGGCGGTAACCTGTTCTCTTCGCAGAAGGTCGCAGAAGGAGGAGGAGGAGGAGGGAGGAGGGAGGAGGGAGGAGGAGGAGGAGGGAGGAGGGAGGAGGAG
>CAUYUJ010018666.1:48486-66651 GCA_963575745.1 Prorocentrum cordatum | reverse complement strand
CAACCTCCAGGAGACAGCGTTGGCTGAAAAACCAAGGCATATGGTTCTTATAGTTGGCCCGCTCGGCCAACTCTGGGAACGGCACTTCTCTCTGGCCTGCGGCGGGGGAGGATTGGGCGGGGGGGGGTAGTAGAGGCAGCAGCCGACCCCCCCCCCACCACCACCACCACCACCACCACCACCACGCCCTCGAAATCGCTTCCACCAACTCGCCAACGGCCTCGAGCGACAACAAAGTGAGCCCATGGGCTCCTACAGTGCCAAACACTTCCTGATCTGCATCGTGGGCTTCGGCCCTGTTGATACACTTCACCAACGTGCGCGCCAGGCTGAGCATTCCTTTGGCCATCAAGACCACATCTTTGCTCCTGCGGGCAAGCTCCGCCCCGGCCCTTGACGGCCTATACGCCGCTTGATCGACTTCATGTTCAAACAAAGAGATGCGCCCTTCCCGAACATCGGTCACGCTGGCGTGTGCGGGAACCTGTTTAACGGTGACCTCTGGCGGCCTCCCTTCCAGAAAAGTCTGCTTCCACAGGTGAGCACGCAAGCTGTCAGGCCAGACTGCCCCCTTAGGGCACCAGCAGCACTGCAGCGCCCCTCTGCTAACGTGCACCCCGTGAAAGAGCCTACAGACGGCGCTGCGACCAGGGAAGCCGCCCCCATCCCCTCGAGAGGGGGAGGAGGGGTGGTAATGAGCGACGGTCGGGACGGGCTGGTTTTCCAGTTCCACCCCCGCGCCCAAGGAACCCACGGGGCCGCCCCTGCACATCTGTCGCTGGGGGGCCCGCAAGGACCTCCCAAGCCGTGCCACAGGGGCAACCTCTGACCAAAAAGGGAAACAAGGGAAGGGAAAAGCGACGTCGGCAGGCGGAACCCTAAAGCTCGGGTTCTGAGGCTGGTTGCGCTACCAGCACCGCCCGCCAGAGCGCGCGCCCAACACCTCCACAAATCGTCGCCATCCCTGGCCACAGGGGAAGGCGACGTCGGCAGGCGGAACCCCGAAGCTCGGGTTTTGAGGCTGGCTGCGCAGCCAGCACCGCCCACCAGAGCGCGCGCCCCCCCCCCCCCCAGATCCCCGCCATGCCTGGCCACCTGGTCCAGGCAGGCATCTGGCGGGACCGCCCTATGCAATTCGGCCAGCGAGCGGAGCTCGCTGTCAAAGATCACTACTCCCCAGCCCGCGACACGAAGCGAGGGGAAGAGGCCATCAATGCGTGATCCAGAAATATTAATAATCAGAATAAAAAAATCATAATAAAATTCTCCTATTGCATGTGCATGTGTAAATATAAGACAAAAATAAACAAACAAAAAAAAACATATAATGAGCTGGCGGCGGCCCTTGGCCCGAAGCCCGGATCCCCAAACTGGGATCCCACATGGGTTGCCCGAAAACCTGGCAAGGGTCTGGAAAAATGCCCCTGGCCAACTTTTCCTGCAGATCCACTGAGCATCACTGTCGTCTGCTCAGCGGCCCTCTCAGCTCCTCTGGCAGGAACCCTCTCCTCCAATCCAGCCTCGAAGGACCGGAAAATTGGCGATGAAAGAGCATGCCCCTTTCTGATCCACAGGTCTGGCAGAGGCACGGCAGCATGAGGCCCTGCTGTTGCAAACAGACTTGCGACCGCTGAGACCCTAAAACTACGCCTCTGGGCCATTCCAAAGGATCAGAAACCAGGATCTGACCTTTCTGGTGGAGGGCCACTAGCACAGCTGGCGTCAGGCGCTTTTCCTGAAAAATCTGCCATACGTCTTTCCAGCGTCCGATGTGATATTGAGCTTGCCGTTGGGCAGCCCTTCGACGCTGGCACCCGATAGCAACTTGGAGGTGACGCCTTCTCTAACAAAGGCTCCGCATGGCACCCCTGCCTGTCTGAGCGCCAGTATCATGCCCACCTTGCGGTGCGCCCCACAACCACGCTCCTGCTGTGACGTCCCCCTACGGCGGCCTCCATCAGTGGCACCCCGTCCAAGAATCCCACGGACCTGGCAAAGTGCCAACTGTGGAAACTGGCAGCTCACTAACATCTGTTGGGTGAGCTGCGGCGAAGAAACAAGCAGCCCGAGCTTGTTGGTGGCGACAGGTAGGCCCATGGCCTGCAGGTCGCCTACAGCTGAGTTGAGTGATCGAGCAAGCTCTCTACTAATCTCTTCTCTTCCTACCGCGTGCAGGGAAATAGAATGCGTTACATCCTTGACATTAAATCTCATGTACTGCACCACAAACCGCCGCAACGAGAGCCACCGTTGCATTGCCAGGTCGGCCTTGCGGCGCAGCCCCTGGCCCCACGCCTCACGCCATGGAACTAGCTGCCCCTTGCACCCCTTCGCGCGCGCGCAAAAAAAAACTTCGAATAAAAAATGACGTGGACCTTGCCCAGAGCCCACTCGGCTGCGTTACACCACGCTGCCATCGCCTCTCGGGGGCCTAGCTCGCCCACGTGCCACTGTTGCCCATCCCAGGCGCCAGAGCACCGCACGCGCTGCTTCTCTTCATTGCGAGGAAGAGGAGACGAGGCAGGCACCACACTCTGCCAAACCTTCGCCTGACCAGCGACCTGCCTAATTTGGAGCCCCACTGCAGAGTGCGGCCCCACTGGAGTGTCCAGCTGGGCCCAACAATCACCCACATAGTGGCCACCGCAGCGATTCGCAATGAAAAAGTCGTAGCAGCTACTGTGGCAAGTCGCGCCTGGCGGCCAGAGGAGCGCGACCCCATTGCCAGATGCCGCCGGTCTCCAGCAAGCCAGCTGGGAGGGAACCCTCGCCGCAGGAGCATCGACCACCCACGCGTCCGTGGCCCTGCAGCGAGGCTGAGCTCGGTCGAGGGCTTCGACCACCCGCGCGTCTGCGGCCTCACCCCCGAGCTCGCATCCCCCTCCCTTTAGGGTCTGCCCAGCCACGGGTTCCCCAAGGACGCTGCCAGTGCTCCCTGAAACGCCCACTCGAGAGCCACGCCACCCTGGGGCATCGACCACCCGCCCGTCAACGGCCCAGGGCAGCGGCTGGTCCTCAGCGAGGGCCTCACGTCTGCGGCCTCGCTCAAAGGACCGCTGCTCTCTTTCGAGGTCTGCCCTCCACTGGGCCCCCTCAGGACCTCTCCAGGCCCCGTGTCCTGGCTGGGCGCCGCGGGGGGAGAGCCGCCCCACCCTGGGGCATCGACCACCTGCACGTCTGCAGCCCAGGGCGGAGGCTGGAGCTGCTCGAGGGCATCGGCCACCCGCACGTCTGCGGCCTCGGCCCAAGCTCCGCTGCCCCCCCATTTAGGATCTGCCCCATCCAAGGGTTCCCCGGGGACCACCAGCCCCGAAACAAGGCTCTGCCGTCTCCGATCCAGCTGCTCTCTGAAAAAAAGCCAGCAGCTTCCTGGCCCCCCCCCCAGTGGTGATCAGCCCTGGGCCCCCTCAGGAACTCACCAGGCCCCGTGTCCTGGCTGGGCGCTGTGGAAGAAGAGCCGCCCCACCCTGGGGCGTCGACCACCTGCACGTCTGCAGCCCAGGGCGGAGGCTGGAGCTGATCGAGGGCATCGGCCACCCGCACGCCTGCGGCCTCGATCCGGGCTCCGCTGCCTCCACAAGCCCCGAAACAAGGCTCTGCCGTCTCCGATCCAGCTGCTCTCTGACAAACGCCAGCAGCCTCCTGAGCTCTTTCCAGTGGTGATCAGCAAGGGCCAACCAGACTCGTGCCGTGAGCGCGCCTATCATGTCTCGTAAGGCCTGCCTGTTCGACATGGACTCGCGCCACGCCACCTGACAGATCTCCGTCACCACCTGCTCCAACTCTCCTGGGTTTTCTCTGCCGTCAGCCCATCGCGGACCCCTGCCATATCGCCGCAGCAGCGCCCGCTTCAGCCCTACGCTGGTGGGCTCATTCAAAAAGAAATCCCGAGGTACTCCTCGCACATATGTTGCCGATTATGATTGTCAGCCTCTTGCCCCCTGTACAGGCCCCAGATCCATCTTGAATTCCAGCTTGCGACAGCCTGCATGAATTCCCGACTGCTCCTGTCGGGGGGGGACCTCTGGACCTCAGCTCTGGCGGCAGCCGACCCATGAGCTTCTGCCCAGCCCATGGCGGACTACAGATTCTGCCGGCCCTCTTCCGCAAGGGGGGAGGGAGGAGGGAGGAAGGATGAGGAGGAGGGAGGAGGGAGGAGGGAGGAGGGAGGAGTGAGGAGGATGAGAGGAGGCGAAAAGGAGGAGAGGAGGAGGAAAAGATTATGGAGGAGTGATAGAAGAGGAGGAAGAGGAGGGAGGATGGAGGGGGGTAGGGAGGAGGGAGGAGGGAGGAGGATGGGATGAGGAGGCGCATAATGCGCAGGAGGAGGAAAAGGAGGAGAGGGATGACAAAGACAAGCAACTAAAAAGCTGGAGGGAGTAAAGATGGAGGAGGGAGGAGGAGGCACGGAGGAGAGCAGGAGTAGGAGGGGAGGAGGAGAGGAGGAGGAGGTAGGAGGAGGGAGGAGGGGAGGAGGGGAGGAGGGAGATGAGGCGCACGCTGGCCTGTCTTGGCAGGGTGCGCTCCTCCCTCCGCCCCCCCCTCCTCCCCGCCTGTCAGGGGCGAGGAGGAGGAGGGAGAGGGAGAAGGAGGAGGAGGAGGAGGAGGGAGGAGAGGAGGGAGGAGGGAGGACGAGGGAGGAGAAGGGCGGAGGGACAGGAGTAGGGAGTAGGCGAGGGGGGGGAGGAGGAGAGGAGGGAGGAGGCGAGCGGAGGAGTAGGGACGAAGGATAGGAGGAGGAGGAGGGGAGGAGGGAGGAGCGAGGGAGGAGGGAAGAGTGCAGGGAGCAGAATCAGGAAGCAGGGAGCATGGTAGGCAGGGAGCAGATAGGAGGAGGAGGAGGAGGGAGTAGGGAGAAAGGAGCGGAGCAGGAGCATGGAGCAGGGAGCGGGAGCATGACATCGGATGAGGAGCGGAGGAGAGAGGAGGAGGGACGGGAGGATGAGGAGGAGGGAGGAGGAGGAGGATGGCGAGGAGGCGAGGATGGGAGAAGGGAGCAGGGAGCAGAAGGCGGAGCAGGGTGAGCCAGAGCAGGGAGCAGGAGGAGGAGGAGGATGAGGAGGAGGAGGATGGGTAGGATGAGGAGGGAGGAGGAGGGATGAGGGAGGAGGAACACGGGCGGGAGGAGAGGAGGGAGGAGGAAGAGGGAGGGAGGAGGGGGGAGGGAGGAGGGGGAGAAGGAGGGAGGAGGCGCACGCTGGCCTGGCTTAGCCCGGGTGGCATGGAGGAGGAGGAGGAGGAGGAGGAGGAGGAGGAGGAGGAGGAGGAGGAGGAGGAGGCGGAGGAGGAGGAGGAGGGGGATCAGCGCGGCATAGGGAGCGAACGTCCGTCCACCCGCCCCCAGACGCCCGCGCGCCGCGCGCGCGGCCGTGGCGACGAGGCCCAGGACCCGACGCCCGCACGACCTCCCTGGAGCCACGCAGGGATCCAAAGAGGGCGCGCCCACCCCGCTCAGGCCCGCGGGCCAGGCAGCACGGCACCCCAGGAAGACCGAGGGGCAGGCCGCCCAGGGCCGCCCACACCAGATTTCGAGGGGGACCCAGCGGCGCGGGCGGATCGATCAGGCCCGACCTGGGCCCTCTCCACCTGCGCTCTCCCACGCTCCGCGCGCGCGCGCCGTCGCCCGCGGTCTCGGCCTCACGGCCAGGCCCCATCCAGCGCCAGGCGCGCCGCCGCGCGCTGCCGCGGGTCGCCCTCGCGCCCCCCAGCGCCGCGGCAGGCGGCAAGGAGGTATGCCACCTTGGCGGCGAGGCCGCCGCGCGGGGAGCGGGAGCGCCCCCTCCTGGCGGCGCCGCCAGCGCCGTGCACCAGCGCGTCCAGGTCCAGGCTGGTGGCCGACGCCGCTGTCGCAGCCGCGCCCCAGGTCTCCGCGGCTGCTCCTGCCTCGCACACGCCGCCACCCTGCACGCGAGCCTGCTGCTGCTGCGGCTGAGCGCGCCCTGGACCACGGCCCGCTCTGCGTGGATCTCGGCGTGGGTCGCCGCGGGAATTATGGCCTGGATCTCGGCGCGGGTCGCCGTGGGAATTTTGGCCTGGATCTCGGCGTGGGTCGCCGTGGGAATTTTGGCCTGGATCGCCGCCGCTGCTGCTGCCAGCTCTGCCCCTGGCCGCCGCGGCTGCTCCTGCCTCGCCCCCCCCGCCACGCCGCCCGCGAGCCTGCTGCTGCTGCGGCTGGTCGCGCCCTCGATCCTCTCGAACCAGCTGCTGCTGCGGCTGCCCGTGCTCACGGCCCGTGGGGCGCGCGCTTTCGCCAGCGGCCTCCGCGCCATCCATCGAGGCAGCAGGGCCACCGCAATTTCTCCCAGGCTGCGGCCAACTGGCGGATTCCGCCCTTGCGCCTTGGGGGCCCGCTCGCGGGACTGGGCCCCCCGGCTGCCCCCCACGCCAGCTGCCGCCTCCGCGTCCGAGAAGGCGTCGTCCGCCGCCGCGTCGGAGCCGTCGGCGCCGCCGCCCCGCCGTCCGGGGCCGCCGCCTCCGCCACCGGTGCTGCCTCCTCCTCGCCACCTCATGTCCTCGGCCGTCTCCGCGTCGCTGCCGAGGCGTCGCATGACGACTGCCACGCCATTCGCGATCTTCGGCGCCAGGCCAGCCCGCATGCGCGCGATGGCTGCGCTGCCCGCGGCCGAAGGCGGCGACTTGCACTCCAGGCTGAAGCTGCAAGCCCGCGCGGCGCCCGTGTAGCCCCACCTGGTGCAGGCCACGAGCGGCGGGCGCCTCTCCAGGTCGTCGTCGCGCACGGGGTGAATGACGACGAGGTCGCGCGCGGCGAGGCCGCGCTGCGCGAGCAGGTTGTCGGCCCGCACCGCGTCGCCGATGACGTTGCCAGGGCACCCGCCAGCGCGGCTGGTCCACCTGCAGACCTCGCACCATCGGGCTTCCCCAGGCCGCGCGCGCCAGCTGCAGGCCATCCGCGCGGCTGGTTCGCGTCGCTCGTGCGCCGTCCTCTGCGGTCGCTCCTTGCCGTGGGCGGTGTCGCCTCCGTCAACCCACGTGCCAACCGCGGTGCACCACATGGCGACGAGCTCGAGTCGAAGTTGACTTTGTTGCGGTCCTCTGCAGGCGCGCGGCCTTGGGCGGCCGCGGCCTTGGCGGCCAGGTCCGCATATTGGTTGCCCAGCCAGTCGCGGTAGCTGATGGCGCCGTCCGTGACCTGCCGCCTCGCACGGTGAGCGGGGACCCAGCGCACGTGCACCTCGTTGCCCAGCCCGCCCTTCTCGCCCATGAGGACCCACGCCTGTCGCCACAAGTGCGCCCAGGAGTACCCGCACGCGGTGGTGGTCGAACGCCCTGCCTTGTAGAAGCCGTCGCGCGCGTACTTGGAGTCGACGACGAGGGCGACGCCGCCCAGGCTGAACCTCAGCGCCATGATGACCGCCATGAGCTCGCCCCCGTTGACGTCGACGTAGCCGCCGTCCAGCCGCCCCGCGACGGAGGCCAGGTAGCGGTCGACGTCAGCCTGGAGGGCGACCACAATCCAGCAAACCGAGGACCGAGGCGAAGCCGTCGAAGTCGGCCTCGAACGCGGAGCCGTCCAAGAAGAGCTCGCCGCCAGGGAGCACCCCTCCTCCGTGGTTGCCGCGCCAGCAGACCTGGTCACTGGCCTGCGGCCTGCGCAGCCCTGGCGCCGTGGGCCACAGGCACCTTTCCAGCAGCAGCCTGACCTCGGGCTGGTGGCTCCTCGCCCTGAGCTCCGCGATGTCCCTCGGGAGCGTCAGCACGTCGCGCCAGCTGCTGCAATCGCAATCGCGGTGGAGCAGCGCGCCTCTGGCGCCGCACCGCAGGCAGTCGGCGCTGGTCGCGAGTCCCTTCTCCTCCTTGCGCGCCTGGGGCCACTGCCCGTTGACGACCAGCGAGTGCAGGCACGCCCGCTCGCGCAGGGTGAGCCTGACCTTGGTACCGACGGTGGCCCCAGCCCTCCTGTCCGCCACGCTGGCGACGCAGCCCGTCGAGGTGAGTCTGACGAGCGGCTCCATCACACCTCCTCCAGCCAAATGGGCACAGCCTGGTGCCTTGCTTACCTGCCTCCACTGCCACCGCTCAATGGCGCGCCGCACCAGCTTGAGGACGACCCACGTGGAGGTGTCGAACGGCGCGAGGAAGACGCCGTCATCCATCCTCCAGCTGTTGGCGGAGACGACGTCCCAGCCGATCCTGCGCGGCGAGAGCACCGTCGCGGCGCAAGGACCCTGGACGTGCGCCCACGTGACCGCGCGTGCGTCCTGCAGGCAGAAGACGACCATGTGGCGCGGCACCCAGCCCTCCCAGACCGCTCTGAGAAGCATCTGCACAGGCTTGCAGGTGGCCTCCACGACCGGATCAAGCCCTGGCTGGAGCATCAGCGCGAGGGTCCTCGACTTGCCCGCGGTGGTGGTAGAAGCCGCCACGAAGGTGAGAGACCTGGCCCGATCCAGCTCGGTCCTGGCGCATCCCGTGATGGCCGTGCCGTAGCCGACGCTCGGGTGCAGGGCGGTCTGCACGATCCTCCTGGCCGCCTGCTTCCTGGCCATCGTCACCCTGACGATCCTCACCCTCCTCAGCCGCTGCTGAGCCTGCTGCAGCCGCCCCGCGCGTACTCATCGGCCCAGCCTCCTGCCGCCGCTGAAGTCGACGCCCAGGTTGCGCTCCTGCCCCGTGGCCTGCACGCCCAGCGGCTTCCTCAACCTCCTCTCCAACTCCTGCCGCGCCTCGGGGTACTTGGCGAGGGCTCTGGACTTCTTGGTGGCGACGCGCAGGTCCGCGCTGCCAAGAAGCTCCTTGAGGCGCCTCGCCGCCGTTGCTACCTCGGCCACCGTGCGCTGCAGGCCCCCGACCCTCTTCAGGATGATGTCGTTCACCACGACCGACAGGGATACCGATGGGCACCAGCACCTGCAACCGGTCGAGGGGCTCGAGCAGCAACATCTTGAGCATGAGCGTGGCGAGCCCGTCGCCAGGTAGCACCGCCTGCTCGGTGCTGATGGGGTTGCTCACCGCCTCGTCGAGCACCAGCCATCTCGGGGACCTGTACAGGCTGATATGCAGCTTGAGCTGCCACAGCGGGAAGCCCGTCTTCACCGCCGTGCGAATCAGGTGGCCGTGCTGCACCTGCTCGCACGCCTTGAGCAGGTCGAGGAGCACGAGCGCGGAGACCCAGCTGGAGGCGTCTCCAGCCTCGCGCCCTCGCGCCGAGGCCCCCTCGCACTCGACCGCCTGCTGCCAGACCGCCCTCTCGCACCCCTTGCCCCTGGAGGCCCAGAAGTATGGGGCGGTCGTTCCTGCGTTCCCAGGCGTCCGCGAGCGGCTTGCGCAGCCGCGCCTGGACCCTGGCCAGCACGTGGATGACGGCGACGGGCCGAACGCCACCCAGCCGCTTGACCAAGAAAACGATCTTGGTGTGCAGCTGCGGCCACTCTGCCACCTGCTCCACCGCCACCAGGATGTCGATGAGCGCCTCGAGCCCCTCGTCGCTGAGCTCCAGGAGCTGCCTCGGCTTGATCGCCTCGAAGCTCGCCGCGGTGCCCTTCTTGAAGGAGCGCAGACAGCGGCGCAGCTCCTCCACCGACGGCCGCGGAGGCCGCTCGCCCAAATCGGGCGGCCACTGCAGGTCCGCATGGTCGCTCTCGGCCTTTCATAACTTGCTCCACTCGGCCTCGAGCTGCTCGAGCTCTGTGCCCAGGCCCGCGGGCCCGCGGTCGCCGCTGCAGGGGCTGCCCTGCCACCCTACCAGCACCCGGGTGACCGCGTGGAGGCCAGCCGCCCCGCCCTTGAGCTGCGCGGCCACCCACGCGTCGAACTTCCGCCCGCGCTCGGCGAGATCGCGGCGCGCGAGGTCGCTGGCGCGCTGCTTGGCGAGGTCAACCATGGTCGCCAGCACCAGCGGGTCCCACAGCGCCACCGCGCCGTGTTGCAAGAATCTGAGCCACCTGCCAGCAGCGGCGCTGAGGTGGGCCTCACAGTAGCTCCTCTCAACCTCCGCGTTGTGCTCCTCGAGCTCGGCCTCCTGCTGCTGCCCTCTGACCCTCTGGGGCGCCGCGAGCACGGGCAGGCACTCTAGTGCCTCGAGCCGTGCACGCGGCGCGCTCCCATGGGCGGCGGCCCGCAGGGCGTTGGCCACCCTGGCCATCCACGCCGCCTCAGGGGTGAGCCTCGGCGACCTCGCGTCCTGCACGCCGCTCTTGAGGACCTTCTTGGTGGAGAAGCCCTCGGCCCTGCCAGCGTACCTGGAGCGCTCCTCGCTCAGCTGGTAGACGTCCAACCACTCCTCCTCAGCGCACTGGAGGAAGGTGCCGAAGGCTGCGCTGAGGGCCTCCTTGACTTCGCTCTCGGGTCGCCCCTGTACGCCTCCCGCTGGCACGCACCTCTCGTCCTCTCGGCCTTGGTGGGCCCGTGCCCCTGCGGCTGGGTCTCGGCTGCAGCCCCTTCCCCCGCAACGGGTCCTGAGTGTGCTGGCTCCCGAACAAACGCCTCCCCACACACCCTCGCTACTGCAGTTGCGTCCTCAGCCTCAGCAGGTGGCCTGGCAGGCGGGTGGTACCCGTCCTGCTCGCCCCGACACTCGGGCTCCTCCCGCATCAGCCCGCAGCCTCGCAAGGCCTCCTGCCACTGCGCCCCCAGCTGCCTGCAGTGCTGGCCCAGGCTGGTGGCCGACGCCGCGGTCGCCAGGGCGGGGGGCGGCGGGAGCACGCTGCCGCATCCTGCGAGATCTTCGCCTGGATCTCGGCGCGGGTCGCCGCGGGAATTTTGGCCTGGATCGCGGCCCGCTCTGCCTGGATCTCGGCGCGGGTCGCCGTGGGAATTTTGGCCTGGATCTCGGCGTGGGTCGCCGTGGGAATTTTGGCCTGGATCGCCGCCGCTGCGGCTGCCAGCTCTGCCCCTGGCTGCCGCGGCTGCTCCTGCCTCGTCCTCCCCGCCGCGCCGCCCGCGAGCCTGCTGCTGCTGCGGCTGGTCGCGCCCTCGATCCTCTCGAGCCAGCTGCTGCTGCGGCTGCCCGTGCTCACGGCCCGTGGGACGCGCGCTTTCGCCAGCGGCCTCCGCGCCATCCATCGAGGCAGCAGGGCCACCGCAATTTCTCCCAGGCTGCGGCCAACTGGCGGATTCCGTCCTTGTGCCTTGGGGGCCCGCTCCCAGCGGGACTGGGCCCCCCAGGCTGCCCCCCACGCCAGCTGCCGCCTCCGCGTCCGAGAAGGCGTCGTCCGCCGCCGCGTCGGAGCCGTCGGCGCCGCCGCCTCCGCCGCCGGTGCTGCCTCCTCCTCGACACCTCATGTCCTCGGCCGCGTCCGCGTCGCTGCCGAGGCGTCGCATGACGACTGCCGCGCCATTCGCGATCTTCGGCGCCAGGCCAGCCCGCATGCGCGCGATGGCTGCGCTGCCCGCAGCCGAAGGAGGCGACTTGCGCTCCAAACTGAAGCTGCAAGCCCGCGCGGCGCCCGTGTAGCCGCACCTGGTGCAGGCCACGAGCGGCAGGCGCCTCTCCAGGTCGTCGTCGCGCACGGGGTGAATGACGACGAGGTCGTGCGCGGCGAGGCCGCGCTGCGCGAGCAGGATGTTGGCCCGCACCGCGTCGCCGATGATGTTGCCAGGGCACTCCCCAGCGCGGTTGGTCCACCTGCAGACCTCGCACCATCGGGCTTCCCCAGGCCGCGCGCGCCAGCTGCAGGCCATCCGCGCGGCTGGTTCACGTCGCTCGTGCGCCGTCCTCTGCGGTCGCTCCTTGCCGTGGACGGCGTCGCCTCCGTCAACCCACGTGCCAAAAGCGGTGCACCACATGGCGACGAGCTGGAGCTGCTTCCTCCCGAAATTGAGCCTGCTGCGGTCCTCTGCAGGCGCGCGGCCTTGGGCGGCCGCGGCCTTGGCGGCCAAGTCCGCGTAGTGGTTGCCCAGCCAGTCGCGGTGGCTGATGGCGCCGTCCGTGACCTGCCGCCTCGCACGGCGATCTCGTCCATGAGTACCCACGCCTGCCGCCCCAAGTACGCCCAGGAGTACCCGTGCGCGGTGGTGGTCGAGAGCCCTGCCTTTTAGAAGCCGTCGCGCACGTACTTGGAGTCGACGACGAGGGCGACGCCGCCCAGGCTGAACCTCAGCGCCATGATGACCGCCATGAGCTCGCCCCGGTTGACGTCGACGTAGCCGCCGCCCAGCTGCCCCGCGACGGAGGCCAGGTAGCGGTCGGCGTCAGCCTGGAGGGCGACCACACTCCAGCCAACCGAGGTGAAGCCGTCGAAGTCGGCCTCGAACGCGGGGCCGTCCAAGAAGAGCTCGCCGCCAGGGAGCACCCCTCCTCCGTGGTTGCCGCGCCAGCAGACCTGGTCACTGGCCTGCGGCCTGCGCAGCCCTGGCGCCGTGGGCCACAGGCACCTTTCAAGCAGCAGCCTGACCTCGGGCTGGTGGCTCCTCGTCCTGAGCTCCGCGATGTCCCTCGGGAGCGTCAGCACGTCGCGCCAGCTGCTGCAATCGCAATGGCGGTGGAGCAGCGTGCCTCTGGCGCCGCACCGCAGGCAATCGGCGCTGGTCGCGAGTCCCTTCTCCTCCTTGCGCGCCTGGGGCCACTGCCCGTTGACGACCAGCGAGTGCAGGTACGCCCGCTCGCGCAGGGTGAGCCTGACCTTGGTACCGACGGCGGCTCCAGCCCTCCTGTCCGCCACGCTGGTGACGCAGCCCGTCGAGGTGAGTCTGACGAGCGGCTCCAGCACACCTCCTCCAGCCAAATGGGCACAGCCTGGTGCCTTGCTTACCTGCCTCCACTGCCACCGCTCAATGGCGCGCCGCACCAGCTTGAGGACGACCCACGTGGAGGTGTCGAACGGCGCGAGGAAGACGCCGTCATCCATCCTCCAGCTGTTGGCGGAGACGACGTCCCAGCCGATCCTGCGCAGCGAGAGCACCGTCGCGGCGCAAGGGCCCTGGACGTGTGCCCACGTGACCGCGCGTGCGTCCTGCAGGCAGAAGACGACCATCTGGCGCGGCACCCAGCCCTCCCAGACCGCTCTGAGAAGCATCTGCGCAGGCTTGCAAGTGGCCTCCACGACCGGGTCAAGCCCCGGCTGGAGCATCAGCGCGAGGGTTCTCGACTTGCCCGCGGTGGTGGTGGAAGCCGCCACGAAGGTGCGAGACCTGGCCCGATCCAGCTCGGTCCTGGCGCATTCCGTGATGGCCGTGCCGTAGCCGATGCTCGGGTGCAGGGCGGTCTTCACGATCCTCCTGGCCGCTTGCTTCCTGGCCTTCGTCATCTTGACGATCCTCACCCTCCTCAGTCGCTGCTGGGCCTGCTGCAGCCGCGCCGCGCGCGCTCCTCGGCCCAGCCTCTTGCCGCCGCTGAAGTCGACGCCCAGGCTGCGCTCGTGCCCCGTGGCCTGCACGCCCAGCGGCTTCCTCAACTTCCTCTCCAGCTCCTGCCGCGCCTCGGGGTTGTTGGCGAGGGCTCTGGACTTCTTGGTGGCGAAGTGCAGGTCCGCGTTGCCAAGAAGCTCCTTGAAGCGCCGCGCCGCCGTTGCTACCTCGGCCACCGTGCGCTGCAGGCCCCCGGCCCTCTTCAGGATGATGTCGTCCACCGCGACCGACGAGGATACCGAGGGTGCCAGCACCTGCAACCGGTCGAGGGGCTCGAGCAGCAACATCTTGAGCATGAGCGCGGCGAACCCGTCGCCATGTAGCACCGCCTGCTCGGTGCTGATGGGGTTGCTCACCGCCTCGTCGAGCACCAGCCATCTCGGGGACCTGTACAGGCTGATCTGCAGCTTGAGCTGCCAGAGCGGGAAGCCCGTCTTCACCGCCGCGCGGATCAGGTGGCCGTGCTGCACCTGCTCGTACGCCTTGAGCAGGTCGAGGAGCACGAGCGCGGAGACCCAGCTGGAGGCGTCTCCAGCCTCGCGCCCTCGCGCCGAGGCCCACTCGCACTCGACCGCCTGCTGCCAGACCGCTCTCTCGCACCCCTTGCCCCTGGAGGCCCAGAAGTAGGGGCGGTCGTTCCTGCGTTCCCAGGCGTCCGCGAGCGGCTTGCGCAGCCGCGCCTGGACCCTGGCCAGCACGTGGATGACGGCGACGGGCCGAACGCCACCCAGCCGCTTGGCCAAGAAGACGATCTTGGTGTGCAGCTGCGGCCACTCTGCCACCTGCTCCACCGCCACCAGCATGTCGATGAGCGCCTCGAGCCCCTCGTCGCTGAGCTCCAGGAGCTGCCTCGGCTTGATCGCCTCGAAGCTCGCCGCTGTGCCCTTCCTGAAGGAGCGCAGGCAGCGGCGCAGCTCCTCCACCGACGGCCGCGGAGGCCGCTCGCCCAAATCGGGCGGCCACTGCAGGTCCGCATGGCCGCTCTCGACCTTCCATAACTTGCTCCACTCGGCCTCGAGCTGCTCGAGCTCTGTGCCCAGGCCCGCGGGCCCGCGGTCGCCGCTGCAGGGGCTGCCCTGCCACCCTACCGGCACCCCGGTGACCGCGTGGAGGCCAGCCGCCCCGCCCTTGAGCTGCGCGGCCACCCACGCGTCGAACTTCCGCCCGCGCTCGGCGAGATCGCGGCGCGCGAGGTCGCTGGCGTGCTGCTTGGCGAGGTCAGCCATGGTCGCCAGCACCAGCGGGTCCCACAGCGCCACCGCGCCGTGTTGCAAGAATCTGAGCCACCTGCCAGCAGCGGCGCTGAGGTGGGCCTCACAGTAGCTCCCCTCAACCTCCGCGTTGTGCTCCTCGAGCTCGGCCTCCTGCTGCTGCCCTCTGACCCTCTGGGGCGCCCTGGCCGCGAGCACGGGCAGGCGCTCTAGTGCCTCGAGCCGTGCACGCGGCGCGCTCCCATGGGCGGCGGCCCGCAGGGCGTTGGCCACCCTGGCCATCCACGCCGCCTCAGGGGTGAGCCTCGGCGACCTCGCGTCCTGCACCCCGCTCTTGAGGACCTTCTTGGTGGAGAAGCCCTCGGCCCTGCCCGCGTACCTGGAGCGCTCCTCGCTCAGCTGGTAGACGTCCAACCACTCCTCCTCAGCGCACTGGAGGAAGGTGCCGAAGGCTGCGCTGAGGGCCTCCTTGACTTCGCTCTCGGGTCGCCCCTGTACGCCTCCCGCTGGCACGCACCTCTCGCCCTCTCGGCCTTGGTGGGCCCGTGCCTCCTGCGGCTGGGTCTCGGCTGCAGCCCCTTCCCCCGCAACGGGTCCTGAGTGTGCTGGCTCCCGAACAAACGCCTCCCCACGCACCCTCGCTACTGCAGTTGCGTCCTCAGCCTCAGCAGGTGGCCTGGCAGGCGGGTGGTACCCGTCCTGCTCGTCCCGACAATCGGGCTCCCCCTCGGGCTCCCGCAGCAGCCCGCAGCCTCGCAAGGCCTCCTGCCACTGCGCCCCCAGCTGCCTGCAGTGCTGGCCCAGGCTGGTGGCCGACGCCGCGGTCGCCAGGGCGGGGGGCGGCGGGAGCACGCTGCCGCATCCTGCGAGATCTTCGCCTGGATCTCGGCGCGGGTCGCCGCGGGAATTTTGGCCTGGAGCGCGGCCCGCTCTGCCTGGATCTCGGCGTGGGTCGCCGTGGGAATTTTGGCCTGGACCTCGGCGTGGGTCGCCGTGGGAATGTTGGCCTGGATCGCCGCCTCTGCGGCTGCCAGCTCTGCCCCTGGCTGCCGCGGCTGCTCCTGCCTCGTCCTCCCCGCCGCGCCGCCCGCGAGCCTGCTGCTGCTGCGGCTGGTCGTGCCCTCGATCCTCTCGAGCCAGCTGCTGCCACGGCTGCCCGTGCTCACGGCTCTCGGGGGGCGCGCTTTGGCCAGCGGCCTCCGCGCAAGCCCCCAAGACGGCAGGGCCCTCGTTACCGCAATTTATCCCAGGATGCGGCCAACTGGCGGATGCTGTCCTTGTGCCTTGGGGACCCGCTCCCTGCGGGACTGGGCCCCCCAGGCCGCCCCCCACGCCAGCAGCCGCCTCCGCGTCCGAGAAGGCGTCGTCCGCCGCCGCGTCGGAGCCGTCGGCCTCCGCGTCCACGAAGTCCACGAGCGGCCTGAGCTGCCTCCGCACCTCCAGCTGCGCCTGTCTCCACCTGCGCGCGTGGTCCTTCACGCAGCACCCGTAGGGCCTGTCCACGGGGAAGGACCTCACCACCTGCGCCACCTTGAAGGCCGCCCTCGGCCCCAGCGCGCCGATCTCGACCACGACGGGCGAGTGCGGGTGCACAGGTGAGGCGGGCACCACCTGGACGCCCCGCGCTGCCAAGCCCTTGGACACTAGGAAGAAATCGATGACCCTGCCCGACACCGCGCACGTGGGGGCCAAATGCCTGACGACCACCGCGTCGAACATGGCGAGTATGCCGCCCTCGCGCAGCTCATCCTCTGTGAGGTTGAAGTCGCCGCCGACGACGAACTCCTGGTACTGCGTGAGCCCCTGCACGTTGCTAGCGTTGAGGCCAACGCCCGCCTCCAGGTAGACGTTGCCCAGCAACAGGCCTCCCCGCCGCACACCTGCCACCCAACAGATGTGGATCCTGCCTGGCACGATCACGGCGCCTTGCTGGTCCTCTACCTCGGCCAGCCCGTGGGACCGCCTGACCATAGTGATCAGGCCGCCTGAGCTAAGCCCCCCCAGCAGCTGATGGCACGGCTGGCGTGCCCCTCGCCCGCCAGCCCTGCGCGCGCAGCTGGGCCTCCGCGTCGCTGCTCCTGCCCTCCAGCAGCCTTGTCTCCTGCACGAGGACTGCGTCGCAGTCCTGCACCTCCTGCACCGCCAAGCACTTGTCCATGTTGCAGAACGAGTTGACGTTGATGGTGCAGAGCCTCCAGCTGCCGCCCCGACTGCTAGGAAGCTGGCGTGCCCACCACCTCCGCGGTGCGCACCTTCTTGGCCGCCTGCGAGGCTCGCTCCTCCATGAGCACCTCGGCGATCTTCCGCTTGTCTGGGTCGTCGAACCCCGCGGTGAAGTCCTTCCAGGCTTGGCCCACGTTGCCCTCGGTGGCCATCGGCACAGCAGCCTGGGCCGCGGGCGCTGCAGCCGCGCTGGTGGCCGCCGCGGCCGCCTGCGGCGGAGGGGGCCCGCCGGTTGCCTCCGCGGGCGCTGCCGTCTTGGCGTGGTCTGCCAGGAGCCCGCCCAGCACCTCGCCGATCTTGGCCACCACCGCGGGCGCCGCGGACGCGCAGTGAGGCTAGCGCCGCGTCGATCGCGTTGCGCAGCTGCCGCGCGGACGCCGCCGCGGGGGCGGCAGCAGCCGCCGCTGCCGCCGCGCCCTCCGCCTCGGCCTGCTTGGCGGCCTGGGCAGCCACCGCCTCTCTGGCCTGGGCGGCCGCCTCCTCCTGCTCGCGGCGCAGCTGCTCCAGCTTCGTGCCCAGCTCCGCCATCTCGGTGACGGCGGCGAGGGCGCGCGCCTTGGCCTGCTCGAGCTGGCCCTCCATCTTCTTGACCTTCTGGGCCTTCTCGTCGGCCCGCACCTGCGCCGCCTTGACTTCCTTGATCTTGGAGAGGTCCCCGAGCCCGTCTTGCGCCACCCGCCTGGCCTGCAGGATCTCCCTCTTGGTCTTGGCGTCGAGCAGTTGGGCGGTGACCTCGAACTGCTCCTCGGCCATGCGCACCAGCTCGAAGCGCACCTTCTCGCTGATGCCGTCGCCGCCTCCCCCTCCAGCGCCGCCTCCAGCACCGCCTCCTGCGCCTCCCCCGTCAGGCTTCCACCAGGGGGCCCGCCTGGGCGGCACGGGGGCGCCCTGCCCAGCACCACCAGCCCCAGGGCGACGAGGAGCGCGAGCAGGCGGCCGCACGATGAAGTCCCCCAGCACCGCCGCGGGCCGTTGCGCCGCGGACCGCTTGCCCTTGCACCCCAGCACACGGCAGGTGTCGCGCTCCCCGAAGTTGTAGTAGCCGCAGCCCTCGCACGGGCAGTACCAGCCTTGGTGCCCGCCAGCGCCGCCGCGCCCTCGCCCTGACGGCGCCATCGAGCCCGCCGAGGACCCGTGGTGGGCGTCGAGGAGGACGGCCGCTTGGGCGAGGCGCGCCTGCAGCTGAGCCGACCGCGCCCCCTTCCAGGCGCGGATGAGGGAGCGCGCGCTGGCGCGTTGGCGGCGCGCACGCCGATGCCACGCCTCCTCCACGGAAGGCGCGATGGTCCCAGCCCGAGGAGAGCTCGCGACAGGCTGGCTGTCGCACCCAAAGCTCTCGAGCCGAAACTAGGAGGAGGAGGAGGAGGAGGAGGAGGAGGAGGAAGAGGAGGAGGAGGAGGGGGAGGAGGAGGAGGAGGAAGAGGAG
>CAUYUJ010018666.1:0-48386 GCA_963575745.1 Prorocentrum cordatum | reverse complement strand
AGGAGGAGGAGGAGGAGGAGGAGAAGGAGGAGGAGGGAGGAGGAGGAGGAGGGAGCAAACTAAAAAAACAAAAACGGCACACGGGCGCCCGCGGGCCACTGCCCCGCCACCCGAAGCTAAGCGCCCAGCGAGGCGCCTCCAGTCGACCGTGGGGGCGAGTCGAGGACTGCGCCAGGCCGAGTGCCACCTGGGCCCTCCTGTGGGTCTTCGATGCCCTCTTGGAGCGCGTCTGGGCTCCACTTGGGGCTATGTGGGGCGATGTGGAAGCCAGATCGAAGCCTTAGGGGCGCATACGAAGCGAAAAGGCGAGAAAGCTACAAAGCATGGAAGCCCATTCAGTGTTTGAGCGAGTTGGGTACATTGGGGGGCAGTTTGCGGGCCTCTTGCGAGCTGTTCTAAACCATCTTGGCCCACATTGGGGCGGCCCTCAGCCGCCCAGTTCACAGTAGGTGGCAACTCGTTCTCCGGAGGTGACCTGGGACGCACAGAGACATACTAATACTATACGTCCGCCTTGGAGGCGCGCGTCCGACCCGAACATATAGTATACCCATCTTGCAGTATATCATTTCCCGAGCGGTGTGGCCAGAAAGCGCCCGCCACGACGCATATACTATAAGATTTCTCGGTGCGCGCGTCGCCCCTGGAGGGGGGCGACGAACACATAGTATAAGCATGTGTTGGTGACGCCGATGACCGACTGCAGAGAGGGATGGTGTGGATGCTTCGTGATCGCGACGGTGGCGGTCATAAGGCGCGCTCCGACATTTGGACCCGCGTAGCACCACCGTCCGTTGGACCTCCCAGGAACCCACGAGGGTGGCGCCTGCTGCGCAATGGGCAGCACCCACGGAGGCGGGTCATCATTTGGATCCGCGTAACTCCGCGCTCCACCTCCCACGAGTTTACGCAAGAGGCGACCGTTGCGCAATTGGCAACACCCAAGGAAGATGGTGAGAACTTGGATCCGTGCAGCACTGCACTCCGCAGGGCCTCCCCGGAGCTCTCGAGAATGGTGCCTGTTGCGCAGTTGGCAGCACCCAGGGGGGAGGGTAATGATTGGGATCCGCGCAGCCCCGCACTCCGCTGGACGTCCCAGGAACTCACGCAAGTAACGACAGTTGCACAATCGGCAGCACCCAGGGAGGCGAGGTAGGAGGCACCAAAGAGGCAGGCAGGAGGCAGGAGGCAGGCAGGAGGTGAGAGGAAGTAGATGAGATAGGAGGCGGAAAGGAGGTAGGAGGCGGAACGAGAGATGAGAAGAAGGAAAGCTGTGCTCTATTCAGAACGAAGACCCAACGGGCTGGGACAAATGCTAAACTTACAACAACGCCGTCGGTATTCCCCCAGAGACCGTGGAGGCTCACCAATACGCTCGGGGGGGGCTCCAACGACCCATCAGACCGCTCCAAGAAGGGACCAACACGGCCTACGGCCGGGAACATGTAACGCCACAGCTGCAGACTGCTTCAGAATACCCCAAGACTGCCGACACCCGAAAGACGGGGCAAGCAAGCCCCAACACCTCGTCAAGGCATCCCTGCAGCCCTCAAGGAGCCCTCCAGGAGGCCACTGGGAATCAAAAGCCATCGAAAAACGTGTTGTCTGTAAGTTTCCGCTTTGACACCACGAGGGTCTCAAGATGGCCTCCGATGCCTTCAGACCGTCGTGGCGCCGCTGCCGACGGCGCCCTGGCGGTCAAGGAAGTTCCCCAGACATCCCCGAAACGAACCCCAAGACGGCCCGAGTCCCAGCCAGAACGGCCCCGCGACGGCTCAAGACTAGGCCAAGACGGACCCCCATTGAAGCAAAGACCGGCCCGGGATGGCCCCAAGAAACCTCCCTGACCACATGGGTGCCCTCCGAGACGGGCTCGGGAACCCCCCACTAGCCGAGTAGTCTCGCTTCGCCAGGATCTCGCTTAGCCCAGGCTCGCTTCGCCAGGCTAACTTCAACCTGCTCGCTTCGCCCAGCTCCCCTCGCCCAACTCGCTTCGCCTATGGGCCTCGCTTTGTCCAGCTCGCTGCGCCTGGCCCGCTTCGCCCGACCGCTGCACCACTGCCCTGCCCGCCCGACCCGCTCATGAGGGCCCGCCCGCCCCGATCCGCCCGTTAGAGCACGCCCGCCCGGCCCGCCCATTGGGCTTCGCCCGCTCGCTTGCTCGAAACCCGCCAGCCCGCTTTGCTAATGTCCCGGTCCGCCCGCCCGACCCGCCCGCCAAGGTCCGCTCGCTCGATCCGCCCGTCAGAGCCCGCCCACCCGACGAGGGTCCGCAAGCCCCATAGAGGCGAGACCCCAGCGAAGCGAGCCCCAGCAATGCGAGCCCTGGTGAAGCGAGCCCCAGCAAAGCGAGACGAGCACAGCGAGCCTGGGGAAATGAGCCTCGTTGAAGCGAGCCCCGGCGAAGAGGGACTGGGGCGAAGCGAGCGCAACGGCCCTGGCCCCAACACGCCCCCAGACGGCCCCAATAGCCCCAAAAAGCCCCCAAGAAGCACCAAGGTCAGCAAAAAGTCGCAAGAGGCATCGCGCGGACCATGGCCAAGGTCGTCCCCAACACGGTCCAGTGCAGGCACACGACGGTCCCAGGATACCCAAGACAGGGGTGGCGCACCCGAACGGCTTCAGGTTCCTGGAAACTAAGCACACGTGTAAGAACGGTGGCGGATAGTTAAACGCGGCAGCGCAACTGGACTGGAACGTCGTCAGCGAGAGCATTTGGCAGCATGCCCTGCTTCACAGTAGCGCCCAGCTGGATCCTGCGCGATGCAGGATTGTTCTCGCCGTGCACTGCCTGCCTGCAGTCTGACGCTGCCTTGATGACACCTTTCATGGGCTCCATGACGTTTTTGACAGCTGTTGCAAGATTGACGCACACGGCAAAGTTTTCCTCCCGAGCCATCTGCTGGTTGAAAGCTTGATTCAGGTCTTCTGTGAGCCTCTTGAGCACGAGGAAATCAAGATGGTAGTCCGCGAGAAACTCGTCGCGCTCCTGCTCCTTGTCGACCTTCATCTGCTTCTCCGAATCAATCTTACCTTCCAGTTTCTCTCGCTCCCTTTCAAGCGAGCTCAACGCTTTGTCGTCTCGCTTCTTGGCAGATTTGCATTCCGTAATCCTGTCCTCAACGCGATCCAACTCGTCTTGAAGCTGCTTCTTCTTAACGTCGTGTTTCCGAATCGCCTCGGTAAGCTTACGGCCCCTGGGTTCCTTGCTCAAAATTGCCGTCTTGAGCTTCGCCTTACTCCTTTCCTGCAGAGCCTCGACGCCCTCGTCGTCACCGACAAACAGTTCGCGACACTCGAATGTTGACGTCAATCGGTCAACGACACGACGATCTATATCCGTGCCCCCCTGCTTCGCGATGTGCTTCACAATGACCCTGAAATTCTCTACATTGCGCATAGGCAATCTGATGTCCAATCCAACAAAGTGTTTATAGAACTCGAAGACGAAGTCGGCCTTGGAGTCATCCTGCAGTTCCAGGCGCACTGGTCTCTGAAGGGTGTCAGCGGTTGTACGCGCCATTCGCGCGATGTTGTTGCAGGTGGCATTCGCGTCTGAAGCGCCAATCGTAATGCTGCGCTGGAGATTGCGGAACCCGTCGACAGCCTCCACGACTTTCGCTGCATCGCCCTCCAGTAAGAATCCCATCGATTGCAGTAGCGATTGCTCTGTATGCAATTTCTTTTCTATCTTATCTATTTCAAGGGCCTCACTCTCGTTGAACACTCTGATCAATCTCTGTCGATTCTCCCTGGCCTCCTCCAAATCCTGTTCGATCGTTGCGATCTTCTCGTCCTGCAGGTTGGCTTTTTCAGCTGCGAGTTTTTCCTTCAAGCTCATGAGATCGTCCAACCGGTTCTGCACTTCGAACTTGTCCTCGCGCACCGTGTTCAGCTGATTCTTCATCAAGCGAACCATGTCCTCTGAGTCTGCCTCCAGCCCATCCTTGATGCTTTTCTGGACCTGCTCGCTGCTCTGGGCGAATCTCTCGTACATACGGTCGAGGTGATCCAGAATTATCTGGTGTTGGTCCCGATGCGATTCCCGCTGAGAAGAAACGAAATCCAGCCGGCTCTTGATCCACGATTCACGTCGGGACACATGCTCGGCGAGCTTCTTGAACTCTCGGGCAAGTGTGCTGGTCGAGGCGTGCACCTGCAGTGCCACCTTCTCGTCGCAGAAGGTGTAGGTTGACTGGCAACCATTTCCAGCAAGCACGATTGGCTCGAGGATCTTCCTGTCGAAGTCATCCCCAAGGGAAACGACGAAAGTAATGAACCCGCCTTCAAATGAGGTGATCCGAAGAGTCCCGCTGGAGAGGCTGAACCTGGAACTTGGATCCCAGATCCCGAAAATGTGGATTGGGAAACCGCCCCAAGAACCTCCCTTCAGAAACAAATTGTTGGGGGTTCGAGGGGGTTGGTGGGTTTTCCCTGCTGGAACCCCTCCTCATCGGGGGGGTTGGGGGTTAAGGGCGTTGATGAATCTTCCCCTCTAGAACATTTGATCAAGAACGGTTGTTCGAGGAAAGTAAACAGGGTTGGGGGACTTCCCCTCCCAGAACCCCTATTAAATGTTGTGTTGAACACAGATGCTGTTGAGTACTAAGTATTGCATTGAACACGGAAGAACAGCGGGTGTTGTGTTGAACACCGTAGCACGGCGGACGAGAGGCGGGCGGCTGTGGAGCGGGCCGGCGGCGATCGGGCAGATCGTGATTTTACTAGAAACCCTCAGGATTCTCTCTTGCAGCGGGATGCTGTCGAGTACTGGGTGTGATGTTGGACACGAAAACTGTATAAGGCTGTTGGATACTGGGTGTTGTGCTGAAGACGGATGATGTTGAAAACTGGGTGTTGCGTTGAACACGGAAGCACGGCGGGAGGGCGGCGGGCGGCAGGCCACCGGACCAGGATGTTGAAAGAGCTCCTATGGATTCTCTCTTGAAGCAAGATGGTGTTGAGTGCTGGGTGTTGTGTTGGAGACAGATGCTGTTAAGTACTGGGTAATGTGATGGAGACGGATGATGCTGAATACTGGGTGTTTTGTTGAACACGGAAGCACGGCGGACGCGCGGCGGGCGGCGGGCCGGCGGCGGACGGGCGGATCGGGATTTGTGCTAGAAACCCTCAGAATTCACTCTTGCAGAGAGATGCTGCCGAATAATGGGTGCTGTGTTGGAGACGGAAGCTGTTGAGTACTGGGTGCTGTGTTGGACACGGATGCTGTTGAGTACTGGGTGTTGTGTTGAACGCGGAAGCACGACGGGCAGGCGGCGGGCGGGCGACGGGCTGGCGGATCGGAATTCAATGGAAATCCCCAGGATTCTCTCGTTTGAAACGGAGGCCGTTGACTACTGGGTGCTGTGTTGGAGACGGGAGCACGGCGGGCGGGCGGCGGGCGGCGAGAGGCGGGCGGGCGGATCCGGATTGCAGAAGAACTCTTCAGGACTCTCTTTTGCAGCGGGATGCAGTTGAATACTGAGCGTTGTGTTGCAGACGGAGGCTGTTCGGTACGGAGTGCTGTGTTGGAGGCGGATGCTGTTGAGTACTGGGTGTTGTGCTGAACACAGAGGCACGGCGGGCGGGCGACGGGCAGCGGGCTGGCGGCGAGCGGGCGGATCGGATTCCCAATACAACTCCTAAGGATTCTCTCTTGCAGCAGTATGCTGTTGAGCACTGAGTGTGCTGTCGGAGGCTGAGGCTGTTGAGTACTGGGTGTTGTGCTGGTGACGGAGGCTGTGGAGTACTGGGTGTTGTGTTGGAGGCGGATGCTGTTGAGTTCTGGGGGGTGTGATGAACACAAAAGCGGGCGGCGGGCAGGCGGCGGGCGGCGGGCTGGCGGCGGGCGGGCGGATTGGAATAGTAATGCAACTCCTAAGAACTCTCTGTTGCAACGGGATGCTGTTGAATACTGAGTGTTGTGTTGGAGACGGAGGCTGTTGAGTACCGCGTGTTGTGTTGAAGACGGATGCTGATGAATACTCGGAGTTGTGTTGAACACGGAAGCACAGTGGACGGGCGGCGAGCGGCGGGCGGGCGGATCGGGGTTTCGATAGAACCCCTAGAAGGATTGTCTCTTGCAGCGGGATGCTGTTGAATTCCGCGTGTTGTGTTGGACACGGATGCTGTTGAGTACCGGCTGTTGTGTTGGAGGCGGATGCTGCTGAGTACTGGGTGTTGTGTTGATCACGGAAGCACGGCGGGCGGGCGGCGGGCGGCGAACCGTCGGCGGGCGGGCGGATCCGGATCCTCATAGAGAACCCGAAAGATGATCTGTTGCAGCGGGATGATGTCGAGTACTGGGCGTTGTGCTGGGGACGGAGGCAGTTGAATACTGGGCGTTGTGTCGGAGACAGGATGAGGCAGGCGGCGGGCGGGCGGCGGAGGCTGTAGAGTATCCAGTTACTGCGTTGGAGGCGGAGGCAGTTGAATTCAAGGAGAGGGCGGGTAGGCGGCGGGCCGTCGGCGGGGGGCGGGCTTGGATCGGGATTTCAATACAACTCCTCTTGCAAGGGGGGCCCGCTGACCACCCCGATGGCGTGTTGGAGACGGAAACTGTTGAGCATCCAGGTGTCATGTTGGAGACGGAGGCTTGTTGAGTGTCGGATGGCGTGTTGGAGACGGAGGCTGTTCAGTACCTTCGCGTTATGTTAGACGGAAGGCGTTGAGTACTTGGGTTTTGTGTTGGAGACGGAGGCCACTGAGTATCTGGGTGTTGCGTTGGACATAGAGGCAATTCAGTACAAGGAGAGGGCGGCCGGGGGGGCGGGCGGGCGACGGGCTGGGATCGGGATTTTAATGCAACTCCTAAGGATGGTATCTTGCAGTGGGGGTGAGTACCTGATGGTGTGCTGGAGACGGAACCTGTTACATATCCAGAGGATGCGTTGGAGACGGAGGCTGTTGAGTATCTGTGCGTTGTGTTGGAGACGGAGGCTGTTCAGAGTCTGGGCATTGCGTTGAAGACGGAAGCTGTTGAGTATCCGGGTGTTGTGTTGGAGACAGAGAAAAGAGAGGGCTGGCGGGCGGGCGGCGGGCAGTGGACGGAAGGCGAGATCGGGATTCTAATAGAACACATTTGCAGCGCGGGCCTGTTGAGTCCCGGATGGTGTGTTGGAGACGGAGGCTGTTGAGTATCTTGGCATTGTGTTGGAGAAGGAAGGTGTTGAGTATCTGGGTTCTGTGTTGGAGACGGAGGCTGCTGAGTATCTGGGTGTTGCGTTGGAGACTGAGGGAGTTGAGTACAAGGAGAGGGCGGCGGGGCGGGCGGGCGGGCGGGCGGGCAGGATCGGGTTTCTAATGCAACCTCTAAGGATGGTGTCTTGCAGCGGGGGCCTGTTGTGTACCAGGTGGTGTGTTGGAGATGGAGGCTGTTGAGTATCCAGATGTTGTGTTGGAGACGGGAGCAGTTGAGTATCGGATGGTGTGTTGGAGACGGAGGTTGTTGAGTACCTGTGAGTTGCGTTGCAAACGGAAGGTATTGAGCATCTTGGTGGTGTGTTGGATACGGAGGCTGTTGACTATCTGGGTGATGTGTTGAAGACAAAGGGAGCTGAGTACAAGGACTGGGCGGGCGGGCGGGAAGCGGGCAGGATCGGGATTTTAATGCAACTCCTGAGAATGGTGTCGTGCAGCGCGGGCCTGTTGAGCACCGGAAGGTACGTTGGAGACGGAGGCTGCTGAATATCTGTGCGCTGTGCTTGGAGAGGAAGGCGGTTGAGTACTTATGTGGATCTTGTGTTGGAGACGGAGCTCGCCATCGCTCGGACGTCCACTCTCCGTGCATGTTGCGGTCTCGTGCGTGCATGTTTCGCGAGATGGTCCAGGATGCTCCTCGATGCTCCTCGCCAAGAAAAATTGCACGCGTCCGGGCGATGCCGAGGGCAGCTGTTGAGTGTCGTGGTGCTGTGTTGGAGACAGAGGCAGAGGAATCGAAGGACAAGGCGAGCGGGCGGGCGGCGTGCGGCGGGCGGGGCACCACGGCTTCCACACTGGTCGCCCCAGGGAACCCCCTTCCACGGCGTCTCGCGGCCCGGGGGGGGGGGGGCTCCACGGAACACCACGGCTTCGACCCAGGGCGCCCCTGGGCACCCCCCTTGACCGCGTCTCGCGGCTGGGGGGTGCGCCTCGGGACACCACGGTTGCAACCGTTGACGCCCCCCACGCACCACCACTTGACCACGTCTCGCGAAGGAGGCGAGGTGTCGCGGGCGACGGGACAGGCCACGAATGGACCGCCCCATCGCTGGGCGACGGGCCACGCAAAAGGCCCGACGCTCAAAACCGCGTTCCTCGTTCCTCGCCCCCTCGGGTTAGGAGATGATGGAGACGACGGAGGGCAACAGCGTGCTGCCTGGACGCGCACGGCTGGCCCATCCTGCCACCGCGCCTGGGTTGCCTCTTGGATGGCTGTTGGGGGGTCTCTTGGCAAGCCTCGAGGCAACCTCTTGTAGACAATTTTGAAGCCTCTCACGTTTGAGGGCCTCTTTGGGGCGCCTTGTGCGGGTCTCTGGGATCCTCTTGGGCCGGGGGGCTCGAGCGTGCAGTTCGAGCTCTCCCTCTTGGGCCCGCTTGGGGCGTTCTTGGGCCTTCTCAGGCGCCCGCCCCCGGATATCGAAGACCCGGAAACTAGAATCTGGATATCAGAATTGGGAGGCTCAACGCCGATCAGAAAAGAGCACGGCGGCCAGCTGCACTTTCAGCACGGCTGCATCACTGCGCAACTCTAGCTGCCTCCCTGTGGGGCCGCAGCTCGATCCAGCAATCACATACCCGCGCTGCACGCTAGCGTACCAGCGGGCGCCCCGCGCGAGCATTCGCCGCGGGGCTGGATATCTGGACTGGGAGGTCCAAACCCGACGCTGAACCCAAAACCTGGAAACAAAAATATGGATATCTGAACTGGGAGGTCCAATCCGGAACCCAAAACCCAAAACCTAGTGCGAAGTCCAATCCGGAAGCTCAAACCAGAACCCGGAACCCAGAATCCGGATATCTCGATTTGGGGAGGTCCGATCTGGAACGTGCAACGTGAACCCTGAACCCGGAATCCGGATATCTGGATTTCAATCCGGAGCATGATTCAAAAACATGGAACTGGATTTTTGGATTAAGAAGTCTGAACCCGAAAAAACCTGGAACCCAGAAACTAGAAAGCTGAGCCCAGAACCCAGAAGCCGGAATACGGACATCTGGATTCGGAGGTCCAACCCGATCCTGGAACCCGGAATTCGGAATGGGAGGTCTAATCCAAAACCGGGAACACGGAAGCCGAAATCCGAATATCTGAAATGAGGTCCGATCCAGAAGCTGATCAAGGAACCTGGAACCGAAATCCAAATATCCGATCTGCGAGGTCCAATCCGGATCCGGAACCCAAAACCTGGAGGCTGGAATCCGTAGATCTGGACTGCGAGGTCCAATCTGGAACCTGAACCCCGAACCCAAAAACTGGAATTCTAATTTCTCGAGAGGTCCAATCCAAAACCCTGAACCCGGAACCCAGAATCCAGATATCTGGATTATCTGGAAGCTGAATCGGGAATCCGGAATCTGGAATTGAGCTCCAACCCGGAAGCTAAACCCAAAAACTGGAATCTGGATATCCAGATTGAGAGGTCCAGTCTGGAAACGGAGCCCGAAAACCGGAACCTGGAACCCGTATCTGGACTGGGTGGTCCAATCTGGACCCCGGAACCCAAAACCCCGACTCCAAATATGTGAATTGGGAGGTCCAATCCTGAAGCCGAGCCCAGAACCCGAAGCCGGAACCGGGATATCTGGACTGAGAAAGCCAATCCAAAACCCTGAACCCGGAACCCAAAATCCATGTGTCTGAATTGGGAGATCCGATCCGGAACCCAAAAACCGGAATCCGGATGTCTGAATTGGGAGGTCCGACCCAGAAGCTGAAACCGGAAACCAAAAGACGAATATGGATTCGGAGATCCGATCTGGAAACTGAACCCCGAACCCTGAAACCAGAATCCCGATATCCGAACTGGGAGGTCAAATGAACCCAAAACGTGGAAGCCGTAATCCGGATTATCTGGACTGGGAGGTCCCATCCGGAACTCTGACCCAGAACACAGAACCTGGAATCCAGATATCTGGAAAGGGAGGTCCAATCCAGAAGCTGAATCCTGAACCTGGAATCTGGATATTGGGAAGTCCAATCTGGAACCTGAACCAGGAATCCAGAACCAGGAATCTGGATATCTGAATTAGGAGGTCAAATCGGAAACCCGGAAACCGGAATCCAAATATCTTAATTGGGATGTCCGACCCGAAGCTGCACCCGGAAACTGGAATACGGGATCGGATATCTGAATTTCGAATTCCGATTCCGACTTCTGAACTCCGATTTCCGAATTCCGAATTGAACCTCTCTTCATCTGAACTCTCCGAATCGCCACTCCACCTTCTGGGCCAGAGCAATATCTCTTGTGCAACTGCTGAGCAATAGCAGCTGCCTGCCGCGTGTCCGCTTCACCATCAGTCATGAAGACTGTAATGACTCTCATGCCGTTGCTGGTGAGCTTCATGCACTCGGCGGCTTCTGACCAAGCTGCATGGTACGAGGTTCCACCACCAGGAAAGGCCAAGCTTCCCGGCACGTAGCTGGAAATAGGCGCGTTGGTCATGATCGATCTGGCCGTGTGTGAGAACGTAATGAGGCTCATCCTGTCCGCGGCACCGGTGCACGCAAGCGTAAACGCATCCAATGCCGAGAGAGCTGCCGCCCAGCGGGCTCCATGCATGCTGTGGCTTCCATCCATGAGGAAAACAACGTGATTCCCAGCGAATGAAGATTCTGTTGACATCATGTCATTCTCCAGCTGCACCTCCATTTGGTCGTGGGAGCGCTGCTTCTGCCTGAAACTCCCTGAGTAGTCGTCCAGAGTTGCCTGCTTTCGTTCACTCAACAGTTTAAGCTGTTTACGCGCCTCTGCCTGAGCTTCCACCAGCTTCGCACGGGCCACATCGCCCTCGCTCCTGAGATTTTCTTGGATACAGAGTTCGTTATTCTCCAGATTGGCCATGACGCCTCGGAGGGTGCTGGCCGCCTCCTCGATGCGCTTCCTCTCGCGGTCAATCTCCCTGACGCGCACGCGCATGGCCTCGGCTGCGGCCTCCAACTGCTTCTCCTTGCGAATCATCTTGAATCGCTGCTCCTCGCAAGCTTCAATCTCCTTGAGCGCCGTCTCCGTAATCTGTCCCGAAGACTTCTGCAAGAGAAGCTCTCTCCGGATGGTGCCCAAACTCTGAGATCGGGTCGCGAGGGACAGATCGGGGGTGCTTACCTGACTCAGCTCGTCGGCGATACGGCAGAAGAGGAGCGTTTCAGCTTCGAACTGCTGGGGGCTGTACCTTTTGATGCTATTTGAAGATCCCCAATGGGCAGCAGCGATCTTCAACAACAGGTCTCTAAACACGCAGTAAAGGTTCCAGCAAATGCTAGCCTCTGTGGGGCGAACAAGCCTACCCAGCCCGCCCTCCCCTTCTCCAGCCTTCTCCTCTCTCCTCGTTCCCTTCCCCTCCCTCCTGCAAGCAGGGCGGGCGGGATAACCTTTTCTGGCCTTCTAGCCTTGGTACAAAAGCTCTGGACCCACTCGACAACCATCGTCTCCATGCGCGCGACCTCCTCGCGAGCAACTGTGTTGTCATCTGGGAGGTGCTTCATCAACGAGTCGCAGTTCGCCAAAGACTGTCTAACAAAGAGAGCGGCGTTCTGCAGTTCATCTGAACCAGAGGCGTCTGTGCAAGAGGAGGCCAATTGTTGCATGAACATCTTCGAGTCATTGCGGGCGTTCATCAGGGCACTCGTCACATCGAATTCGGGCACTGTCGGTGTCGCACAAACTGCGGTGGAACTGCTGCCACTGGTTGTCACTGCGAGGGCCTCCTCTGTTGGCTCAGTCTCGGAGCTAGAATCAATTGATTTGTAGTCCAACTCATCGTCTTGCATTTTAGCACTGTCCTGACTGGAACTCGAAGTGAACATGCCCCAGAACATCGGCGTCAGACCTTACAGCAAAAGAAGTTCCGAATCCACAAAGCCCGGGTGAAGACCTGAGCTCGCAAAAAGCTGAGCCATACGCCGATGTGACAATGGAAACCACGTCTCACGGATGACAGGCGTAGCCAGGGTGATCAAAGTTTATGTTTCGTTCCTGCTGGCCAAGAACAACTCCAAATGTTTTCCAGACCCCTCCTGGTGCCAGCAAGTTCTGGCTGTGGCGACGATGGGCCTTCCGAGGGACTGGACATATGCCCCAGCAAAGCCTCATGATAGCGCCAGCCTCGCTCTCATGATGGGGGCTGCCGGACCTGTCGCAAAGTACGAGTCGGATTTGGATGGTGACTCTCACTAAGATTCCAAATTCAAGCACGGACAGGGGATCGGACCCAGCCCGTATTCCGGGTTCGGATTCGGGTTCGGATTATGCTGCGGATTCGCATGCACATTCGCGTTCGGGGCTGATTCGACTTCGGTTTCGGATTCGGGTTCGGATTCGGGGAAAGATTCGGATTCGGATTAAGTGTCGGATTCAAGCTCGGACTCGACTTCAAATTTGGATACGGACTCAGGTTCGGACTCTGCCCCTGACTCGGACACATACTTGCAGTGCAAATTCCGGTTCGGAATCGGACACAGGCTCGGGTTCGGATACAAATTCGGGTTCGGAATCCGAATTCTGGATCGGATTCTAAATGGTACTCAGATTCTGAGTCGCGCTCATGATTTGATTCGGATTCGGAGGCAGGCCCGGATTCAGATTCTGACTCGGACGTGGGACTCGGGCTCGGACGGCTTCGTAGAGGCTCTCGAGCCGCAAACAACTGACCTTTCGCAGTGAGCATGGGCAGCGGAAGTGAGAGCGGGGGGCCAAGAGGGGGGCCCAGGGGCCACCAAACAGAGCTTCCCGAGGCCCAGGCACGGGCCAAACAGCACAGCATCGGCCGATCACGGCTTCTGTGCTGCCTCCTCCTCGAGGCCTGGCTGGCTGGTTCCTGGGCCGGACGCGGGCTCCTGGCCGCCGCCCGCCACCCCCCATGCACGCACCGCGCACGCCTCCCGAGGCCCTCGGCGCGCCCCCGGAGCTTCCCAGGCAGTCTCCGAGGGGTGCCAGGAGGAGGAGGAGGACGAGGAGGACGACGAGGAGGAGGATCCGACGTCGCGCTTTTCCCACGCCATGGGACTCCAGAGCGCTCGGCCCCATCGTTCGTATGGATCTCGTGCCGCGGGTCGTCTTCCTCTGGGTTTTGCAGCCCTGGGGGGCCCAAGCTCGGCAGAGCCCGTCCCCACTGTGGCCGGGACGCCCTCAGGCTGGCCAGCCGATCACGGAAGGAAAGTCCCGACCTCCGAAAACCGCCCGCGTTCTCTGGACCCCCGCCGAAACTCGACATTCGCCGACCCCTTTCAAGCTTACTCCGCGGTGTCGTCCCTCCCCAGCCCTTCCACAGGAGCCCGGTCCGGCCTGTTTGGAGGGGGCCCCCAAAAAACTGCTGGCGGACTCATGTGAGTGCCGGCGGACTCCTGGGTGCCGGCGGACTCATGCGTGCTGGTGGGGGCACGATCGGTGTCAAATTAAACCACGTGGGCCACTCGCGCGTCGGCCGCGCGCGCATGTCGAATTCTTCCCAACACCTTCATCACCGACGCGAGGACGCCGTCATCGTCGTCGGCGTGATCATCATCGGCGCCCGCACTGGCCGCGCCGTCGTCGTTGTCAACATCGTCACCTGCATCGCTACTAGCATCATCGTGTCTACCGTTCTCGGCGTTGCCATGATACCGCGCCAGCCCAAGTCGCCGACTCGCACTCAAGTACCCGCTGGGATGTGCCCAGCGGTCAGCGCCACCGCGGCCGCGTCGGTCGTGCCAAAGTAGCTGGCCGCTGCGCGCGCGTGCTTGGGTTGGCGCAGCCGCAGAGATGCACCAGCCAACGCCAAGCATGCATCGCAATCGCCACCGCATGGGTTTTGCAAACCAAGTTACGGGTTGGTGGGTGGGATATTTGCAAGAGCATGGGATGTGTCAACTCGTTTGTCAAAATCAACTGTACATCCACATGTTGCACCACACATATTGTACCACGTCGATTGGACCACATGGATTGCACCACATAGATTGCAGAGTATAGATTACAAAACATCTATTGCACCACAAATATTAGTCGACAAATATCGACCATATAGATTGCACCACGTCGATCACACCACATTGATTGCACCACACGTGTAGCACCACATACTCTGCACCACAGACCTTGCACCACACAGTTTGCAGCTCATCGATTGCACGACACTGACTGCACGAAATGTCTGGCACCACCTACATTTGCGCCGGCTAGAATGCCCCACATAGATTGATCCACAAAAATTGCACCACTTATATTTACAATCTAGACTGCACATCACACATTGCACGAACTATATTACACAACATAGTTTGAACCATATAAACTGTTCCACATAGATTTCACAACAGATACTGCTAGAAACACACTGTGTGGCCACGCTGGCTAACACATATATCTATAGAGAGAGAGAGAGAGTTACCCAACAGTGCGTGCACGTAGGGTCCCTTACTTGGGCGACTGACGAATTGGATGCGTGTTGGGGTTTCGGCTTGTGCCTGATTGGTGCCGCCTCGTTGCCTGCTCGTTGACGCCTCGTGCGCTGGGTAGGTGCGTCAAGATTTCGGCTGGTGTCCCGTTGGTGACAGCTCGTTGCCGCCTCGTGGCCGCCTCGTGCGCTGGGTTGGTGTCGAGGTTTGGGCTGGTCCCCGGTTGTTGCAGCCTCGTTGCCGCTCGTTGCCGAACACCAAGTAGCTTAAACCACGCAGATTGCAGCACTGAATTACGCCACAGAGCTTACAGCCTGCAGCTTGCACCACATAGCTTACACAACATAGCTTGTACCACAGAGCATACACCACGTAGTTTGTACCATACAGCTTACACCATGTAGCTTGCACATCCACCGTGCAAGAAGTTGCTGCTTGGGGCCACCGCTCGCTGACATACAATGGAATATCTAGGCACACGTGCAACTGCTGTCGGAGCAAGCGAGGTTCGAAACGACTTGGCGGACGAGTCAGGAGAGGCCAAGCCAAGACGTAGTCAGCCAAAATGAAGACCGAACACTCCGTACAGCCAGACCTAGGACAGAAAAACATCCTTCAAGAACGCGATACCCTCCACTGGCCAAAACACACAGAACGTCTAAGCGTAACCCTCCCCAGGATGCACAAAAACATCCAACAAACACGAAGAACATTAGGGCACCCTCCCCGAACCGGCCTCGATCTTATACCTCGGTCCGACTGTATGCTCATCCATCCCAGACGTCTTGACTTGTTCATGACGTCGAAAGCCAAAGGTCCCGACCCACTCCCCAGGACCGGCCTTTCATCCTGAGCCACCTTTTCACGGCCCCGAGGCTCGGTCGGGGCCCGCCGGGGCCGAAAACAGCGACAAACCTCTTCCGTCGTGTGGGACGCACAGAGACATACTAATACTACGTCCTCTTTGGAGGCGCGCGTCCGACCCGAACATATAGTATACCCATCTTGTAGTAGATCGTTTCCCAAGCGGTGTGGCCAGAAAGCGCCCGCCATAACGCATATACTATAAGATTTCTCGGTGCGCGCGTCGTCCCTGGGGGGCGACGCACACATAGTATTAGCACAGTCGGACTCGATTGGAGAGGACACGCAAGAGGACACAAGACCCTTCCGAGGGCCACGTTGCCACAGAATTGCACGAGGCATGGGTCGCAGGACACAGGACACGAGGGCACCCTCGAGTTGGCAGGGTCGACCTAATAATCCGGGCCGCCTGTATGTTGGGGTGACGCCGATCGTGATTCCTGCACGACTCGCAGGGTCCGACCGTGCCCTACGAGCCCTATGAGCCTTACGGAGCCCTGTAAGCCCCATGAGCCATGTAAGCTCTATGGGCCCTACGAGCCCTATGGGCTTATGGGCCCTCGGAGCCCTATGAGCCCTCTGAGCCCTACCGTCGGAGCGTTGACCCAAGGAACCCTAAATAAGGAACGAGGCCCCTCCTATCCACAAGTTGAACTTCGACCTCCCATCGAAAACCAAAGGAAAACCCACGGCAAACTGTGAAGCAATCAAGGAGCACGGAGCCCCTCCCCAACGAAAAGGGTTCCTTCTTCAGCGCCCAAAACTGTACGAGCATGAGCGCAACGAGCCTCCGCGTGGACTTGGCCGCCCCTGCACGGGCGACCACCTGCTCGGCCTCGCCACGGGCCGGCGCCCGCGCCATGGCCGCGCTGCGCGCGCCGTGCGCCCGCGCGCCGCCCGTCGGAGGGGTGGAGGTGGTGGTGGTGGAGGAGGAGGAGGAGGAGGAGGAGGAGGAGGAGGAGGACGAGGACGAAGACGAGGACGAGGAGGAGGACGAGGACGAGGACGAGGAGAAGGAGGACGACGACGACGAGGAGGAGGAGGAGGATGAGGACGACGACGAGGACGAGGAGGAGGAGGAGGAGGAGGAGGAGGAGGAGGAGGAAGAGAAAGAGGAGGAGGAGGACGAGGAGGAGGAGGAGGAGCAGCAGGAGGAGGAGCCCTGCGTCGGGGGGTCGGCCCGGCCGCTGGCCCCCCTGGGAGCAGAGGGGGCCAGGGGGGCAGCGCGCCGCGGGGCCACGCCTCGTCCCCCAGCCTCCCCTTGGAATATAGGGGAAAAAAATGGCATAAACATAAAAACTCGGAGGTCCGCGCGGATTTCTCGGATCGGCGATGGGGCTCCCCGGCGGCGCCTCCGGCGCCGCCCCTGGCGCGCTCCGCGTGTCAGGAAGGGGGGTCCAGCGCGGATCCGAGAAATCAGCGCGGACCTCCGAGTTTTTATGTTTATGCCACATTTTTTGCTCCCCTACTCCCTTGGACTAGGCAAGCGCGTTCCGCTACTCGCAAAATCACTGCTCGCAAATGGCCAGGATCCGCCGCGGGGGTTCTACGATAGATTGCATCGAGGCGAACGCGGGTTTTTCGGACGCTTGCGAGCAGGCACTTTGCGAGTAGTGGAACGCGCTCGGCGATGGAAGGGCGCCCAGGGACACACACTCATTTTTTTGTGCGTCGGCGGCTGGGCAGAGGGCGACTGCTCCGGCGGGTAGGCAACAGGGGACACGCTGTATGCAAATTAGGGCCGCAATGCACGGAAGGAGGATGGGGAGCCCTGGCGCGGAAGGGAGAGAGGAAGCTGGGCCACTCAGAGCTGCCGGCTGCGGCGGGGGGGCGCTGGGGGAGGGAGCAGCGCGGGCACAGGCTGTTCTGAACTGCACTGAGCTGAAGCTGGAGGGGGCAGCCAGGAGCTGCAGCTGGGTGGAGAGAAAGCGAAGCGGAGCCCAACCCGGTGGACCGAGCACAGTCCAGACACACACACACACACACACAAAAAAAAAAAAAAAAAATCCTACGACGATTCCCCCGTGTTCCATATTTTGTGGGCGCTCGTCTTCCCCTCCGCTTTCCATCTGTCCCACATTATCCCGGAAACCGACGGATAATTGTGCCTGCGTGTTCTTTTCCCTCGTGTCCACATCCTCACCTGTCCCTCCACATCCTGTCCGGGCGGAGCACAATAGGGTGAGGGGGAGGGGGTAAGGCTTCTTAGGAGGAGATTGCTTCTCAGAAGGCGCCAGCCCTACATCTATAGATAAGGCCCGCGCCTTCCAAGACACAGGGGTGCTTCTACGAAGCCCTCCCCCCAGCCCCTACACCCTCTGCGCGTGGCTGACTTCCCCTTCCCCCAAGCATCCAATCCCTCCCCCTCCCCCGCCTCCCTCCCTCCCTCCCTCCCTCCCTCCCTCCCCCTCCTCCCCCTCCTCCCCTCCTCCCCTCCGCTCTCCAGTCCCTGCAACTATTCTTTCCTCCTCCGCTCCTCCTCCTCCTCCTCCCCCTCCTCCTCCTCCTCCTCCTCCTCCTCCTCCTCCTCCTCCTCCTCCTCCTCCTCCTCCTCTTGAAAACTGACGCCACCATCGCTGCAGCGCCCCACGCTCGGGGCCAGCTGCCCGCCGACGACACCCGGCGGCCCGCCCCCAGCAACGGCCACGACCACAATCGCGACCACGAACGCAGCCGCGACCACGGCCGCATGGGCGGCGAAAAGAAACGGGTTTTACAGTCATCGGCAAGGAACGATCAATAAGGAACGTAGCCCCTTTTCATCTTCCAGGGAATAACGCATGAGTAACGAGAGATCATAGATAACGCAGCAAGAAACGACGAAGTAACGCATTCAAGCCTAAGGAACGACCAAGCCCCTTTTGAAACGCACGTGTTCCTTATTCAAGCCGCTCACTGTACCCGAAATGGCATGGGCGACGAAAAGAAACCGGCCCTACGCGAGAAGACAGCGCGACCTTGCACCGCGGTTGACGCGGCCCGCCAGCGCGGCACGCCACGCTGGGAACGGGGGCGCTTGCGTACGACCCTACGCGGGCAGCTTGCGCGCCGATGAAGCCGACCCCGTGCTCCTGCGTTGCTGCCAGGCGACCTCGCTCGGGGCTGGACTCACCCGGGTCAGCGCCGACCCGGGCCCATCAGGGCCGCGTCGCGAACCCGGGGCGGCCACGAAATGCTTCCCGAGCCCGGGTCAGCGGGCGGCGGGGGAGCGGGATCGGCTCCAGGTGGCTCCCAAACCGGGGTCAGCCAGAGGATCCTGGAGGGGGGGCGCGCAGGCATGGATTGGGGCCCCGTGGCGTGGGCCCCATCATGCGGTGGCGCACGCGGGCCCGCGGACATGGCACGCTGCACTGAAGACGAGGGCGCCGACGCGCGGCCTGACGCGGGAAGCTTGCGCGCCAGTGTCGGCGCAATCGAGCCCGTGTACAGTCGGGGCGTTTGACCTGAGGAGCCCCACATGAGGAACGAGGCCCCTTTTTGTTCCACAAGTTACGTACTCTTCGATCTAGCGTGGAACATTGAGGAACACTGAGCCCCTCCCCAGCGAAAAGGGTTCCTTCTTCAGCGCCCCGACTGTGTGCTGCCCACGTGGAGAAGGAAAACAAAGCATCAGCGTATCCTGTCGAGGGTCTGCGCAGGTTTCCTGGCTCGACGCTGGACCTCTTTTCTCTGGCGCGCGGAGCGCGCCACAGGCGGCGCTGGCGCCGGAGGCACCGCAAGGGGATCCAAGCACCGATCCGAAAAAAAAACCGCACGGACCTCCGAAGCTAATGTTTGTGCTGTGTTTGGCTTCCCGAAAACGAAGCGACGACAGATTCGCGCCAGCCCAACCCCCCTCCGCCACGTTTTCTCAAAAATGTATATGCACATCTCTGGACTTACATCGACCTATCTGGATCTGTATCAACTCACTCAGATATGCCTAGATTTTGTCTGGCATGATCCGAGCAAGCCGACGGGAGGAAGAGTCGCCAAGCCCTCAAGGGACCCCTCCCTCCTGCTAGGGGGTCGCATAAAAAGGCGGTGACGGACCGTGCGCTGACCGCGAAATCCCGAAAGGCCTCACTGCACGGTCCATCACCGCACGGCTTTGGGACCCTGGAAGCCCCAGTCGCCCGAAAGATTCTGACCCGAATCCCAAAACCGTGCGGCCACACCAAATCCGCGTGCCGATTCGCACGGACATGCAACACGTCGCTGGCAAACGAGACTTAATCCACGCCACTGCCTCCTCGACAGGGGGAGGGCAAGCCCAAAACGAGGGCAGCTCAGAATCGATCCCCGAGCTGCGTCCAGCCGTGGCGACGAAGGGCCCCCCGAAGGCCCACTGCCGCCGCCTCAACGGGTCCTCCCCTGAACGCCTGACATCCGCCGATGTGCGTCCGTTCATTGAAAAGTCCTGACCGACTCCCCCGGGGCAGGTTTTCGCCCTTCTGATAGTCGTGGGGCCGACAGCGGCCGCTCGGGGCCGATTATATTTTCTTGGTGTTCCTTTTAATATGTTATGTTTGGTTTTGTTTTTGTCTTTTACTTACTCTTGTAGAGGGAAAACAAACAAACAAACAAACAAAAAAAAACAAAAAAAAAAAAAAAAAAAAAAAAAAAAAAAAAAAAAAAAAAAAAAAAAAAAAAAAAAAAAAAAAAAAAAAAAAAAAAAAAAAAAAAACGCCCCAAAAAAGGGGAGAATCCAGAACGGACCCATACCGCTACTCCCTGGACCCATCCCGGGGCCCGTTCTGACCAACATCTCGGGCCGAATCCACCAGCGGCGACGAGGGCCCCACAGGGGGCCCAAACCGGGGACAGCAAAGGAAGGATTGCGGCATTAGTACCTTTCCCTCCTCTGACAATAGCCTCACTTCGCCCTCCTCTGCGCTTCATCCATTGCAGGAAGGGCCCCTGGGCCCTTAAGGGACCCCTCCTCCCCCGCTGCCCTGCCGCCCCCTGCCAAGGGCGCGGCTCCTGCTCCAGGCGCCCGCACCGCATTTCCCTAAGAGGACAAGAGGGGTAGCACTGGCCGAAGGAGAGAGAGCGGACACGACGCGAGCAAGGGACAAGAAAGGGCGGCCAAAAAGCGAAGGGGAAAGAAAGAGAGAGTCCGAGTCCACATGAGCATTAGACGGCGGCAGCAGCAGGCGGGGGGGGGGGGGGGCGCGCCTCGGAGCAGCTCCGCGGCGCGCTGTGACCGCCGCGCAGCAGCCCGTGGGCGGGCCGCGAGAAGCCCACGGGCGAAGGCGGGAGAGGGAGAGCGGGAAGTGGCACGGAGCGATTGGCATGAACAATGCAGGGCGTCGAGAGCCAGAGCACAAGAAAACATAGAATCGAGATCATTGGGAAAGAGGTGAGGGAGGAAGGGGGCGAGAGGGTCGGATCCGTACTCTTCTGGGAGAAATCGAAGGGCTCGCTTCAGGTAGTCAACCGCGATTGGACAGGCAAGGTAATGGAGCAGGTCATCACCTCCAGTGGCGAAGCATCCCATTTTGCACGCGGGCGCACCACATCTGCACCTGCGGCTGGTGTTCCAGCCGTTGAAGATCGTCTTAAGTATTGCAGTGGCCATATATGTTGGTAAGTATTTGTTAATCCTATTGAAACGCTTCACGCTGACTTCCATACTGCGTGGGGGAACACCAACAGCTCATTTACGCACACGAGGGTAAATAATCGAAGCAGCATGGGGCAGAGGGAACTCTGGGAGCAGCTCGCGGGTAATCCACCTTTGGATAGAACGAGCACGAATATCAGGATATGATCGCACACTGACATCTGAACCAGGATCGAATTACGCGCCATTGGAGAATGACGCCATACAATACAGGCATTGCCTTCCCCATCCTCCGCCCGCACCCACCTATCATACTTCTGAAAGACTACGCTCTTCTTCGCAGCCCGCAAGAGACAGGCGCGTGCATAAAGCTCAAGCCGCCGTGCTGCAATGTCGCGGCCCAGGGAGTTCAGGGCACGCAGGGAAGCTGGAGGAAAGGCATGACGCGGACAGCATGTCAACAACTGCAGGCAATCCTTCTCGATATTTTTTGCACGCCGAGGAGGGGGATGGATCTGCGCACACTGCCCAACAACAGGAAGAGCGTGGGTGTTGTAGGCCTGCACACGGATACTCAAGCCTTGCTTTAAACTCTTCACGCGGAAAGACCTTTCCTTCAAGTGCACAAGTACGGGCGACCAGCTCCGATCCGCGCCTCCGAGACCGACCCCGACCCCAAGATACCACCCACACTGGGAAATCCGGAACTTCTTGATATTCACCCCCGTCTGCTCACAGAGTGCAATGGCCTGGCAGAAAGTGCCATTGTGGGGGGGAGACGAGCTGGCACTTCTCAACATTCAAAATCAGGCCTGTGCCACGGGCGGCGAGACTGAGCGTCTTCAGGATTCTGGGAAGTAGCGAGACTAGATCACTGCACGCGACACTTAGATCATCAGCAAATGCATTGATAACCATGGGAATAGCGAATGCATGTTCGAGGAGCCGACGAATGAAAGGATCAAAACAAATGCTGAAAATAGTACCGCTAAGAGGACACCCCTGTTTGACCCCACGTTCGATCGAGACGAAATGCTTGTTAGAGCCAGCGAACACAACAAGCATGTCGCAGTTAGAGTACATGGCCATGAGTGCTTTGCGTACATGAGCAGGGATCCCTAGAGCAGTGAGAGCAGCCCAGATAAAGGCATGATGGATGGACGGGAACGCCGCTTCGAGGTCGAACAGAGCGGCTCCCGTCCGACGGCAGTCATACATCGCACTCCATATCATAAGGTTCGAGTCCATCTCTATGATATTATCTATGAGTTGCCTGCCCTTGATAAAGCCACGCCGGGGCCCCTCCACCATATCCTCCGCCACCTTGGATAATGAAATAGCAATGGCCGAACTGAGCAGCTTGTTATCGCAATTCGAGAGTGCAAGTGGGCGAGTGGCGGCAGGCTGGCGCACGGTGGGGCTCTCCCCTAGCAATTGGCCCTTGGGCAAGAAGGCAGCTGCACAGGTGTTGAAACCAGGGGGCACCGCGGCCTCAGACATGAGGTGCAAGTAAAGCTCATACAGAAGTTTTCTCCCAGCCTCACCAGAGGCCTTCCAGGCAGAGTACGGAATGCCGTCGGGCCCAGGAGTAGCATCGCGCTTTTTGAAAAGAATCTGCTCGAACCAGTGTTCAGGACGGATCCAGGGATAGCGACAAAGATCATTGGCAGAAAATTGATAACTATCAGCCGGAATCGGCGCAAGCACAGACACGAGTTTAGCAATCACATCCTCGTCAGCATGGCGAGCTTTAAAGATGGGCCCCCAGTGGTCACATAATAGCTTCGCACAAGTGTCAGCATCTTCGCGAGTGTTACTTGCAGGGTCTGAAATAGCTTGCAAATAGATTTGTCTGCCACTTGCACGGGGAGGAGGAGGAGGAGGAGGAAGAGAAGGACAGGAGGAGGAGGAGGAGAAGGAAGTAGAATTGCAGGGGTTGGAAGCTGAAAGAGAGAAAGCATTGCGGCGATAAGATGTAGATCGCGGAACTCTAATATTCTCTGCACTATACGTGCACGCGCCAGCGCTGAAGCCAAACGGTGGCAAAGCAACCCCTGTGAGTCGGGATTGCGCGGGCGATCGAACAAGCTCCGGCTCCATGACCCGCCCTACGCACAAGCCCCCGCGCACCAGCACGTCAGGAATCGGGCCGCCCACGTGCCGCGTCCTGACGAACTCCACCACGTCGGGGTCGAAGTCGTCGAACGCTGGGCAGCGCGAGTCCTCCGCGAGCGGTGCGTTCTAACCGGTTGCCGAAAGTGGCACACCCAGAGGAATTAGAGCACGTGGCGGGGCCGGCGCAGAGGCTTTGCGGATCGGCAACAGGACACGCAGCTATTCGGCACCCGCGGGGAGACGCCCGGCGACTGCGGAGCCCAGGAGCAGTTCGCGCCCGAACGTGGCCTCAAGAAATAAGCGAGGGTGAAGTGTGATGAGCTGGTTGCGACCTTCCTCCGCAAGCTGCTGCATCTGTCGCACTTGCTCTTGACTCGGGGGGGTACGATCGAAAGCATGCCACGAGGACGGACCATGACCGGCGGCACCTTTGGGTTGCCCCACGTCGACCACGCACCAAAGAGAAGCGACGGAGATCGGCGCGGGGCGCGGCTCGACCCGTGCACGTCGCTAGCGTCGCGTCGTCTGATGACGGCACTTCTGTCGCGGGCGACAGAGGGGGCGCGGTCTGCGAGCGACGAGGCGGCGGCGACCCAAGAGGCTCCAGCGGCTTTGTCCGCGGCATGCTGGCACGCGCGCGCGGCAGCGGATAGCCGCCAGCGCGCGTCGACGCGCGTCGAGTGCCTGCGCGCGCGCCCGACGGCGCGCAAGCCCCAACGGCGGCTCAGCGCTTCGGCCGGTCGGCGCACAAGCCTGCTTCTGAGAAAAGCAGCAGCGGCATAACATACTTTCACTCCTGACTCTCCTGCGTCCGTACACATCCGCACCCACACTTGCGCCCAGGCACGCGCCGACCACATGTTCGATGAAGCTCCTGCCAACACTACTCTTCCTGAATTGCGAAGCTGCAGCATATCTGCCAACCACTACGCACACGGTGACGAGCCTTCCAAGAAGAATGAAGACGAGGAGGGACAAATGGTCACGATAGAGACGGAGCACGAAACATTCCACATAAGCATGGTGATAATTGCTCGCTGTTACGAGTCGTCCGGCGCCCATGGCCCAGTAGCACAGCGACGTAAACAGCCGACGCGAGGGCGACCGTGCACGACGCGCGCGACCGTTGGCGAGAGCCACCGGCCACCGCCCGACCCAGGACCCAGAATTGGCCCGAGCTCTGGGAGTCGCGAAGCTAAAGCGCACAGGGCACTAGTGAATGTTAGGCTGGGAACTTGAGTCTCGTGGCCGCGACGGCAAGTTCGATAAACAGCGCGGAAGGCTGCTGACCAATTGCTGGCGCAGGGCGACGCGGGCCCCGAGCACCTCGCGGAGCGCGGCGGCCAGACCGAGGCCGTGATCCGTTGAACTGATCGCGGCCATCAGCTCATTTAAAGGTGCTTCGCGTCACAGGTTTGAATGCCCCGCTGCTGGTCCAGCAGGCGGCGCGTTTGCCTGCCGAGTGTTCGCGCTGCTGGTGCCCACGCGCAGCAGCTAGCTCCTCGCGGGGCCCGCCCCGGGTCGATGCCTTCTTCCTGATGTTTTCGGAACGCTGCGTCGCTGTGAATATCGAGTTTGCGTACGCAACGCATAAGTGGATAGCGAGTCCGCAGTGGATTGGCCTGCGCCCATCTCTGCAGCGCGTTGAGCTCACGCATGCGACCGCGCGCTGGCGCCGCTGCACGGCGCTGAAGTGCGACAACGTAGACGCGCAGGTCGATTCGCGCGACGAGCGCGAAGGCAAGTGCCACGAGCAAGCCGAGGAACAGCTTGACCAGGCTCCCCGAGGCGAGCTCCGAGTTCGACTTGCCGATGAAAAGTCCAGCTCGCATCCTCCGTCGCGAGCGGGCGAGCGACGCGTACCGCAGCAAGCCAAGGTTCCCTTCGTGATATCCAGCTCACCTTTACCAGTGGCGCCCTCCAGACACTGACGTAACTTGGCCTTTTCCTGCGGCGGCCCCCCTACCTTGATGTCGTCGACGCGTTCGGCGGCAAGCAGGACGAGTTCGCCATCCTTGCGCTTGGCGATGAACACCGCATCGTAAAGTGCGGGGATGGCTTGGTGAAGTTGGTTGGTGATCTTGGTGAGTTGGATAAACCTGCATCTCAGGGCGCCCTTGCACCCTGCGCCTGGTTTCTCCATGCGCAGAACTTCTGGCGATGGGTCAAAATCCCCCCACCCCATTTGTTTCGCGCACGCCCGCGACGGCGTCGGGGGAGAACTCGAAGTTAACATCGCGCTCATCCTCACCGGTAGCCTCCGCAAATGGCTGGTGGCTGACGCCTGTCAAGAAGGCTTTCTTGACGCCCCGCGCATCGATCGCCAATCCTCGGCAGGCCGCCTCGGAGACAGTCAAGCGCTGACAGAGTCCAATGAGGCGCCGGCACAGGCGGCGACGAGATCGGCGTCGACATACTTGAAGCCTCGAAGTGTCAGCCCCATAAGTATGATCCGTACTTTATGTGCATGGTCATCCTTACTCCGGGTCCACGTCCACTTGCCTACCCACCCGCAAACAAGCATGTCGCGCGCCCCTCGGCGCGGGCGCCTGGAGAGGCAGCGGCGGTCCACCCGCACTTGCAGCTCCTCGAGCACAGCGGCAACAACTGCCGCGGTGCGATGTCGAAACTCTTTTGGGCCGAGTTGGTCGGCGCCACGTTCGACCATTGCCGCCTCAGCCCCTGCCGCGTAGACCCGCGGACGCGCACGCTGCACGGCTGGAAACTTGGCGACGCGGAATCACTTTGCACACCTCGTCCAGGGCCAACATTTCCACGCGGGCATCCCCACGGGTGGGCACACACTATGACATAATGATTGCGCCGGCAAGCCCCCGCGGGGATAGCGCGCGGCAGCGGGCGCGATGGAGCTGGGCGGGGCCCCGCCTCGAGCGCCCCCTCGAACGCAGCGCTAAGAAGCCTCTGAGGAACCCCGGGGGACACCCGTGGCACCGCACCGACATGAGTAAATCCCCGAGGGGGCCGAAAGCTAGGGATGGCACCGCGCCGAGCAAAAAACAAACAAAAAAAAAAAAAACGACCCCCTCCGCGCCCCCTGAACCCGGCGGCGCCCGCGCCCCACCCCCACCCCATCCTCCCCTCCTCATCCCGCTGGCCACGGGCGCCGGGATAACGCTTCCGAGCGCGGGGAGTTCTATCCTTTCGCGGAAAAGGCGGTGGGGGCTCTCAAAGGCTTCCTGAGATTAACCGACTCGGCTGGCAACGCATCCTGCATGACTGTCGGACGGTCGCGCGTCAGAGATCCACCACGCGCTGTCGATCAAGTGTCGGTCGCTCAAGGAGCCCCCGTAGGACCCCTCGTCGATGGTGGACAATCTACTATCCATCGCACTAAGTGAAATCGCCCGGGCGCGCGCCGCCGAAGGAATGGCCCGATTTCCCCTGATGTCTGCCACTTGGAATTCATCTTCCACGAGATCTCCGAAGCAGCGTCTGGCTACCTCACCGAATACGAACAGGAGATATCACATCTTGCTGCGGTCGGGGACGACAAGCGCACTGAAGCTTAATCGGCCAGCCCCGAAGCTCCACCAAGTCTCTGCTTCGCGGTAGCCCGGCCGCCAGACCAGGAGCGATCCGCCTCGGCTTTCTGCGGCCACGATTCGGCCCACGCTGCGGCCGACTTGCGCGGCCGCAACACTGTAGATGTTGAAGGCGCTCCTGGCTGGATACTCGAGGCCGACGGCCACGGAGCGCTCGGTTGTGGCGACGGCGGCAACCGCGCCGGCGTCGGCAAGACCACCGCGTTGGAGAGCGTTCGCAGACAGGCTAGCAATGTACTGCTCCACTACCACCCACTCCTGACCACGGGGCGCAGGTTAACTTGAGACTCCATATATTAGCCCGCCGAAGTCCATCAAACGTCGTACATCTCCATGGAGACACAACTATTCGGTCACGGGGCAATGTAGGGCACTCATCTTGACAACTGCGGCTGGGTCGTTTCCCCCGCTCACATCATTGGTAGATGGAGCTCGGTAGAAGTCAACCACCTCGCCCGGTTTGTATTCCAGGGTTTGCCCTGCGACCGCGGCTCTCGTCTTCGAGGGTCTTCGAGGCCCAATTGATACGTGAGATGACTGAAGCCTCCGCGGTCCGTTGCGGGGCGCTGTCGTCAATACAGTGCATGGCGCGTCGCAAGATAGCACCGCGTCGTTCGATCATTCGGGCGAGCTGGTCAAGAGTTCGGCTTCGCACCACCATGCCGCGTCGCTCGAAGAATGGCTTAGCCTCGGCTCCAAGTACGCCTCGCTCGCCGCCCACAACTCAAGTCTCGAGTGGCCCAACTATCGAGATCCAACATAAGAATGGCAGGGCGCAGGCGCTGGGGTCTGCTCCGAGCAGCCATGCTGCATGCCTGGGTCGACTCTGTCGATCATGTGCCAGATCGGACATTGGCGATGAAAGAAGACACCCCCTTCGACTTCTTGGTCGGGAGCAGCGAGCTGTGACCGGCTCGACCGAGAGCGCCATCTGCGACGCGTTTCTCGCCCAGGCTTAGCACCCGCGGCATGCGTCGATCACGCCAGCGATCACCTGCATGACGCTGCTCGGGCACCGGGCTGCAGTCAGCATTCGTTCCATCTCGGTCCGCGTATCACGCCGCCAGAGCACGTGTAGCATGTAATTCCCACGTCGCATCTGCGATGCATCGCCAGTACATGCGAAAACTCTGAGCGACGTCGAGACTTGTCCAATCCTCCAGCGCGCGACCCGTCTCGGCGTCCACCATCCGAGGTTGTGGTCGCGGAGCTCTGGCAGCTTGCAGCGCCGAGGGGCCAGGCGGCGGCGGCGGTTCGCCGTCGTCGAAGAGGTCGTCACGCAGCGGCGCTGGCGGCGCGGGGACGTCGACGGGGCCGCGATCAGGAAGCGACCCATCGGTGTCAGGACTCACCTGTGGCCCAGGAGTTCCTGCCACGGGATCTCGAGACTGCTGCACACGCGCCTCGCGGGGGAAGGATCCGCGGTGGCCGGCGCGGCGCTCTTGAACAGCCCTGTAGGGTTCGTCGAACCAGCGGCGCTCTCCTAGCCGCCCGGCGCGGTCAGGGCGCGCTCTGTCTCGCGGCGGGTCGCGCGCACATCCTGGACATGAGCACGGAGACTCGATGCCTAGTGGGACTGCGACGTGGTTCGAGCCTGCTGAAATTGCCGCGGAAGCTGGGACAGTCCAGAGGTCGTTCTGCACGTGGTGTGTTGGCTGCCTGCTTGGCAGTCGGGGCTGCGGAGGATGTCTGCGTGCCTGGCGATCGCGTCGGGGCCCGAGACGCTCTCGGTCGGGCTCGCAAATCCCCTGCCGGCGGTGGCGCGGCTGCTACGCTGGCGGTTCCTCGGCATCTTCCAGGCGATCAAATCCCCAGAGAACCTCCGGGTTGATGCTGGCTCCTGTGGCTGGGTAGAGCTCGGCCATCAGGGCGACGGGGCTCTCCGCCGCGGCTCTGGGCGCGACGACGCCATGCCTCACGCGCTCAGCCCAGCGGCAGGGCCAAACCTGCAGTGGCTCGGCACGTTGGCCGCGCCCCTAGTCGACGTCGCGGTCGCGGTTTCTGCTGCGCCTCAGACTCCTGAAGGGCGCAAGCAGATGCGGCAAGTTGGCGATAGTCACAGACGGCTTCCTGGCCGGGAGGCCTCGCGGGCATTTGCCCCCCAGACAGCATGGGCCGAACATAACTGAATCCACGCGGGGACGCGTAGACGCCTGTTCCCGCGGCGGCCCCGCACTGAGCCAAGTAAGACTTGGTTGCTCGACAAAGAAATATCGCCCCTCGCGTATTTGCGTTACCGCAACTTGTCCGCAGAAAGAGACGCGCGGCGCATCTCCCTCTCGGCGCGTCCGCAAGGTCTGGTGGTTGATGGGATCGTTGAGGCCGCTTGGCGGACCGGTGCTGCGGCAGGACTGCGCCATGATCACTACCAAAAAGTTGCTAGGGCTGAGGTATTGCCGAAAGTACTGTTGGACGGTAGGATCGCCCCAATCACAGCCAACAACCAAATCGAAGCTGTCTCGACTTGTCGTCGGATCGCGATCTGCGACGTCCGCGCCGGGCCCCACGACTCGGAACGAGGCCAGGCAATGCTCTAGGCGCGTGGCCGCGAAGGTGGACACTGGGAAAGCGGCGCGGTAACCGACGGTGGCCCCTGCTGCACATGATTCCGCCCGGTGCCCACTGGCTGGGAGCTCGCTGACGCGCTCGATCGCGGCGCCCCGAGACAGCCGAGCTGCTCCTCCCTGCCATGCCCAGAGAGGTCGTCACAAATATCGTCGAAAACGCCTTCTACCTCCTGATAGTGTGAGACCGGCACATGGCCTTGTTCCTCGCGCGCCTTCGCCCGCTCTGCCTCGGCGTCTCCAGCTCGACGCGTCGGCGGCGGGACTGCCTGGCCCATGCTTAGAATTGATGTAGGCTGTCCTGTCGCCTGCTAAAACATTGAGCGGCGCTGGACAAGACGTCTTGGCCAGCGTAGAAAGAGACGCACGGGGCAGCACGTGAACGCGCGTCGCGGTGCTCTCGCTGACGCTGGAGACCCAGTAGTCCCCCGTCAGATCGTTGCTTTTAAAAGTAGTCCCACATACTTCAATAAACTTGTGCGCATCTTCGTCTCGCGAATAATCGGTCGTCGTGACATCTTGTCGTGATGCATCCCATCTCGTCGCATCCTACGCGTCCTTCTCGCCCTATCTAATTGCACCTGTATCCCATTTGAATCGGGATTGTCGGGCTGGCGAACAGCCCGGGGATGAGAGTGCTGGGTGCTCGCGAAGACGCCGAGGCACCCTCGCCACGCAAAGCAGCCGGTGCGTTCTCGGGCCCTACAATCGCTGGCTCCGCCTGAGACGACGGCGCTGCTCTGGCCAAACCAAAGTGCGCGACCAGTCGCACGTGGAGTTGGGACAGTACCTCTGCCCTAACACGATGTGCCTGAGAGACGAGCGCAGTGTCCCTGGCTGGATCAGCGGTCCAGATCCAGAGGGCCTGGTGCACCAAGCAAGCAGGGCATCCGCACATCAGGCCCCCCTTGCTCTCTCGTCGCGACGATTTGGAATGCTGTCTTGGCGGGCGATTCGATGTGGAGTTCTGGTGCAAGCCACAGTCGGCAGAGCCTGCTTGTGACTAGTAACGCGCCAGCTGCTGGGCTCGCAACCACTCCACCACCAGGGCCATAGCAGCAGAAAGTGTACTGCATCGCCGACACGTGAGCAATAGCTGATGTAGTTGCAACCAGGAAGGATTGCAATGATTCCCTAGGTAAATGTAGCTAGAAGGCATCACAGCCCAAACAAGTTGACATTCATAGAGGGCGACATCACTAAGGCGAGCGGCGAAGCATGGAGAGCGAATGTCGGCGGAAAGGAGCGCTCGCACCCGCCACCCGCGCTGCTCAACATCTCGAGCAAGCGATGGCGCGGACTCTATTATAACCAGAACGCAGTCGGGACACGACGTTGGTTCCCCAGCCAGGAGGGCAGGAGCGCCCCCTGAGGGGGCCTCGACTAATTGGGAGCCAAGGGTCGACCGCTGCTCAGACTCCTGGCTGGAAGGGGCAACTGCCGGCGTCGCGTCATCCGCTTCTGCCTCCGCCTCGTCGGCGCGGGCGCGCAGCTGCACGGCATTATGCAGGTGTCCGCTCGGGGCCTTCTGCAAGTGGACGCGGGCGGTGCCAGCTGGCCACTGGATCCGGACGTCGCCGCCGCGGGGCATGATCAGCTCGCCTTGACCCATTTCCAAGATCGCGCGCACGGGCCACGCTGCGCGGACCGAGCAGGCAGGGCAAATCACTGCCCGATCCTGCGACAATCGGTGCTGCGAAAATGTGGATGTTCGCTTTGCCCTGTTCATCCACGACGGCAGTAGGGGCATTCACCTGACGGGTGCATGTTTGCACCCCGTTGCCAACCCCCTTGGCGCTCAAGCGCTTGCTCACGAGGATTTGCTGCGGCCGGCGCCCTGCCCCCACGGCTCGGCGGCAGTGCTGGGGCGCAAGCTTCTCGCCCATGAGATTGGCCCACGCACCTGGGCCCACGACGACGCTGAGCTCACCCGCGGGGAGCTGGGCGCGACCGCGGCACCTGCGCGGCGCACTCGCTTGCTGAGCCAGCGGCCGGCCACCAGAGGGGCACGTCGGCCGCGGCGTCCTGCGGCGAGCCTCGGGTCGACGGCTGTCCCTGGGCGGGCGCAGGAGTGCTGAATGCGATTTCTCCAGTTGGCGCGTCTCGCGGCGCGGGCAGCACCCCGTCGACCTCCGGCGCCACGCGCGCGTCGGATGCTCCGCGGGGCGCGGTGTCAACCTGGACGCGCGCCAGCTCGCGCGCCACCAAATGTTGCCTACATGCCAGGCCTTGCGAGGAGGGTGGTCGGGCCCGGTCGCCACGGAGCGCATCTTCTACAGCTCGCACCCGGGCATCGTCGCAGCTAGTGGCGGCCCTGGCGTCGGCGCAGCTCCGATGGAAACGCCGATGCCAGCGGCGGCGCTGCGGCGCGTAGATCAGATGGCAGCGGCAGTGGCACTGCGGCTGGAGGCCCAGCCATAACCATGTCAATAACATATTGGGCGCGCCCACGTCGGCGGGCACGTCGCCGTTCCATCTGGGCGGCGCGGTCCGCCGCCAATCTGGCCATGGAAGTAAGCCGGATGGATATCTCGGGGGCCAGGTCGCGCGCGACGTTGGTCATGATCGCTGCGGCAAGCACTTCAGCTCGGTGCTCATATCCGCGGCGTCGCGGCCTGTCCAGCACGGCAGCCTGCGCTTGCTGGCCTCGCCGAAGGGCGCGCGAGTCGGCCGCAACCACATATATGAAGGATGGTGATCCGCTGATCGTCGGGGGCCGCGAACTGACCCATCGGTGCTGACCTGCTGACGAGCTCCACGCGGGTGCCCCAAGAGCTGGGGCCCTCCGCGGTGCGCCGGTGGATGGACGAACTCTGTCGGCGGGCGTCGCCGGACCCGCGGCGGCGGCGGCCGCGCCTGAGAACGGCGGCAGCGCTGGCATCTGCCACGGTCCACGGTCCTCCAATAGGCGTTGCAATTTTGAATATCCGAGGTGGCAGTAGGACGACTGGCGCATTGGAGCACGCGTGGCTCTGGGCTGCTAACCACGAGCCGTGAACAGATCCAAGTAGCTGAGCCGCCGGCGGACGGCTGCACCGGCGCGGCATTGGAACCCTGTCGCGGCTGGGGGGGGCTCTCAATGACCACGACGGCAACTCCTGAGATCCCGGCCAGGGGGCGTCGGTCCAGGGTGCCATCTATAGGCCCTGAGTCTGCACACCCTCCAAACTGACCGCCGCTGCCGATGGTCTGCGGCGGCGATGCGGTGCATCGCGGGCACTCAGCACGGAAGTGGCACTCGCACCCACCGATGATACACGTTATGGTAGTCCCGTCGTAGCCTTGAGGATTGCGGCACCTGCCCTCCCCCTTGCCCGAAGAGCGCCAGCCTTTGCCTCGCAATTTCCACGAGAGAATACCTGGCATCGGAAAGCGCCACGAGGCACACATACTTCTGGGCCACTTTGCCGTTGCGTTTCCCTTCTGGAGAAGGTGCCGTCGTTCTTCTTGAACATCCGCGCCCGGCGAGTAGGGCGTTGCATGCGTCTGCGCCGCTGGCGCTCAGCTGATTTCATCTGCCAGAACAGCTGAGTCGCCCCTTGGGCAGGGATGCGAAATTCCTGGCACATTGGAGCTCGGCAATTGACCTCTCCGCCTGGGCCCGAGCCGGTGTCCGAGGAGGTTCCACTGGCAGTCGGCCCCGTCCGCGGGCGCCCACGCGGCGGCGAGAACGGCTGCCCGCGGCGGCGCGGCGCTCTGCGGGTCGTCGGCGCGCGGCGCGCGATGGGGCACCTCCTGCGCCAGGAAGCTCGGCAGCGCTGGCAGACCAGGGGTCGAGGCCTTAAGTGCGCCAGGGGGCCTTAGACGGCGCGCCTTGACTGTTTTCGTTGGCCACGCCAACAATGCCTCCGAAAGAAGATGGCGCACGAAATGCCCTCGCTGGCGATGTTGTTTGGCGCGCGCTCCACGATGTGACCCACGCGCCCGAGCAGAATCGTCGTGAGACTGTTGAACTCAGGCTCCGCGGCTGGGCATCGGTTGCCGCGGGGCTGGGGCAGCGCCATGAGTTGGCCAGCTGCGACACCGACCGATCGGAGGAACAGCCAGCTGTAGCCTTCCAAAGACATTGCAGCTCCACCGTTCTGCGTAGATCGAAATCGCAGCGCGAGAATCCGCGAGAGCGGCGAGAGCAGTGGAGGAGCTCGCGGGTGGCCTGGAGGCGCGACTCCTCGCCCACTGGACCGAACTGACTGGCGAGGTTCGCGGTGAGGTAGGTCACGGCGTCCTCGTGCGCGCCGTGGACTACGTCTCCCTCCGTCATCTCCGTGAAACTCATGGAGCGCGTGAGCTCGCGAGCGGCCCCACCGAGGTTGACGGTGACGGCAGCGCGTTGAGCGCTGTCCATGCTGGTGGCTCGCACGCCCCAAGCGAGCAAGACGAACTCGCGCTCGACGAACCATGCGCGCGGCTGGCGGGAGGTGATCCCACCGCGGCCGCCGCCGCCGTCCTGCGGGCCGGCCCCACAAGGCATCACGCAGGTGAGCCAGAGAATGGCGGCCAAGAAGAACATGAGGATGCTGCCAAAGAGCGTCAAGACGGAGATCCTCCTCACTAGTACTCCACCACGATGAAATATGCGGAGGCGCCGTGGGGCTCGGGCCTGCGCAGGGACGAAAGCCATGTCGAAGTTCGGGGCAGCTGTAGTAGTGCTGGAAGCTTTGGTCGGCGCCAAGGTTGGCGATGCTGGTGCATTAGCGCCCAGTGCCCCATTCGAGCGGTGCGACGCGCTCGCAAGGCGAGCCAGCACTGTCGCACTCATCACGAGGCACGGCACTAGCCCAGGGAAGAGCCTCGCAGTCATGCCTGACGCGAATTTGTGGCCAATACTGGCGGGGCGCGATGGGTCAAGAGAACGTCGTGGCGCTCCCGCGAGCGGTTTCTTCCACATCGCGCAGTCGCCTGCAGCTGCTGTTGCCCTCGAAGCCGGACCTGTGTGCATATCGGGCGAGTTACCCTAGGTTTGTAGAACAGCCAGAAGCACAAGCTTTTCAAGGATCGGAGGGTGGCACCGACGCGGAGGTGACGGCAAGTGAGAATGTGCGCCCACACTGCACCACGCGCACGTTCCATGGATCGCAAGCTGGGATCGCCCCCAGCTCTGGTGCCAACTGCAGTTGCGGCGGCTGGAAGCTGAAAGAGAGAACGCCTTGCGGCGATAAGACGTAGACCGACGGACTCTTTTACTCTGCAAGATATGTGCACGCGCCGGCGCCGAAGCCAAACGGCGGCAGAGCATCCTACTTGAGTGAGGAGGAGGAGGAAAAAGAGGAGGAGGAGGAGGAGGAGGAGGAGGGAGAGGAAGAGGAGTGGAACCAGGAGGAGACGTAGGAGAAGGAGGAGGAGGAGGAGGAAGAGGGGAGGAGGAGGAGAGGAGGAGAAGGAGGAGGAGGAGGAGGAGGAGGAAGAGCAGGAAGAGGGGGGAGGAAGAGGAGGGGGGAGGAGGAGGTGGAGGAGGAGGAGAGGGAGGAGGGGGCACGGGGAGGGGAAGGGAAAAGGGGAAGGGGGAGGGGCAGGGGGAGGAGGAGTAGGAGGAGGAGGAGGAGGAGGAGAGGAGGAGGAGGAGGAGGAGGAGGAGGAGGAGGAGGAGGAGGAGGAGGAACGTCTTTGGAACGTTTTGGCAAGCAACGTCGTGCAACGAGGCGGGCAGGGCAGAGAGGGAGAGAGCAGCAAGCAGGAGCGCGTGTGCCTAAGGCACCCCCTTTAATCGGAATCGCTGCTCGGGTCGACAGGGAGAGGGACGAGAGGGACCTCGTCCACCGAACCAGGCAAAGCCTCCCCGACACCCTGAGTCACAGCCAACTCCGACATGGGATCTCGCGCTCGAGCTCGCTGATCGGACACAGCAGAAAACCGTGCGTGCCGAAGCAGGACGCTCGCCTTGGACGGGCCTGCGCAACTCGGGTACAAACCACGACGAATTCTGGCCAGATGTTCAATGCCCTTGCGAGAGGGCGCTTTACATTCAAGCGCCAACTGGCGCCCGTCCGAAGTCGCCGCGCGGCACAAAACTGTCAAAAGCACAGACATTGCAAATCCCAAAACGCAAGCTTGTGGGATGGATGCAAGGCCGCTCCAGACACCGCGACGGGCCCAGCGACCACCACGACGACGTCAGTGGGGAAGGAGCCCACCCCAACAGCAGGGATGCATGGCGCCTTGGAGACCTCGAAGAGGTGATCCTTATCACACAGCACCTCGCAACTCCTGCAACGAAACGCATTGCCGAAAGTCACAAACTTGTGAGGAGAGACGCGAAGCGCCCGGTCCAACTTCGAACCCTGCCTCGCTCTCTCCAAGGGCGCCACAGCTGGGCGGGCCTTCCTGGGGTCGGCCGCTGACGAGTCGATCAGGGCGCGACGCGCTCTCCTTCTAATCAGGGCGGTCTGAGCATCCCAAAAATCAGTTCGAGGGTCCGTGCGGGCCGAAAGGTGCCAGGAACGCTCCGCGGCCTCTGAGGCCGCGCGGTCCGCAAGTTGATTTCCAGACCTGAGGAAAACCTGGCGGGCCGTTAGGCCCTCAGCCTCGCGTCTAAGTGGGAAGCCGTCCACTCCAAGGTTGCTAAACCTTCACCTCGTGAAGCAAGAGCGGTCTTAATTCTGAGCCACAAGTCCCAATTCCGCCCGCCCACCGCACTAACCCGACCCCGCTCCCAACCAGTAATCAAGGGAAAGTGGTCCGTGACATAATGAACGGGGCCGGTAGTGCCCTCAAGGCACAAGGCAAAAGCCAACAATTCAGAGCGGGGGGCCGTTTGGGTCCTTCCCACTAAATTTCCAGAGACGCCCCCGACCACTGCCCACGTCGACGTCCCTGGGGTTCTCCTGACAGAAACAACAGCCGCGCCACAACGGCGGCGCCGAGGGTCGGAGGAAAACCGCCCTCCCGAGCCGTCCCAAAAAACGACCAGGGGGTCAGGACCGACAGAGGACAAATCGGTCAGGGACGTCGAGCCGAAAGATTCTAAACCCTCCGCTACGGGTGGGCTCACAAACTCAGGGTGAGTATGGTTGGTCGGGGGAACACCTCTATGCAACAAGGCAGGATTCATATCGCAATTAACAAGAGCTTGAGACACTAGGGGAGCGGACAGGGAATAATCCTCACGATCCTTCTTACACTCACACTCCCAAGCTCTGTGCCTCAGAGTCTCAGCCGCCTTCAGACACCTAGGGCACCGCTGCTGCTCCTCCGTGCCCGTCGGGAACTGGCGCACACGCGGCCACTGCGCTCCAGCAGCCACACATAGTGTCTGGCCAGCCTGGTCGTAGTCCCCGATCTGCGAGAACTTCACGAACTCTCGGCGAGCCCAATACAGATCAGCCCCTCCCGCGAGATCTTCAGCTCCCTCATGCTCCGAAGCTCGAGACCAAAGCTGAGCATGAAAATCAGCAATAACTTCTTCAAGCACTCCGCCAACATCCATCTCATCGCCAGAAAAAAACCATCCAAAGATGATGCGGGGATTTTCCACTCAGCAAATCCACCATGCTCTGGGCGCCACCAGGAAGTAGCTGAGGATGGCTTCCAGCCAGCATCAAGCAACGTGGCGATCACTGCAGACACTGGTCCCTTGACCAATATCCAGCGCCCTGCCTGCCCCGCAACCTCCAGACGACGAAGAACTTTCGGCCGGGATGTTTCAACTCTCAGATGAAATTCAGGGTGAAGGCGCCAGACCGTGAGATACTCCGCCAGAAGCTGGCGTCTCAGCTCCAAAGCAGGATCTGTTTGACCATACAATATGGCTAAAGTACTGGTCAAGCACCTGCCCTTCAACGGGCCTGCCCCTGCAGTAGCCGCCCGCCGTCGAAGGCGAAGGAGCTGATATGGTGCAAGTCCGTGGACTTGATGTCCGTATGCTGCCTGCAGCAGCGCTCCAGTCTTCCACAGGCCCTGCGAAACCTTGCGGAGCCGCGCATGCCGCCGAAAACGCTGCAGACGTGCAGCACGACGAGCAGCGCTGGCAGTGCGCGGGGAAGGTTTGCGAACAGCCCTTCGTCCGCCGCCTGTGGCATCAACGCCCAGATCAACAACTTCCAAACAATACTGCACAGGAATCGCCTTGCGACGGAGCTTCTTGGCCAGCTTCTTGCCCAGGCGGGTCACATTAGAGATAAGCACCGTCTTAGGAGAAACCACCAGACGCATAGTGTCCAAACCCTGCTTGAAATCAGTAGCAGCAGCAACCATGCGAGTCTTTACTTTATCCTGCGGTCCCTCTGAACGCAACACGGTATCATCAATGAATGTCCAAAAGGTCGTGAAATCGGCTCTGGCCTGAGCACGCTGCAGCAGCGGGCGCAGGAAGAGCTTGGCCGACCGCACCCCATGAAGGGAGCCCGCCACCAGCGAGCGAGTCGGCAGGATGGCGTCGGACGCTCCCTTCTGGTCTCGAAGAAAGCGGGGACCAGCACATAACTGCACTTCCAAGCATACCACAATGGGCGGGTACCCCAACTGCTGTGCGGCGCAGCCCAAGAGCACCCACGACAGCGAGTCATAAAACTTCTCAAAGTCCAGCAACAGCGTGGCCACCGCGATGTCAACGACCGTCGCCGTCTCGTCGAGTCGGGCCCTCAGAAGAGCGGCGCGTAAGGCGCTGCTGCCTGCAATAGCCGTGTCCCAGTGCGCCTCCAAAGACTCAGTCCACTCTGAGGTGCACCATAGCGCAGGCGGCTCCAAATCTTCGCGGATTCGGCCAGGAGCCAAATGACCCTCTCCCCTCCCTTGGGCTTGGGAAGAAGAGCGCAGATTGTGCTAAGCAGCTGCGCTGGCCAAACTCCTTCATGTTCGACTTGGTTAAGCAACTCTAGAAACTCGACCCGACCTTGGGGAGGGGCCCTATGAAGATCACGAGGGGCGAGAGCATCGACGCCTGAGGCTTTCGCAGGAAGCTTGGCCACCACACGCTCCAAAGATTCCAACTCCAATGGGGGCAAGGGATCTCGCCGAGACTCGCCATGCAACTGCTGAAGCATATGGGCGATGGCCTCAGCATCGTCAACTGCATCGGTCCACAAGGCACGCCAATATTTACGCTTTTCGCCCATGAACTCCGAAGGTCCAGATATGACCTGTCCATGACAATAACTCTCATGCACCACAGGCTGAGGGTCACGAGCCATTGCATGAAGACGCCCAGGATGTTGCCGCCACTGCTCTAGGGCCCACTTGGTGAACTGGTGCTTGCCCTTGGTGAGAGATCGCGCCTGCGCCCTATGAGCCAGTCTCTCCGTCAAATGCGACCAGTCATCGAGCTCATCATGATTGGCCGAGGGCAGTGTAGCTGACCAGCAAAGCCAGCGATCGCGCTCCTCCTGACCAGATGTGCCAAAATACTCAAATGTTTCTGCTGATTGAAAATGAGCAACATGCCGCTGAAGTTGCTGCAAGCAATCGGGTAGCTGCTTGGGGCCCCGCCCATGCTTAGCCAGCGACACCGCCCTAAATACCAGAGTGCGCACCATGCCCCACTGCTCGCCCACAGGGTCAGAGAGATGAGCACGTCCTGGAGCAGCCTGCGACAACTGCCACTTAAGCTGGGGGGCTGCACCCCGCAGGGGCTCGAAGTCCTCCTGCTGATGGCAGGCCATTTCCATCTTGGTAATCCAGGTGCTGTATTTTCTGGCGAGCTGCGAGGAGCCCAATGCATTAATATCCCCAAGGAAATGCTGCTTCAGCGCACGTCGGTTGATCTCCCCGAGCGTCGGCACAACAATAGAACCTGAGGGCCACACTTCTTCAGGAAGAAAGAAAGAAACTGAATCAGCTTCAGCTGCCGTGGTCGCAGCCTCTTTGTGAAGAAAGTCAGATTCAGCCTGAAGGTCCTCTGGGCGCTTCGCTCTACGTTGGATAAGCGCTTCCTGTTTCTTAATCGAGGCCTTACTGCTTGGGTCAGCTTGCTTTTTGGGGCGGCAGACTGTCGGGAACGCAGGTGCCGTGACGAGGCGCCGATGCCGCCACCTCTGCTTAGACCCAAGGATGTCAACCTGCAGGGCAATGTGCGTCTTCCACGGAACTGATGCAAAACCTCGCATACAACAGCGATCTGCCGTGACTTGCTTAACCAATCCATAGTCAATCAGTGCACCTTGAGCCGCCTTGTCGCAGGTGGCCCCCACGTCTGGATACAGAATCTCGCCCTGCAACTTCGAGGGCCATCCTGAACGAATAAATGCAGCAGGTTCCAGGTTCCAGTCGCCGACAACAATCCAAGGATCGGCTAACGCCGACAGCAAAGCACCCAAACTGATCAAAATAGACTGGTTGTGACCTGATGTCGAAAGTCCAGGCCAAAGATAGATAGCCACAACGACCACGTTGCCACTGCTGAGATGTAGGGTCATGGGCGAAAGCCCTCGGAATGGACCCGGCTTGCCAAGCCTGACTGAAGCCTGGCGAATACTTTGAAAGCTAGTGGAGGCCAGGTGCTTGCGGATAGCAATTAGCTCTCCGCCAGAAGAACCACCTTTGCCAATAGCCTTGCTGCCCGCGTAAGCCGTCTTCCACCCGTCAGCATCAAAGGTCTGGCTGATGCCATCAGCAAACCTGGACTGCAACACGTGCATCTCAACAAAGCACACCATGGAAAACGAGGTGGCGTTAAGAAACTTGCGAGCCTGTGGGCCCCATTGTGAAATATTCCCATACAGACAAGAAAAGGAATCAACATCTGCAGCGAGAGGAGCAACCAAATCAGGTCGACCCGAAAGCTCATGCAGCACTGGGAGCTGTGGGACTGGGGTCGCATCTTCCAACAACTTAGAGTCCTCGGCAACTTCAGTCACACCCCTGAGGCGCGCCCCTCCTCCTTCTGACAACGACAGGCGGAGGGGTTCTGCAGGGCGGCCAAGGACCTGCGGGCCAGCGGACTGTGGCTCCTCGCCTCCCTCTGCGCCTGTGGGTACGGCGTGAGTGGACTCGGCCTCTTCCGCCTCCAACATACGATCCAAGTCATCGAAGGGGTCGTGATTTGCGTCGCCCCAGCCCGACGCAAGCCCCCCCGCCTCTGGCACCGATGGCATCTGCGTCGAGGCCGGAGTCAAAGAAGCATCTGTGGAAACACACCCCGTGCTGGAAGGGCATTCAGTTGACGCCTCCAGAGACCCGCACGCGGTGCCCGAAGCACAGGCGGCGATCCTCGCAAAACTGGCCGAACCCGAAAGTGTCGCGCAAACTGAACGCAATGCATGTGGCCGAGGGGCTGCGACGACCAGGGGCTGAATCCCTGCGCCCCTCGCCCCAAGATGAGGCAGGCCACGAACTTGCCGAAGAGCTCACGCAGCCCGACGTCTGACCGAAGGCAGGAACACCAGCAAGCTGACTATCTCGGTCGGGCGGCGCAGCAAGGTGGGGACGCCCACAAAATGGGAGAACCACCTGGAAGCCGCCCTGCACGCGCCGCTGCGGCGCCCGTGTGTCGAGGGTCTCCAGAGCTTCCATGAACGCCATCGATTGTCGCTGCAGCTCCTCCTGCCACAATTCAGAATCCTCGGTCTCCAAGTACCGCAACGTCTGCAAATAGCGAGCACGCTGGCTGCGCCGAGCGCGCCAAGCGCGCTCACAGATACGCCTGGCCATATCAAGAGCTGCAATGGCAGGAGTCCCATGGCCTGCTGCAGCGGCTGCTTCTGCAACAAGCGGGCTAAGCAAAGGATGAGATAACCACGTCGAGATGAAGGGAATGCAATGCACTTTCCAGTGGGCCTCATCAGAAGCCTCGTCCGCTGCACTAACTTCAGGGATCTATCTGCCAGCGAAAGAGCGGAGACTCCGCTCCAGTACCTCACGATGGTGAGTCGCAGCTCGGCGCTGTGGGGTCCTGATCTTTAGGACGAAGAATGCCCGTCAAGGGCTGAGAGGCAGGAATGTCGCCATACAGCGTCGTAGGGCAACACTCCTTCGACGTGAGCTTGTAGAGATTGTCCAGGTACTCCTGCGGATCGAAGGCGAGCTCCTCCGCAGTACGCATGAAGATGTCACCATAAACGGTGTACGGCAAACCAGGGTCAGTAGATGTGCTAAAAGTCCCTGCTGCGTAGCTCGGTCGGTGTCGAAGGACTCCTTCGCGGTGCGTCCGGCTGCCGCTCGAACTTCATCAGGCCCATCAGCTGAACCAGTGGTAGGAGTGCCGCCGCCCTCGCCCTCGGAACCAGAGGCAGCTGCCCCGCCAGGCTGACCAGCAGTACTAGCCCCAGCACCATCGCCAGCGCCATCACTCCGCCTGCGCTTCGCTTGCATCCGCATGGACACCTGCTTGGCCTCCGCTCGAAGAGCGGCGAGCTGCTCCGCTGACGAGCCGAGCGCCTTGGAGATCTCGGCCTTGATGCCAGCCGCAAGGTTGGACTTGACCCGCTCCCACTCGCGAAGGTCCGCGGGGTCGAGGTCGAGGCCCTCCGTGCTGAACATTGGGCCGTCGATGATGGTGAGCCCCTCGACCTCACTGTCCTCGCCCAGGAGCGTGGACAGGTTGAGCGACGATGCCCCCGCAGCAGCGGGTGGCGTCGCCACTGGCTGCGGGAGCTGCTTCGCGCAGGCTTCCTCCCACGAGCGCTTGGCCTCCACCGCCGCCGTGACCGCAAGGTCCTCAGCCTCCCGCGCCTCCTGAAGCCAGGCCCCCCCTCCAGGACCTTGAGGGAGCAGCGCTCGAGCCAGGACTTAGCACGACGGTGCGCCACCCCCTTGGTGGAGACGCCCTCCTCAAGGAGCGGCTGCCGCGGTGCTGCAGGAGGCGGGGCCCCCTTCTTGGCGAGGAGCGCCTCCACTGCTGCCAGCGCCTCCGTGCCGTCGTCGCCCAGCTTGGCCCGCAAGGCCGCCATCGGATCGCCAGGCTCGGGTGGGGCTGATGCGCCACCGTACGGGTACCAGCCCTGGTGATAAACCCACGGACGCCTGTCCACATGGCCCGCGGAGGAAGCGGCTTTCGCCTTGGCCTTCCCCCGAGGTGGCGGAGGAGCTCCCTTCTTGCCACGACCTTTGCCTGGGCCCGTGGCGGCTGCCGCAGCCGCCTGCGCAGGTGTCGGGTCGGTGAAAGGAGACCCAGCAGGCTGAACATGGAACGGCGAGCTCGAGAACTGCGGAGGCCCAAACGCCAACTGCCCAAGCGGCCGCTTCGAACCATCAGGCTGCGACACCAGGGCCCCCGTGCACTGGTAGCACCAGTGGTTGTTCTTGAAGTTCCAGCGGTACCTGCAGTGCGGGCACGGGTCGTGGTACTGCTGACGAGCCTTCCCACCACTGCTGTGCCAGCCATCTTGGGCCATGAATGACCGTGAACGAAGACAAGTGAACCCCTCGACAGAGGGACCTCCGTGAGAAAGGATGAGACTGGTGCAGGCGCCCAACCCCTGCAGTGAAGGCGGAGAACCTCGAGATCTGGCCGCGGACTAGCGGTATCCGTTTTGGCCCCAAGGGAACCAGGCACCTTGAGCCAAAATGGCTACGGAGGAGGAGGAGGAGGAGGAGGGAAGGAGGAGTGGGGGGAAGAAGGTGGTAGAGGAGGAAGAGGAGGAGGAAGAGGAAGAGAAGGAGGAGAGGCCAGGGAAGTGTGGCTCATTGTGTTCGTGCTTGGTCAAAATGGGTTCGAGTGTGTTTCCCCGTTCTCTTCATCGTGATAAACATGTTTACTCAGTGTCTCCCTGTCTCTCTCTCTCTCTCTTTTTCTCTCTCTCTCTCTCTCTCTCTCTCTCTCTCTCTCTATATATATATATATATCCCCCTCTCTTCGCCAGCCTCTTCCTCCTCCTCCTTCTCCTCGTCCTCCTCCTCCTTCTCTCTCCTCCTTTTCCTCCTCCTGTTGGTTGTTGTTCTGCCCCCCACCCACCCCACCAAAAATAGGGGGAGGAAGAAAAGGAGGAAAAGCAAGATGAGCTGGCTGAGGAGGATGAGCTGGGGAAGGAGGAGTAGGAGTACGAGTAGACACAGGAGCTGAAGGTGGATTGGGCGAAGGGAGTAAGCACATGTTACGATGCACTGGTCATCCGGAGTTCTGCACGTGGAGACGGACAAACCTTTTTGTTAACTCACCACATAGCCACTTTAAACACACCCCTCGTCGAAGCTCGCTGAGCTGCACGTCCAGTCTCCCCTGGCACGAGCAATGGCTCCCGTCGTGCCGCATTCTAGACACGTCTCTACGCTTCGCAGGCAACAAGACCCCCGCCGCTGCAAATTCAAACTCATGACGCAATCCACGACCCCCCAGTAGCAACGAACAGGAGTACTCTGCCTAGGCTCCCCATGTGCACATCTGATGGGCCAGTGTATTAGTCAGCCCCATGCCCGCGCGCGCACGCAGCTATGCAGCAGGACGCAGCAGCTGAACATTCATGCATTCATGTAATGAACCATGACTTCAGCAATGAACTCAGAGAACACGCGTAGCGGGTACATGCCGCCGATTGAGGGCCTCAAGACCACGCAATGAAATAGCGGGCATTACGGCAGCCATTAGATTGGCCCGCAAAGAGCCTGGTAGAGTATCCGGGTCAAGTGTTGAAGACGATGCGCACGTGTGCACCTTCAGTCACAGGTCCACCCTACTATGCGCTGACCTTCGGTTGGCCAGTGTGTGCGTTGCATCAGGTGTGCCAGCGCGAAGCCTAAGCGTGTTCTCTTGACTTATAGATTGCTGAAGTCATATTTCATTACAAGGAATGCATGAGTGTTTAGCTGCTGCGTCCTGCCGCATAGCTGCGTGTGCGCGCGGGCATGGGGCTGGCTACTACACTGGCGCACCAGGTGTGCACATGGGAGCCTAGGTAGAGTATTCCTGTTCGAATTACAACAGGTTTGTCCGTCTCCCACGTACAGAACTGTGGAGGTCCAGTGCACAGTAACATGTTCCTACTCACTTCTCCTAATCCTCCGACAGCTCCTGCTCCTACTTGTATTCCTACTCTCTCCCCCCCACCCCACCCCACCCCCTCAAGCTCAGCCTCCTCAGCCCGCTCATCATGTTGTTCCTCCTCTTATTCCGACCCAAACGAAGTTGCTGTTCAGCTGTGTGTTGGGTGGAGGGGAAGCTAGAGGAGAAGGAGAAGGATAATAGGGAAGGAGGAGGAGGAAGAGTAGGAGGAGAGACTAGGATCCGTAGGACGAGGAGAAGGGGGAGGAGGAGGAGGAGGAGGAGGAGGAGGAGGAAGAGGAGGAGGAGGAGGATTCGGAAGAGAAGGAGGAAGGATACGGAAGCCGTACGAAAACCATACGAATACACCATCCGACAGGCGAGGGCGCCACCATCTCCCGTTCTCGAGGATGAGGAAGAGGAGAATAAGGAGGGGGAGGAAGAGGAGTAGGAGGGGGAGGAGGAGGAGGAGGAGGAGGAGGAGGAGGAGGGAGGAGGAGGAGGAGGAGAGGAGGAGGGAGGAGGAGGAGGAGGAGGAGGAGGGAGGAGGAGTTCCTCCGCCGCTGCCTGGCCGCGGCCGCCCCCTTCAATTGGCGCGGCTCCTGCTCCAGGCGCCTGTGCTCCTCCAATATATCCACCCAGGTGCCGTCCTCCGCGGGGCACCGCCGAGCATCGGCCGCGACCTCCTCCTCCTCCTCCTCCTCCTCCTCCCTTCCTCCTCCTCCTCCTCTCCTCTCTCCTCCTCTTCCGCCTCCTCCTCCTCCTCTCCTCCACATCCTCCTCCTCCCTCCTCCTCCCCTCCTCCTCCTCCTCCTTCTCCTCCTCCGCCTTCCCCTCCATCCTCCTCGTCTCCTCATCCGTCCCCTCCCCTCCTCCTCCGCCCTCCTCCTCCTCCTCCTCCTCTCCTCCGCCTCCTCCTCCTCCTCCACATCCTCCTCCTCCTCCCCTCCTTCCCTCATTCCTCCTTCTCCTCCGCTCCCCTCCGCTCCCCCTCCCCTCCCCTCCCCCTCCCCCCATCCTCCTCCTTCCCTCCTCCTCTCCTCCTCCTCCTCCTCCTCCTACCTCTCCTCTCCTCCTCCCTCCCCTCCTCCTCCTCAACAACATCCAGCATCAGCATCGGCATCAGCATTCATCATCATATCATCATCTCATCATCATCATCATCATCATCATCATCATCTGTCATCATCTCTCATCCATCATCATCAGCATCATCATCATAATCACCACCACCACAACACATCACCACCACACCACCACCACCACCACCACCACCATCATCATCATCATCATCATCATCAGCATCATCATCATCGTCATCAATCATCAGCAGCAGCAGCAGCAGCATCATCATCATCATCATCATCGTCATCATCATCAGCAGCAGCATCATCATCATCAGCATCATCTGCATCATCATCATCATCATCATCAGCAGCAGCAGCATCATCATCAGCATCATCATCATCAGCTTCATCATCATCATCATTATCAGCATCACCACCATCGCCAGCATCATCATCATCATCATCATCATCATCATCATCATCATCATCATCATCATCATCATCATCATCATCATGGTCATCATCATCATCATCATCATCATCATCATCATCACCATCATCATCATCATCATCATCATCATCAGCATCATCATCGTCGTCGTCGTCATCCTCAGCATCACCATCATCAGCATCATCAGCATCATCAGCACCATCGTCACCATCATCAGACTCGTCATCATCAGCATCATCAGCATCATCATCATCATCTGCAGCAGCATCATCATCATCGTCATCATCATCATCAGCATCATCAGCAGCAGCAGCATCGTCATCATCATCATCATCATCACCATCATCATCATCATCATAATCAGCATCATCATCACAATCATCGTCAGCATCGTCATCATCGGCATCATCATCATCATCGTCATCGGCGTCATCATCATCATCATCATCATCATCATCCTCATCGTCATCATCATCAGCATCACCACCATCAGCACCATCATCATCATCGTCATCAGCATCAGCATCATCATCAGCAGCAGCATCAGCATCAGCATCAGCAGCAACCTCTTCATCATCATCAGCATCATCCCCCTCATCCGCATCAGCATCAGCATCAGCATCAGCATCACCATCATCATAATAATACTAATCCTCATCACCAGCATCATCATCGTATCAGTATCATCAATATCAGTATCAACTTCATCATCATCACTAGTAGGATCAACATAAGCAGCATCATCTGCATCAGCAGCATCATCATCATCACCACCAGTATCAACAGCCTCAGCATCATAACCATCAGCATCAGCATCATCAGCATTATCATCAGCACATAACATCAGCATAATCAGCATCATCAGCAGTTTCAGCATCAGCATCATCAGCAGCATCAACAGCATCAGTATAATCAGCATCCTCCTCATCATCATCATCAGCCTCGTCATCATCATCGGCGTCGTCATCATCATCATCATCATCGTCATCATCGTCAACAGCATCATCCGCATCAGCATCAGCATCAGCATCAGCATCAGCATCATCATCAGCATGGTCAGCATCATCATCAGCAGCAGCAGCCTCAGCAGCATCATGATCAGCAGCATCACGATCCGCATCATCAGCAGCATCATCAGCAGCAGCATCAGCATCATCAGCATCAGCAGCATCATCACCACCACCGTCAGCATCATGATCAGCAGCATCAGTATCATCATCGTCGTAATCAGCATCATCAGCAGCATGAACAGCAGCAGCAGCATCCTCACCATCATCGTCAGCATCATCATCATCACCACCATCAGCGTCGTCATCATCGCCGTCATCAGCAGCAGAGCAGCAACATCATCATCGGCATCAGCAGCAGCATCATCAGCATCATCAGCATCGTCGCCATCATCAACATCAGCATCATCAGTATCATCATCACCACCATCAGCATCATCAGCAGCAGCATCATCATCCGCATCGGCATGGTCATCCTCATCATCAGCATCATCATCAGCATCATCAATCATCATCAGCAGCATCACCTGCAGCACCATCAACAACATCATCCTCATCCTCGCCGTCTGATTCGCTGTCTGATGATGCGCCCTCCTCATCCGCCTCATCCTAAGCGTCCTCGTCGTCCTGTAAAAACCTGATCAGTCTCCTCCGTGTCCTCCTGATCCGCACCTTCATCCTCCTCCTGCGCGTCCTCCTGATCCTCACACTGATCCTCATTCTCATCCTCATCCCTATCATCATCATCATCATCATCAGCATCATGAGCAGCATCGTCATGAGCATCATCATCTAAGTATCATAATCATCATCATCATCATCATCATCATCATCATCATCATCATCATCATCAGCATCAGCATCATCATCATCATCATCATCATCATCATCATCATCAGCATCAGCATCAGCATCGTCATCAGCATCGTCATCATCATCATCATCAGCATCAACATCATTTGCAGCATCATCATCATCGTCATCAGCATCCTCATCATCGTATGATCAGTATCAGCATCAGCATCAGCATCAGCGTGAGCGTCATCAGCCATATCATCATCATCATCATCATCATCATCATCATCATCATCATCATCATCATCATCATCATCATCAATAACAACAGCAGCAGCAGCAACATAATCGTAATCCTCGTCGTCGGAACAGCTTTCTTATTGTTCGCACTCCTCATCCTCCTCCGTCTCCTCCTCAGCCTCCCCCTCCTCATCCGCCTCCTCATCAGAATCACCAGCATCATCAACATCAGCAGCAGCATCCTCCTCATCCTCCTCCTCATCCTCCTCCTCATCCTCCTCCTCCTCCTCATCCTCCGTCTAGACATCATCATAGATATCCTCCTCCTCGTCCTTCATACCCCTCCGCATCGTTCTTCCTCCCCCGATCCAACCAAGGATGGTTCTGTTGCGCACGCGTTTCGCACTCGGATGATGTTTCCCCGTTGCGTCGGATGACGGTGTCGCCCGCTCAGCGTTGCCCTTGGCTGTGATACCCGTGCTAACCTGTGCTGCCTCTCTACCTTTGCATGTTGAGAGCGCCATTGAATTATCGTGGACAGAGTCCGAAACCCAATCATCTCCCTGCTCCTGCTCCAGCATCCATCCTCCTCCCCTCCTCCTCATACTCGTCATACCCAGCCTCCCCGTCCTCCTACTCCTCCTCCTCCTCCTCATCTTCAACGTCATCATCATCATCATCATCATCATCATCATCATCATCATCATCATCATCATCATCATCATCATCATCATCATCATCATCCTCATCCTCAT
>CAUYUJ010018665.1:137500-192500 GCA_963575745.1 Prorocentrum cordatum | reverse complement strand
GCGACATGGGTGCGCGCACGCGCGCAAAACGAGACAACGTTGGCGAAGAGCGCCCTCCGGAGCTTAACGCCGGGAACCTCTCTCTTCCTGCCTCTTTCCCTTTCGACTTCCTCCCTCCTCCTGGCGCTTCCCTGCCCGTCCCTCCTCTTCCCTCCTTTGCCCCTCTCTTGCCCTGCCCCTCCCCTTGTCGTGAGTCTTGCTCAAGCCTCGCCCTCCCTCTTGCCTCTTCTTTCCTGGGCCCCCGCCTCGGCTGCCAATGGACTTGCCCCCACGCCGGCCCCCTGCCACGTCTGCGCAGCGGAAGTACATGTTCTCGAGGGCCCTCGCTGATGGACCCCCCCTCTCCTCCCTCATGTTGTCTCCCCTGTCGCACTCCTCCGCCCCCGCCTCCAGCCGGGCCCCGCCCCTCTCCCCCATGTCCAGGCAGGGCGAGGGGGGGGGAGTGGGAAAGGTTTTTTTTTTTTTTTTTTTTTTTTTTTTTTTTTTTTTTTTTTTTTTTTTTTTTTTTTTTTTTTTGTTTTTTTTTTTTTTTTTTTTTTTTTTCAAAATTTGCTGCCTGCAGCTGGTGCCGGCTTCACCAAGGGCCCAGTCCTCGATGCACGGCCGCTTCCAGCGCCGGGCGGCGCCGGGAAAATCAGCTACGCGAGCTGATTCTCAAATCCTCCCTTTGCTGCCCCCCCCTTCGCCCGACCCGGCATGTGCCCCTAGCCCTAGAGCCCGAGCCAATATCTAGAAGACGAGACCCCTGGGCGGGTCTCGTCTCCCCTACGTTTTCTCTTAGAGGGCCCTGAGTCCTTCCCGTGGGCCTGGCGCCCTGGCGTGCTCCGGGCAGGGTTGCGGCATGGTGCTTTGGCTGCTGCGGCAGCTGCTTTCGTTGCTCGTGTTTCTGCCCCTGCTGTTGCTCTCTCCGCGCCAGGCTGTCCGCCCGCCGCGCCCCCAGCAAGGAGGGGGAGGAGCTCGCGCGACCTTCTGCAAGCAGGAGGCCCACTTCGACACCGTTCACCACCTGCCCGTCTTCGAGGCTGCGGCGTACCTGGACCCCAGCCTGAGAGAGAGGGATCGGCCCCTCGAGCACGGCCTGAAGGCTATGCGGCAGGCTGGCAGCTTGGCAGAAATCGTAGCGTTTGCGTCTGGCTTGGATCGATCGCGGATGTTGTATCTGGCCAAGCCCGATGAGGTGAATCTGGGACAAGCGCGCAAGCTGATTCCGGTGTATCGTGACCAGCAGCGTGATCGCATTGTCTGGGACAGGCGCATCAGGAACGCGGCGGAGCACGCGCTGCAGTCCTGCAGCCAGCGGCTGGTCTCGGGTCACGCGTTGCGCGAGTTCGAGCTGCAGGGCGAGTGCGCGCCAGTTTTGTTCGCCAAGGACGCGTCGGGCTTCTACCCGTCGTTCGACGCCCCCCCGGCCAAGGCGCGCACCAACGTGCTGGCGCGCATGGTGCCAACCCACCTGCTGCGGCACACACGTGCCTATGCGGACAGGCCCGCCGAGCTGGGCGAGCACTGCGAGATCTGCGGGGCTAGCCAGCAGAGCGCGATCGACTTCGCGCAGGGCGCGCACGAGGCGGTGCCGCAGGCAGGTGGCTCGCTGGCGGATGCGGTGCGCGCGCAGCATCACCGCCCTTTCCCACGCGGACCTCGCGCCGAGCTGCTGCAGATAGACGACCACATCGGCATCGGGCAGCGGGCGTTGGGTTCGCGCAGGATTCCGCCGGCGCTCGTTCGCTCCTTCGCGAGCGCGCGGGAGCAGTGCGCCAAGGTGGGCCTGAAGGCGGGGGCGACAAGCGCGTGGCTGGAGTTGCGGAAGGTTTCGCGCTGGGCGCCGAGGTGCTGTCCGCGGGACATATCGGGGCGGAGAGGCTGCGGCGCGCTTGGCTGGCCCTGCGATCCTCTGGCATCGCGGCGGTGCACGGCATTACGACCGACGCCCTGCTGCGGAGGACGGTGGCTAGCTGGGTGCACGTCGTGGGCTTCCGGCGTCCTGCTATGTGCCTGCTGGACGAGGTGTTCCGCGCGCTGCCGGAGGTAACGCGCGACGACGACGCCTTCACGCTGGGAGCTGGGGCGAGGCAGGAGCTGATGCTGCTCGCCATGCTCGCGCCCGCGCTGGTCACCAACCTCAAGGCCAAGGTCGCCCCCAGAGTGGTGTGCAGCGACGCCTCGCACTTGAACGTCGCTGCCGTGGTCGCCGACGTGGAGCAGCCCATCGTGCGTGAGATCTGGCGCCATCGGGATCAGCGTGGCTGGTATACCCAGTTGAACTGCAAGGAGGTGGCCTACATCCGCGCGCACAAGCGCCTCGAGGACAGGGCCCAGCTGCAGGACATCGACGAGGAGCTCCGCCCTGACACAAAGGTGCCCCGCTGGCACTTGCTGGAGGTGTTCGACATTGTGGAGGTCTGCATCGGTCAGGACGCGCCTGGGTCCAAGGCGCACGCCGCTGCTGGCCTGAGAATGGGACCTCGGATCGACCCGAAGACGCACCCGACGTGGGACCTGCGTTCCACGAGGACTGTCGAGTGGTTCTTGTTCTTGATCATGAACGAGCGGGTCGCGCATGTCCACTACGCCCCACCTTGCATCATTTGTTGGTTGGCCAGGCAGCCCTGTTTGAGGTCGAGGACACAGCCGCTGGGCTTCGACGCCGCGGACGGGGCCAACCAGCTTGGTAACGTGCTATTGTGCAAGGTGCTGTTGATCCTCTGGACGGCGCGCAAGTACGGCGCGCGCGGGTCCTTCGAGCACCCAGCTGGGGCGCACACGTGGCACGCGCCTGCGGTGAAGACGCTGCTCGGCAAGGCTGGCTGGGGAACTCTGGAGTTCGCTGCTTGCTCGTTTGGAGCGCCATTCCAGAAAACCCACGAGGCTGGGCCTGGTGCGCGCCGACTTCTTGCTGCCGCTGGCGAGGCCTTGCGAGCATGGGCGGAAGGCCCGCAGCCGCCCTCTGCTGGGCGCTGCGCGCACTGCCCCCGCCGCCGCCTACTCCGACCAGCTGTGCGCTGTCTGGGCCGAGCTCTCGCACGCGCACCTGGCGAAGGCTGGGGGGCCCAGCGAGCCAGCACCTGCGCGCGCGGACGCAGCGGGCAGGTTGGAGCAGCCGTTCGTCAATGATCTGATCCGCCGCTGCCGCTGGCGCGCCTTCTGCTGCGATCCATGCCCGCCGGCCGTGCGTATCAACAGGCTGGAGATCCGCGCGCGCATGAGGGCCAGGTCGAGGGCGGCCAGGCAGGAGCCGTGTGCGCGGCAGCCTTTTCTGCTGGACTCCACCGTGGCGCTGGGGGCGTGCGCCATGGGCCGTTCGGCCTCGCACGCGCTCATCAACGCCGACCTGGAGCTGGGGCTTCCCGACGTGCTGGGCTTCGACTTCTACCCAAGCTACGACTTCGCGCCGACCCGCCTGATCCCGGCGGACGGGCCGTCGCGCGGGCGCGCGATCGCCCCACCTTCAGCCGCCCCGCCAACCTGTCGGGCGTTGGCCGGCGCTGGGAGCCTCGATGAGCTGGATCAGTGGACGCGAGTTCCTCGTCAGCGTCGGGCGGAGTCGGAGTGGCGCCGCTTGTTCGTGAAGCTGGTGCAGCTGCGGCAGCTGAAGGAGTTCGACAGCACCCTCGGCTACCCGGGCGAGGGCCCCTGGCGCGCTGCGTGGTCGTGGACAGCGTCCGCCGCAGTCATGCTGGGGTTCGTGCTGATGGCGATCCCTGGCGCGCATGGGGCTCGCATGGCAAGCGAGGCCCCAGCGGCGCGCCCCGCAGCTCACCTTCTCCACGGGCTGCGGACGACCACCATGACCATCGCGGTGGCGCGCGGCCAGGTGCTCGACTCCCGCGACAGGAGCCTCAAGCTCGACACGGAGACCATCAACGCGGAGGTGGGCGTCGAGAGGTCCCTGCGCTGGCACAGGAGCGCCGCCGGGGTCGCGGCGCAGGCGCGGCAGTTCGCGGCGCCGACGAGGCACAGGTATGCCACGCCCGTCCCGGCGCAGCGCGCGCGGGTGGCGCGGGCGTCCAGCGGGGCTGGATCGACATGGCCGAGTGGATCGTCCTGGCCTGCATGCTTCGCCCTGGCGGAGCACTCGGCTTGTGCCTCGCAGGCCGCCTGCTGCCGGCGCGGCGGACGGCGGACTTGGAGGCGTGCTTCGTGCGAGTCCGCCAGCCCACCCGCCGCTGCCACGATGCCTGCGTATTGTTTTTCGGCATCGCGGCCACCGTGGCCCACGGCTTGACGCCAGCGTCGCGCCGCGGCGGCCGCGCCATTTTTTCTTTTTCTGGAAGTGCAAGGATTTGCCGCAAACCCAGTGGCGCGGACGCTGGAGGCAGCTCAAGTCCAGGAGGTTGTGCAGCCAGGAGTGGCTGCAGTGGCGCTCGTGCCGAACAGGGCGCAAGCCTCGCAGGAGCTCGAAGGAGCTTCGCCGCCGCGCTGCCCGGCCTACTCGCTCGAGCCAGCCAGGGTCTCGAGCGTGGCAAAATCTGAGTGCTTTGTCTTTGTTTCCTCTCCTCGCAGCCCAGGTCCACGCTGCGCTATGATGCTCAGTGTTTGGTGGTGTGGGTCTGGAAGCCTCTTTAGTTTTTGTGGTTCAATCGTGTTGCCTCGTCGCGCTCTCTCGGCTTTCACCATTGCTGTTGCTTGCTGAGTGCCGGGGGAAAACTTGCGGGGGGAAATCCTAGCTTGATTTGTAAGCTTTGATGACGAGAGCAATGGCCTCAGCCGTCACCCACCCTCCTCCCCGCGCCTCCTGGAAGCCTCTTTGCGTTTGCGTTGCGCTTCAATCGTCCTGCCTCATCGCGCTCTCTCGGTTTTCACCATTGACAGCGTTTCCTGAGTGCCGGAGGAAAATCTGCGGGGAGGAATCTTAGCTTACACCATGCTTTCAAGTGTATCTGGAAAGCCTCGTTCCACGCCGTGCCAAACATGATTGCGATGGCGCAACGCACTTACACAACAACTGAATGTACCACAATTGTTATACAGTCGTAGCGTATTCGAGACTGCTCAGCTGCGTTTCTTTCTTAATTGTACTTCTGCGCGCCGCATCTGGATGCGTCGCGCAGATGGAAGCCGAAACATTTGCGAAACCCGACATGGACCCGCACGGCTTCGCGACATAGCTGTCGCATCGGGTGCGCTTGCAGAGGCGGCGCGCGACCGATTCGCTCGCGCCCGCCACCTTCGCTGGAAGTTCAGGTGGCCCGCCGCGGCCAGAGCTGCATTCATAAGATTGGTTTCTGCCAAATCCACCCAAGCGAAACTTCGCTCGGCACCTGCGGATGCACGAAGAAAACAGACTTGTCTTCTCATGTGTTGCCTGCTCGACTTTCAGGGCGGCGCGCAGCAAGTCTTTGCTGGCGAATGTCAAATTCGGAAATGTGGTTCGTAATCGCGGGCATCGGTCCAACGACGCGGGGCAATCCGAACGCACCTTCTCCACTTGATCAGCATCCCCCCGACGAACAGCATGTCGAAGAACACGAGCCTGGCGCACTGGGTCTTCCGAGCTGGCACCGTGGATATTCAATGTGATGTCGAGACACTGGGCGGCGACGAGCATTCGCAATGGCTCGCTGCTGCGCCCTGCCGCGACGTCTCGCGTCTGCCCGCGGGGCACTTAGCGCGGCGCGGACATCGAGGACTTGTAGAACCCATCCACGCCCGAGACTCGAACGTCCCAGCCGGCGCGGCAGCGATCCACAGCTCGCCGAATGCACAGGTCCCCACCATCTTTTCGTTCAAGTCGTGATAGAATGCGCGGCCCGTCGGAAGCAAGTGCGATAGATTCCACGGTTGGGCTGGGGAACGCAACAACGCGCTCCGTTGCCCCCTCCGTCGTCGGATGCACAACGGCCGCGAGGTGGGCGTCCAAGAAAGCGTCGGTGCAGCAGAGCTTGTCAGATACCTGATGGTACTTGGCGCAGTCGGCCGTCAGCGCGCACCTCGTGCGCGCCAGATCCAATCGGGTTGTGATTGCCTTATCCAAGCGCTGGCAGTACCGCGTCAACTGGGCTTGCATCTGCTCCCGCGACGGGCTTCGCTCCAATTGAGCTCGGATGCCGACTGCGCAGCTATTCGCCAAGTTCCCCGCGGCGAGAGTTCCACTGCGGCCGCGCAGCTCATTGAAGCGGGCATTGATAACAGCGCGACTCCACTGGCCACAAACAGAATATAGCAATTTCGCCGAAAGAATGCCGCAGCCACGTTTGACGTGGAAGTTATTGATATGCGTGGGCAGCTTACGTTTCTCCTTGAAGTCTCTGGCAAAGCGCATGGGGCATCTCCAGCAATGGCGCCGAGCCGAGGACCTCGCCGGCACGCCCACTGGTCGCTGCGAGGAGGCGGGGCCATCCATCACTTCCGCTCCTTTCAGGACCCAGGACTGCGACCATACCGCGGGCGCTGGGAGAATGCCAAACCCATGCGGCGCGATCTCCAGGCGGGCGCGGCCGCCCAGTCTTTCGCCCACATGTCGTCTGTCAGCCGACAGCGCGTCCAACAGCTTGCTAAATTTGCTCGAGCTGCACGGGGCTTTGGGCGACTGTGCCACCGACGCGCTCGAGGTGGCAAGACGCATGTCAAACGCGTGGCAACAACAGCAAGGTTGGAACAGGTCGACAACTCTCTGTCTTTGGGGCTCTGTAAGGCCGCGCGGCAGAACCAGCGCCGCTGCGCCCCGACGCGCCCGGCCGCCCTTCGGCCAGCTTTCCTCGCGAGCTTCACACATGGGGCGCGTTGGAACACGAGAGCCGGAGATCATGTGAGCACAACGTCATGATAGTAGAAGGGAGTGATTTGCAGCTTCCTCACCCTACTTCCCCCCGCCACCTTTGCGAATTGTTTTTGGACAGCTCGAGAGCTCTCTGTCACTGGGGCTCTGTGTGGCCGCGCGGCAGAACAGGCGCCGCTGCCCCGACGCCCCTGGGCGCCCTTTGGCCAGCCTTCCCTTGCAAACTTCGCACACGGGGTGCTTTGGAAACCGAGCGCCGGAGATCATGTGAGCACATGCGGGTGTGATACTAGAAGGAAGTGAACATCAATTTTCTCGCCCTTCCCACCACCCTTGCGAGCAGCTGTTGAACAGGTCGGCAGCTCTCTGTCTCTGGGGCTCCGCGAGGCCGCGCGCCAGAACCAGCGCCGCTGCGCCCCGACGCCCCTGCCCGCCCACAGGCCAGCCTTTCCTCGCAAACTTGACACACACACACACACACACACACGCACGGGGCGCTGTGGTTTTGGAAGACGAGCGTCGGAGATCCGGATGATTCTGATAAGGAGAGGAGAAGGAGGAGGTGGACGACGAGGACGAGGAGGAGGGTAACAAGGAGGAGTTGTAGGACGAGGAGTACGGAGCCAAATCACGGAACGCACGATGGCGGGGAGGTATGGAAGATGTGCGGCACTTCGAACGTGCCAGTTCGCGCACGGCGCATTTCGCTGCGCCAGCACTGTTTTCAACGATCTCGCCAGGGAGTTCACTCGAAGTGTGCCGAATTGCGTTCGGCGATCTTCCTGCTGCCCGCGGTGCTGCCAGGAAGCCGGACAACTCAGTCCGAGCTCGCGGGCTCGCATCCAGCACACAGTGTTGTGCGCGCGTTTTCGTCTTGATGAAGTCCCCGCTAGAGGGCCCGTGCCTCTCGCCCTCGTATCATTCCGGTGCCCCTCCCGTGAGCTCCGACGTGCCGGTTTGTCCCCATTGCACTTCACGCTGCCAGCGTTTTCTGCCACGACGCTCAAGCCAAGCGTGCCCACTTCGCAGGACACGCGCATCAAATATCCAGCGTTTCCTGCAGGAAGCTTGCTCCGAGCGTGTCTGCTCACATGTTTTATGCGCCCGCGCTGCCAAGAGTTCCGCCTGATCTCATTCCAAGCGTAACGATTCGTTTTCGGCGACGCATCCGCTGCCAGGCTGTCTCCAGGAAATTCAGTCTGAGCGTGTTGGCTTGCTTGTAGCGCGCATTCCCTTGCCTGCAAGGGTTGAACAGGGTTGGCTGGGGGGTTGGCGATGGTAGTTCTTAGATCGGTCATCCTGTCCATGAAGCTGAGCATCTGTATGTACAGTACGCATACGCTTGTGTATGTGACTGCATCAGCGCAGAATTTTGCGGTTCGCTTCCCGCCCAGCGCGTGACGCGACCCACCGTTCCGCATGCTCGCGCGCGCACGGTTGGGACCTCATTTGTCGGCATTGCTGTGGGTTTGGTTAGTGCGGACATCGCTTGGGCGAGTTGCATCGTCAGCGTCATCTTCTCGCCATGAAGGAGAGGGTTCCTGAGGAAAACGGGGCCTGGAGTTTTGTCTCCGCTTCCGGGACCCCAGAGCCCTCCCACGGCCCCAAGACCGTCAAGAACCGATTCGCGATGAAACGACGGTCTTCGTGAACGCCTTGGGTTCGGGGATCCGTTTCCTCCACACTGTTTCTTTGAGGCTAATACTCGTTGCAGTCGTCTTTTGGTCCGCCATTGACATCAGAAGCCATACTGGATCTCGGGTGCTGTAGTAAACTCCTTTCCGCACGCATTCCCGCAGCCGCCGCAAAATGGCGATCAAGGGGCTCAAGAAGAAGGTGCTCGCAAAGGGGAAGAAGCAGACGCTCAAGTTCACTGTCGACTGCCAGCAGCCAGCAGATGACAACATCATCGAGACCAAGGACCTCGAGAAGTTCTTCAATAACAGAATCAAGGTTGACGGTAAGACTGGAAACTTGGGCGAGAAGGTTACAGTTTCAAGGGAAAAGGCAAAGATTCTTGTCAACGCAGAGGCTCCGTTCTCAAAAAGGTATCTGAAATATTTGGCAAAGAAATACCTTAAGATGCAGCAGCTGCGCGACTTCCTGCGTGTTGTGGCACCCAACAAGACATCTTACGAGCTGCGGTACTTCAACATTAATGAGGACAATGACGAGGAGTGAAGTGATCGCGGTCGCATATGGGGACTCCGCTTCTCCCTGCGTTTCATCCGCCTCCGAGTCTTCCTCATTATATTTCCGAGCCCTGACAGGTGGGAAGGTTTTCCTCGAAAAGAAGAGTTGTAATCTAGACTGCGCAGTCATCTGTGAGCTTCACAGTGGCATTCGCTGATAAGTAGCAGGTGGATGTGGACGAGAACGAAGAAGAGAATACTGAGGAGTAGAAGGAGTGAGAGGTAGGGAAGGACGAATGATCCAACCCATTCAAGGTGTGTTGCAGCGCACACCTGGAGTCGAGAGTTTGCTTCGCTTCACGTACGGTTGATGTGCGAGTGTGCGCATTGCACAGTTCTTAATATGTGCACATGACAACGACTGCTTGTTACATATACATGCATGAACATGTGCTTGCGTATTGTCGGAGGTTGGGGGGGTGAGATCGAAGGGAAACAGAGACCTCCCTTACCGGGAAGTCGGTTTCGGTTTCGTGTCCCGTGGTGCGATGTCCTGAGGTGGTTTGCGGAGGTCGATAGTGAGATTGATAGTTAGACCGTTTGTGGGATCGATAGTGAGATCGGTAGTGAGATCGAAATTGAGACCGACGTTGAGGTTGGTATATAGTGAGATCGACGCGGTGTCCCGTAGTGTCCCGTGGCGCGCTGTCCCGCGGTGTCCAGTGGTGGCCGTGGAAGCCGATTGGGAGATCGATAATGATAATGATAGTGAGATCGATCAACGGATAATGATATCGATAGTGATCTCTATAGCGAGACCTACAGTGAGGCGCCGATAGTGAGATCGATCGACAAACAGTGGACGGATGGGCCACAATGGTGTCCCGAAGGAGTTCTGATGGTGTCCCGATGGAGTCCCGATGGTGGCATTTATTTGTCCCCAGGGTGCCCCGATGGTGTCCCATCGCAGCTGTCATCAGCTGGTTCCCCCCCACACAACCTCCTTCGCAGCCGAAGGACGGTCATATGGGCAGATCTAGATGTGTACCAGGACCTCTGGCCCCTGGGGGGCCCCAGGGGCTGGACCGAAACCCTGACTGGTAGGGTACGCCCCCTCGGGAGCCCAGAGTGGCCTTTGGATGGCCCGAAATCGCCACAGGAGGCTTGGCGTGCTATAGGCCGCTAGATGGCTTCCAGTCCCTCGAAGGCCCCAAGACGCTCCAGGATGGCCTCGAGACGGCCCACGACGCTCCCAAGGCGCCCCAGGTAGCCCCAAGCGGACCGCCATGAAGGCATCAGAGGCAACCTGCATTGATTTGTTATGTGGCTTTTGAGAGGTGTTGCCGCTCTCGCTTATTCGGGTGTCTGAGAGCTCAAGACCCCCTTGCGGCCCTCTTGGTAACCGTCTTGCTGGCCTAGTGGGCCCCCCTGTGCCCTACTCGGCCGTCTTAGGCCGTCTCTAGACCATGTTGAGCCGCGTGAAACCGTGTTGAGCCGTGTGTTGAGCCGTGTCGAGGCCATGTTGAACCGTTTGGTGCCCCAGAAGCCGATATCATAGAGGGTCCATACATACGTTTTGGGGGCCCCAGGAGGGGGGGCAGGGGCATTTGGTCAGCTGAGATGGCGCGACTCCTTAGAGGGTGGGGGGGGCAGAATCAGGTAGAATCATACAATATGTAGCAAGCACGCAGTATCCGGGCGAAAGGCCCAACCATATGCAGGTGTGATTGCCGCAGGGAAAGTGGGAAGAAGGGGGGGCAGTCGCGCCATGCGGGCGCTGCCATGTGGGCCGTCGGTGGAGCTCCCTGTGGGGCCACGAAACACGTGAGACTTCTGCAGAAATATGCGCGGTGCCGCCATGCGGGCGCTGCCATGTGGGCCTTGGGTGGAGTTTCTTCTGTGGGGCCGCGAAGCGTGTGAGGTGTGTGCCGAAAGATGTGCGGTGCCGCTAGGCGGGCGTTGCCATGTTGGCCTTCGGTGGAGCCCCCTGTGGGGCCACGAAGCGTGTGAGGGGTGTGCCGACATGCGCATTCGGAGAGCAGGGGCAGGGATGGGAGGAGGCAGGCGAGCAGCGGGAGGGAAGGGCGGGATGTGGGGAACGCGCGGCGCTCTCTTCAAAAGGAGGACCCCAATCCACAGGACGGTTGGGAAATAGTGAGACGCATCGAATACGTTGTCTTATCGCCTCCGCAGAAGACGCTGCCGCTCAGCACGTCACCTCCGGACGTGGATACCTCCAATAATGCTCCAAGAGATGCCCAAAGTGGGCCAGGAAGTCGAAGGTGCCCCGAGCGCCTTGCTCCCAAGGGCAAGATGGTCCCACGTGGCCCCCAGAGGCTCCGAAAATGCCCCAGGAGGCTTCAAAAGACTCCCAAGAGGCCCCCCCTCCGAGGCTACCAAGAGACCGCCCAGAGAAATCGCAACAGTCCACACGAGACCACCCAAAGACCTCCTCTCTCCTCCTCCTCCTCCTCCTCCTCCTCCTCCTCCTCCTCCTCCTCCTCCTCCTCCTTCCTCTCCTCCTCCTCCCCCTCCTCGTCATCGTCATCATCAGCAGCATCACCATCACCATCACCATCACCATCACCATCACCACCACCACCACCACCATCATCATCATGATCATCAGCATCATCATCATCATCATCATCATCATCATCATCATCATCATCATCATCATCATCATCATCATCATCATCATTATCATTATCATCAGCATCATCATCATCATCATCATCATCGTCATCATCGTCATCATCGTCGACATCATCACCATCATCATCATCAGCAGCAGCAGCAGCATCCTCTCTCCTCTCTCCTCCTTCTACTCTCTCCTCCTCCTCCTCCTCCTCCTCCTCCTCCTCCTCCTCCTCCTCCCCATGTTGCAACACCAAGTGGCAACTTCCTGACTTTTCTCGAGTGGACTGGGGCAGTCTTGAGGGCCTCCAATAGAAGCCAAAGAGTTCAAACTTGTTGTTCATGTCAGAGTGCTTCGTATGATTTCAGCATGGTGGCCGTTTCCCCCGCAGGAGCGTCCAGTACGGCCCAAAAGGCGTGCAATACCACGCCGAAAACAACACCCTAACTCCCAAGAGAGCCCCAAGAAGCCCCAGACGGCTCCCAAGCCGCCAGCTCAAGATGATACTACCCAGTGGCACTGCGGCGCAGCTTCCTGCTATCGTGCGGCAGTGCGCCGGGTGCGTTGCAGAGCAACTGATGCGACCCCGCGCAGTTGCCAGTGCGGCAGAACGGACGCCGACTCTCCCCTGCACGACATTCGCTCGTTCCCAGCCCACCTTCCCATCGAAGCGTGAGGAGCGGAGTCGGGGGCCACGCGCACCCAGACTGGGACCTCGCTGCCCCCTGTGTGGCTGCAAACTGCGCAAATTGACACCACCTGTGAACTGCGCAGTTGTCACCACTTCTGTGGGCTCCTGGGAGGTCCAGCGGAGACGGGGGCCACGCGGATGCAGCCAAGACCTCGCTGCGAACTGCGCAATTGTCGCCATTTTCATGGACTCCTGAGGCACGGCGGAGACGACGTCAGCACATCAGGCGATCTGTTGTTGTTATTTTTTGTATGGAGCGTTCATTGACAGTGATGGTGGCCCCGCGAACCTATTTGTTTGCCAGGGGTGGTGGCCCTTCGCACAGTAGGCAATATGATGCCCCCACCGCCGTCCCCGCCACATGATCTGGGCAAGTGGCCCAACCAGATGCATTTGTGAGTAACGCAGCTGCGAGAGTCGTCCTCGGTGGCGTTCCCTATGGGGCCACGAACCGTGTGAGGGGTGTGCCAGCATGGTGCGGGGGGGCGCATGCGGACCCTGCCACTGGGGCCTTCGGCGGAGCTCCGTATGAGGGCCCGAAACGTGCGAGAGTGTGCCGAAATGGAGCGGGGGGGCGCATGCGAACCCTGAGGCCTCCTGTGGAGCTCCATATGGGGGGGACGCACGCGAACCCTGTCACTGGGGCCTTCAGTGGAGCTCCCTCTGGGGCCAAGAACGTGTGAGGGGTGGGCCGAAATAGTGCGAGGGGGCGCATGTGAACCCTGCCAGTGCGGCTTTCAGATGAGCTCCCTATGGAACCACGAAGCGCGTGAGGGGTTGTGCCGAAATGATGCGGAGGGACGCATGTGAACCCTGCCATTGGGCCATTCGGATGAGCACCCTGTTGGGCCACGAAACGTTCGAGGGGTGTGCCGAAGTGGGGTGGGGGGACGCGGGAACCCTGTCAGTGGGGCTTCCAGAGAAGCTCTGTCTGGGGCCACGAAACGCGTGAGCTCCCTATGGGGCCACGAAGCGTGCGAGGCGTGTGCCGAAATGGTGCGGGGGGACGCATGTGAACTCTGCCACAAAGCATGTGAGGGGCGTGCCGAGATCATTCGCGGGGACACATGTGAACTGTGCCACTGGGGCCTTCGGCGGAGCTCCTCCCTTCGGGGCCACGAAACGTGTGAGGGGTGGGGCCGAAGTGGGCGGGGGGGGCGCATGTAAATCCTGCCACTGGGGCCTTCGGTGGGCTCCCTATGGGGCCACGGGTGTGACAGGTGTGCCGACATGGTGTGGGGAAACGCAGGTGAGCCTTGCCAACGGGGCTTTCTGTGGATCTCCCTATGGGGCCACGAAACGTGTGAGGGATGTGCCGAAATACTGCTGGGGGGCGCATGTGAACACTGCAAGTGGGGCCTTCGGTGAAGCTCCCACTGGGGCCACGAAACATGTTAAGCGTGCCGAAATTATGCAGGGGGCGTATGTGAAGCCTGCCATGGCGACCTTCGGTGGAGCTCCCTATGGGCTACGAAGCGTGTGAGGTGTGTGCCGAACTGGCTGACTGATGCGAAGAGCAGAGGCAGGGATGACAAGGATGGGAGGAGAGACGGAGGGCACCGGGTGGTCGACTGATGCTGAGAGCAGGGGCAGGGATGACAGGGATGGGGGGAGAAAGGGAGGGCAGCGGGAGGGAAGGAGGCGCGGGGCGCTGTCTCTTCAAGACGGTGGCCAAGCACCACAGGATGGTCGGGAAGACTCATTATCCTGGCGACGGACCCAACCTTCTGCAGGCGTGATTGCAGCAGGGCAAATGGGAAGAACGGGGGAGCTCCTTGTGGGGCCACGAAGCTTATGAGGGTGACCGAAACGGACGGGGCGCCGCCTGGAGGGCGCTGCCACCTGGGTCTTCGGTGGAGCCCCCTTACGGGGGTGCGAAACAGCGTGGGGAGTGTACCGAAATTGGGCAGCGGCGCCATGCGGGCGCCGCCGGTTGGGCCTTCGGTGGAGCTCCCTATGAGGCCACGAAGCGTGCGAGAGGTGTGCCGAAACTGGGCGGCAGAGCCACGCGGGCGCTGCTATGTGGGCCTTCGCTGGAGCTCCTCATGGAGCCACGAAGCACGTGAGGGGTGTGTCAAAATGGGGCGGCGGCGCCATGCGGGCGCTGGCGTTGGAGCCTTCGGCGGAGCTCCCTATGGGGCCACGAAGCGTGCGAGGGATGTGCCAGGCTGCGGCGCCATGCGGGCGCTGCCATTAACTATGCAGCACGGCCCGGCCTTGAGTAGAGCTCCCTGTGGGGCGACAAAACGTGCAAATGGTTCGTCCAAAAGACGGCAGCGCCGCCACGCGAGTGCTGCCACTGGGGCCCTTGGTGAAGTTCTCTATAGGGCCACGAAACGGGCGAGGGGTTTGATGAAATTTGTACGCGGAGGCTAAGGGCAGGGCTGGGGGGAGGGAGGAGGGGCAGCGGAGGGATGTCTGTTCAAAACGAGAACCCAAGACCACAGGATGGTTGGAAAATGCAAAGTGTCCGCGGGGCCCACGAGCATGACCCAAGATTGCACCCCAAAGTTTATTCTATACTGTTTTTGGCATGGGTGGTGGGGGGGGTCATTGGTTCGGGTTGGCTGCCCGTCGCTTGGGGAGGGGGCGTTTCTTGAGGGAACAGTGATAACTCCCTCCCGGAAGGGAAAGAAGGAGGTTGGAAGAGGAACCGTTCTAAACCATAACGCCCTAAACCGCTGGTGGGATTCACTGATTGCCTCTATGTGTTCGGCGAACTCTGGCTCTGGTGAGCGGACCTGAGACGGCCAGAAGCCGCTTGGGGCCATCTCGGCGCTTTCTTGGAACTCTTGGGGAGGCATGAGGCCGCCTTCAGCCAACTTGGACCGTCTTTGGGGCCACCTCGGAGCAGTTAGATCAAAGAAGGGAGGAGGGGCACCCAATTAGCCCCCCCCCCTTCTGCAGCTCCTGGGCTCGCCTCCTGGACCCCTCTTGGAGCGCTCTTGGGCGCCCTCGGGGCCGTCTTGGGGCCGCCTCGGGCAGCTCTTGGGGCTCTCTTGGGCCTTCTTGGGGCCCTCTTGAGGCGAGGCCTCGGAGGGTCACCGGAAGCGAAAGGGCCTCGGAGGACAGTCGGAAACGACCGCGGAGGCAGGGTGTTGGACGGAGGTGGGCCTCTTGGTGGCCCTCGCGGGCAATTCCAGGGTCCAAGGCCACTCGGAGCCGTCTTGGGACGGTCGCAGGGCCTCTTAGGGGCATGCCGGAAGCCACCTTGAGCTCTCTCGAGCCATCCCTGGGCCATCTCGGAGGTAAGATTCGGCCCTCGGAGGGCCTCTTGGAGCCATCTTGAGCCATATTGGAGGTAAGATTCGGCTCTCTGAGGTCCTCTCGGAGCCATCCTGAGCCATATTGGAGGTAATATTCGGCTCTCGGAGGTCCTCTTGGAGCCATCCTGGGGTACCTCGGGTTGTATTGGGCGCTCCATCGACCCACGGCCCTCCCCGTCCACGTCCAGGCGAGGGGATAGGGGGAGGGGTAAGCCCCTGCCCGAAGGGGAAGAGGGAGGATGGAAGAGGAAGCGTTCCAAATCATTCGCGCCCAGGGGACCAGTGGAATTAAAAGGCCTCCTGCGGGGGGGGGGGGGGGGCACCCCCTTGGGTCATCCACTCCTGTCGATCAGTGTTTGAAGAGAGTGGATGGGGCCTGGTGTGGGGCGTTTCGCTCAGGACATCCTCGGAATTTGCCTGGTGTGGCCCCTGGTTTGGCGTTCGTTGGCCTGGCTTGGCCTGGTTCGGCCAGGCGCCCCGCCTGCGACATCCTCGAAATGTGCCGGGTCTGGGTCCTGTTTTGGCCTGGCTTAGGGCAGGTTTCGCTCGAGACTTCCTCACAATTGGCATGGTTTGGGGCTGATTTCGCCTGAAGCGTCTTCACATTTGGTTTGATTTTGGCGCGGTTTCGTCTGCGGCATCCTCACAATATGTCCGGCTTGGCTTGGATTCGGCGCGGCTTCGCCCAAGGTGTCCTCGCAACTTGCCTGGCATGGCTTGGTTTCGGCGCGGTTTCGTTTGAAACGTCCTCGCGATGTCCTTGGCTCGGTGCGGTTTCGGCGCTGTTTCGCCTGAGGTCCTCACGATTCCCTTGGTTTGTGCACGGCGTCGCCTGAAACGTCCCCACGATTTCCCCGATTTGGCCTGGTTCGGGAGCGGATTCGCTTGAGACGTGTTTCTGTGTTGCCAGGTTTGACAGCGGATTCGCCTGAAACGTTCTGACGATTTGTTCGATTTGTGGTGTTGGTTCGGGGTGAGCGCAGCGCCGCTCAGTAGAAGAAGGGCGCACGCTATGTGATGCAAGCTACGTGGCGCCAACTTTGCGGCGCCATCTGCGTGGTGCAAGCGAGGCGGCAGCACAAGCTATATATGGTGCAAAGTCTGTGGTGCAAGCTGAGAAGTGCAAACCCACAGTCTGTGGCTCGCGGGAGGAAGTCAGGAAGTTAGCCTGGCGACGGGCCCAACAATTTGCAGTTGTGCGTGCTGCAGCTGTGAGTATCGTCTTCGGTGGCGTTCCCTATGGGGCCACAAACCGTGCAAGGGGGGTGCCGAAATGGAGCGGGGGGGGCGTATGCGAACACCGCCATGGGGGCCTTCGGTAGAGCTCCCTATGGGGCCACGGCACGTTTGAGGGGTGTGCCGAAATGAGTGCCGGGGACGCATGCGAACTGCGCCAATGGAAGCGTAGGTGGAGCTCCCTGTGGGGCCACGGAACGTGTGAGGGGTTTGCTGACATGGGTGGCGGGGACGTATGCGACTTGCGCAATGGGGGCTTTCGGTGGAGCTCCCGGTGGGGCCACGAACCCAAATGAGCGGCGGGGACGCATGCGAACTGCGCCATGTGGGCCTTCGGTGGAACTTCCTATGGGGCCACGAAGCGTGCGAGAGGTGTGCCGAAACGGGTGGCGAGAACGCATGCGAAATGCCCCACTGGGACCGGTGTGTCGAAATAGGCGGGGGGACGCGTGCGAACTGTTCCACGATGACCCTATGAGGCAACGAAACGTGTGAGTGGTGTGCCGAAGTGGGCGGGGGGGGCGCATGCAACTGGGCCTCAGTGGTGTGCCGACATGAGCGGCGGGGACGCATGCGAACCGCGCCACTGGAACCTTCGGTGGGGCTCCCTGTAGGCCCACGAAGCGTGTGAGAGGTGGGGCGACATCAGTAGCAGGGGCGCATGCGAACTGCGCCACTAGGACCTTCGGTGGAGCTCCCTCTGGGGCCACGAAACGTGTGAGGGGTGTGCCGGCATGAATGGCGGGGACGCATGCGAACTGCACTTCTGGAACCTTTGTGGGGCTCCCTTGGGGCCACGAAGCGTCTAAGGGGCATAATGACATGGGTGGCGGGGACGCATGCGAGCTGCGCGTCTGGAACCTTATGTGGGGCTCCCTGTGGGGCCCCGAAACGTGTGAGTGGTGTGCCGACATGTGTGGCGGGGACGCGTGCGAACTGCGCCGTCGGTACCTTCGGTGGAGCCCCCCATGGGGCCACGAAGCGCGTGAGGGGTGTGCCAAAAATAAGTGGCGGGGACGCATGCGAACTGCCCCACTGGGACCAGTATGCCGAAATGGACGGTGGGGACGCGCGCGCGAATCGTGCCACTGGAGGCGGGTGCCGAAGTGGGCGGGGGGGCGCATGCAACTGGGCCACTGGGACCTTCGGTGGAGCTCCCTGTGAGGCCACGAAACGTGCGAGTGGTGTGCCGACGTGCACGGCAGGGACGCACGTGAAGCGAACCGCGACATTGGGAGCTTCGGTGGAGCTCGCGATGGAGCTACGAGGCTACGAAGCGTGTGATGGGTGTGCCGACATGGGTGGCGGGGACGCATGCGAACTGCTCAACTGGGACCTTCGGTGTGACCGCGAACTAAAATGAGCGGCGCGGAAGCACGCGAACTGCGCCATATGGGGCCTTCTGTGGAACTCTTTGTGGGGCTACGAAGGGTGCGAGGGGTGTGCCGAAATGGATGGCGGGGGTGCATGCGAACTGCGCCATTCAGACCTTCGATGGAGCTCCCTATGGAGGCACGAAGCGTGTGAGGGGTGCGCCAAAATTGGTGAAAGGGACGCATGCCAACTGCGCCACTAGGACCTTCGGTGGAGCTCCCTGTGGGGCGACGAAGCATGCGAGGGGTGTGCACAAACTGATGGCGACGATGGTGATGATAACGGCGATGACGATGACCATGATGGTGACGATGTTGTTGGTGATGATGATGATGATCATGATGATGATGACGATAATGATGGTGATGATGAGGATGATAATGAGGATGAGGATGATGAGGAGGAGGGAGAAGAGGATGGGGATGATGATGATGAGATGATGCTGATGATGGTGGTGATGGTGATGACGATAGAGATGGTGATGACGACGACTATGACGATGGTGATGGTGAGTGTGGTGATGGTGGTGGTGATGATGATGATGATGATGATGAGGATGAGGATGAGGATGACGGCGATGACGATGACGACCGTGAAGATGCCGACGATAAATAATGAAGGTCGTGGTGGTGATAATAACGATGCTAGTGGTGATGTGGTGATGATGGTGATGATGATGATGATGATGATGATGATGAGTGTTGATGCTGATGATGTAAGTGTTGCTGATGATAATGATGATGATCTTTATGATGATGATGGCGATGATGCTGATGAAGATGATGATGATGATGCTGATGCTGGTGATGCTGATGCTGCTGATGCTGATGCTGATGCTGATGTTGATGATGATGATGATGATGACTATGATGATGATGCTGATGATGATGATGATGATGATGATGATGATGATGATGATGATGATGATGATGATGATGATGATGATGCTGATGCTGATGATGATGGGAGGAGGGAGGAGGGAAACGTGAGGAGGAAGAGGAAGAAGACGCGGGGCGCTATCTCTTCAAAACGAGGACCCAACACCACGTGATGGTTCGGACAGAAAGGTTCCGAAGCTGTAAGGAAGTATCCTGGCGAAGGATCCAACCATTTGTTGTTGTGTGCACCGTGTTGTGGCAACGCTTTCAGTGGAACTGCCGATAGGACCAGGAACCGTGTAAGGGGTGCGCGAATGGGGCGGCGCCGCCATGCGAACCTTGCCACTGGGTCCTTCGGTGGAGCTCCCTCTAGGGCCAAGAACCGTGTGAGGTGCGACAAAATGGGGCGGCGCCGCCATGCGAACCCTGCCACTGGGTTCTTCGGTGGAGCTCCCTATAGAGCCAGGAACCGTGTGAGAGGTGCGGCAACATGAGGCGGCGCTGGCATGCGAACTTTGCCACTTGGGCCTCCGGTGGATCTCCCCATGAGTCCACGATCCGTGTGAGAGGTGCGCCAAAATAGGGCGGGGCCGCCATGCGAGCTTTGCCACTGGGGCCTTCGGTGGAGCTCCCTATAGGGCCACGGACCGTAAATGGGGCGGAGTTGGCATGCGAACTTTGCCACGTGGGCCTTCGGTGGATCTCCTTGTGGGGCCACGAACCGTGTAAGGGGCGTGCCGAAACAGAGACATGCGGAGGGCAGAGGCAGGGATGGGAGGAGGGAGGAGGGGGAGCAAGATTGAGAAGTGAGGAACGCGGGGCGCTGTCTCTTAAAAGCGAGGACTCAAAACCACAGGACGGTTGGGATAGATATGCACGCACACGTGTATGCATATGTGTGTGCCTCCTTTGCTGAAAATATACGCGCACATGAGTGCGAGGGTCCTTTTTGCGCAGGGTCAGTATAATCGGGACGACCGCATCTGCAATATAGTTTCTTCCTCGGTGCTGTGCAATCTCTACGGTGCAGCCCTAGCTCAGCTTCCTGCCTGCGCCGGGGGGCGGGGCTGGAGCCATGGATACAAACCTGAGCGTTCATTTGCACCCGCTGGTGCTGATCAACATATCCTAAAGGCCTTTAGGCGTTTTCCGCCGAGCCCCACCAGCAGTCGAACGAGAAGCCAAGGGGAAAGAGGACGTACGTCTACAGAGGAAGTAGGAAAACGAGAAAGGGAAGATGGCGAGGAGGAGGAGGAAGAGAAGGGCGGGGAGGAGGACAATGAAGAAGAATAGCATGCAAATTTCGACGTCCGCGCGAAATTGCGCTTTGCGTGAAACCGTTCTTCGATCCTGAGGCTAGTCCGTGAGGTGAGACCAGGGATCCACCTCGCGTTGGCTCGAAGATGCTGCATCAGCAGAAACGTTCGCAGGTCCGTGCAGATTTCTCGCGTCGGCGCTGGGGGGGGGCGCTGGGGGGGTGTCCAGCGCCGACCCAAGAAATCCGCGCGGAGCCCCGAGAGTGTATGCTAGTGGCGTTTTCTGCTCCTTCAGAGGCGAGCCGGTAAAATGAGACCGCGGACTCACCTCGCAGGGCCGCCTACGATCTAATGCGAAGCGATTCGATTCACCGGCTGGGGCCACGATTACGATCCGATCCGATTCGGAACGATCCACCAGCATCGGCTGGTGCCAACCGCAGCTGGGCGCGGTGATCCGATGTCGATCTGGCTCAGGACGACTCCATGGTGATTCGATGCGCTTCCGATCCGATCCGACCTCACGGCTTGATTCTACAGTCGAGCATATGATTGTGAAATTCCCCCCCCCGAATATCAAGAGGGAGAAAAACACAGACACAATGAATCGTCGACTCCCAGAAAATATGGGAACATATGGGAAGTGGGGGGAAGACAAACCTCCAGAAAATATGGGGAATCCTGTTATTTGTGTGTGTATTTGTTTGTGTGTCCCAGGGCCCCTTCCGAAAAGCTGGGCCAGCATTTCGTAACCAACTTGCCAGAGAGCCGGCCCACGTTCTGGAGCGCGCCCGCCCCTCCAGCCGTCACACCAGCACTTGGCCCAGGCCTGTCTCCTCAGGAGGGGGAAAAACACACAGACACAAGTATTCGTCGATCCCCAGGAGAATATTGAAAAATATGGGAAGTGTGTGGGGGGGCAAAAACACAGAAAACATGGGAAAATATGGGGAATCCTTCTATGTGTGTGTGTATTTATTTGTGTGTCCCAGGGCCCCTTCAAGCACTTGGCCTAGGCCTGTCTTCGGACGCTCCCGGGAAGCAGGCCCAGGCGCCTGGCATCAAAATGGTCTTCAGCAGATGTTCGGCTGCAGCTCCCGGCGGCGCGCACGAAGGGGCAGGGGCAGGGGGGAAGGCTCCTTGGAAGCACCCCTGCTTCTCAGAGGGCGCGGGCCTTGTCCGCAGAGGCAGGGCTGGCCCCTTCCTAAGCAGCAGCCTCCTTCTGAGAAGCCCCCCCCCCCCCTCCCCCTACGCCCTTGCGCGTGCCGCCACAGCTTGGGGAACGAAGAATGACGTCAAGATAAAAAAACTCGGAGGCCCGCGCGCATTCCTCGGATCGGCGCTGGACCCCCTTCCCCGCCGCGCGGAGCGCGCCGGGGGCGGCGCCGGAAGCGCCGCCAGGGTGCCCCAGCGCCGATCCAAGAAATCCGCAGGAACCTAAAAGAAAAACAAAACAAAACATATAGCAAATCCGCGCGAACCTCCGACCTTTTTTGTGTTTAGCTCATAATGCGTTCCCGTAGAAGCTCAGGCGGGGCAGCAGAAGGCGCCCCGCAGGCCCCGAAAGGGCGCGCCCGCACCGGCGCGCCCGGCGGCTCCGACCACGTCGTGCGCTCCCGCGCCCTCGAGCGCCAAGGCGAGCCCAGACAGCGCCCCGCCCCCGCGCCTCGCTGGGCCTGCCTCTCTCGGGGCCCCTCGGGGGCAACGATTGGGGGGATAGGCACGGAGGGTTTCTCCGAAGGGCTTAGGCGACCCGTCCTCCTCCTCCTCCTCCTCCTCCTCCTCCTCCTCCTCCTCCTCCTCCTCCTCCTCCTCCTCCTCCTCCTCCTCCTCCTCTCCTCCCCTCCTCCTCCTCCTCCTCCTCCCCTCCTCCTCCTCCGCCTCCTCCTCCTCCTCCTCCTCCTCCTCTCCTCCTCCTCCTCCTCCTCCTCCTCCTCCTCCTCCTCCTCCTCCTCCTCCTCCTCCTCCTCCTCCCCCGCCTCCTCCTCCTCCTCCTCCTCCTCCTCCTCCTCCTCCTTCTCGGGTCGCAGCTGGTTTGGCCCAAGTGTCGCCTCGCTGGGTCGCTCGCACCTCCCGCGGTGCCGCCGATGCCGCTGGCGAAGCACGCCCTGGAAGCCGCCCGGGGGGCGGCCCCCAGGCGCCCGCAGCAGGGCTGTCGGGCGGCGTGGAGCAGCGCGAGGCCTCGCGCTTACTCCGCGCCGCCGAGGGCCTCGTGAGGGCCGCGGTGGCAAGCTTGGCGGCGCCGCTGCGCCCGCCGCGGCCCCATGGCGGCGGCGGCGGCGGCCGCCGCGCGGCGAAGGTGGCGTGGCGAAGGACGTTGTCGCTGGCATGGACATCGAGGTGTTCGACGAGGCGCAGGGGGAGGCGCAGGTCGTTGGCGGCGCTGGCGCGGCGGGCGCTGCGGCGCGGGGCGGTGCCCCAGTCGGTTCCGCAGCTTCCCGCGACGGTGCTGGCCGCGTCGGACCTCGAGTCCGACGGCTGGACCGACGGCCTGGTGAAGGCTGCGCCTGGCGAGGAGCCGCCGGGCTTGCGGAATGAGGACTGAGTGCGTCTCCCTGATAGTCGAGTGGGGCTCGTCTACGGTGACCCCATCACGGGCCGCGTCACGGTGGAGGAGGGTTGCGTCACGGTGCTCTTCGGCAAGGGCCGCAAGGCCAGGAATGAGCAGGCCCCCTCTGCGTGCTGGTGAAGGTGCAGGGCAGGGCGATGGCCGACGTGGCCGCGCTGCTCTTCGGCACGTTTTCGAGCTCGTCTGAGCTCAAGGCTAGCGGCCGTGCCCTGTCGTCCTCAGCGCCGTCTTATATTATCTTATCCTTGTCGGGTCGACTACGGCCCCGGGGGAAGCCGCGCAGATAGGCACAGGGGGGACGCATCGACCCCCAATCGCCCATTGATCAACGATAGGGGCCCAATAGCCCCAACCTGCCCAGGAACGTGCGGATTCACTATCGGGGGCCTATCGCCGATCTGTCGGCGATGTATCGCTGCTTACAGGTCGATGTTTCCGCCCCTATGCCAGTCCCCCCCGCGTCGCCGCCGCGGGTCCCGCGCCGCCGCCGCCGCCGCCGCCGCCGGGCGAGTTCTTCGTCGTGCCCTTGCGCGCTCCGTCGCGCTCAGCCGGTCGCGCGACTGCAGCCAGAAGGAGATGTTCGCGCCCCCTATCGTTGCGCCTCAGCCCCTCCCGCCGGGCTCTGCATCAGGGGGCAAGAGGAGCGGCATGAATCTAGGCCTTCTGGATTGGGATCGTTGTTATATACATTGTTTTGCCGACCGGAACGGGCCCTCGCACCCCCCCTCCCCTCTCCGCGGAGTAGACCGTGGCTGTTTCTAGTGCCTGCTTCGAGCAGGTCGAGTCTCCCCCGTAGGACGCACGGACCCAAACAGTCGCACTAAGCAGAGGTCTGGAGCCCAAACCCCCCCTCTCTCCACCCTTGCCGCCCAATTTCGAAACGCCGAATTCAAAAAACGTTCACAAGGGGTCGGAGTAGATAGGGTCGGGGGATCGCTCCGCATCGCCGATGCATCGGCGATGCATCAGCGATGCGGCTCGATGTGGGGCTCATTTTTTTCCACGCCGACGTCGCAAATGCATCGCCGGCGTCGCCGCTGCATGGCCGATGCATCGCCAATGCATCGGCGATGCATCGCCGATGTATCGGAGATGCGGCGGGATCCTCCGACCCCATCTACTCTGACCTTCTTTAGGAGGCCTCTAATGAGACCACTGTGCGACGCCAAAAAAGGTGTCGTCTGCGCCGGCATTCGCGCGTGAGCTGCCCGCGCACGGTAGGTTCATGCGGCGATGGCGCGGGGGGGACGCCAGCGAAGGCGTTACAGGTGGAATTCTGCGACGCGGAAGCACCGAGAGACACGGTGACGCCCCTGGACCCGACGGAATTCAACCTTGAACGGTCGGGGCCGCGATCGATTCCAAGGTGGAACGATCGATGCGGTGTGAATACCGTCTGCGCGCGCCGAGGCCGCACGGGCTTGCCGGAAGGCCGCGTGGGAGCGCCCTCGCTTCCAATGCAGCGCGCCGTGCCGGCTGCCCGCGGGAGCTGCGGCGTAGGGTCGCCTTGCTGTCTGGCGTAAGACCCGTTTCTCGGTCGGGGGCGGTTGTCCCAGGGCGGCTCGGAAATTTCTAGTTACCCTCTCTTGCCACCGCTGGGGTTTCGTAAACATGTTGCATATCCACGACCATTTCATATTTATATACACACACACATTCCAGCCACCTGGGGGCCTCCGATGGCGGAGACGTCTATCCCGCAGTCTCGCGGGCGCACCGCCCGTGGCGTCTGTTCGCGGACGCCCCGCGTGGATCCGCGCAGCCGCGCCCAGGAATCTCGCCCTCCTCGCTCTCCTCGTCCTCCTCCTCCTCCTCCTCCTCCTCCTCCTCCTCCTCCTCCTCCTCCTCCCCCTCCTCCTCCCTCTCCTTCCCTTCTTCCTTCTCCTCCTCCTCCCCCTCCCCCTCCTCCTCCTCCTCCTCCTCCTTTGGCTCAAGTCCTCGGCCTCTGGGGGCCGAGGACACCACAGCATTTCACTCCTGGTCAGGTCCAGGAGCTTGGGGCTCGAACATTTCGCGTTCGCTTCCGCCCCCAGAATTTTTCGGATCATTCCCCACCAGTCTGCCATGCCTGCCACTCTTGCGAAGGCGCACCTCTCCTTCGTGATCTGCGGGCATGTCGACATCGGCGAGAGCACCACCACCGCCCGCCTCAACTACGACCTGGGCGGCCTTCCGCAACGCGAGCCGGAGAAGCTCAAGGAGGAAGTCGTATGCCTAGTACCAGGCCCCATCGCCTTCACGTTCTACATGGACCGTCAGAAGGAGGAGCACGAGTGCGGGGTGACCAGCGCCTGCACCACCCAAGACTTCTACACCGAGAAGTGGCACTACACAGTCGTCATCGATGCCCCAGGCCATCGCAATATCAACAAGGTCGAAACCTGCAGAAGAAGGCTGCCAGCATGGGCTGGTGGAAGGGCTGCAATGCCAAGTACGGCAAGGACTGCGCCACCCACAGATACAAGCAGTTCCGCTATGCCGAACTCGGAAACACATGAAGTTCATGTTAGTCAAGGACGAGTGGTACAAGGACTTCGAAGAGAAGAAAACGCCTGCGATGCCAGTCTCCGGCTGGATGGGCGACTACATGCTAACGAAGTCTGACAACATGGACTTGTGGAAGGAATGCGTCGGCGAGTACGGCAAGGCCCGCGCCATGCAAAACATCCATCATAAGTCTGGATGGTTTTACCTTTCTCCGCTTGCCGCCTGAGGCAAGCCATGCTGCAATTAGGGCTCGCTCCTGGCCTTTGCATTCCGCTGCCCATTGGTGCATAAGAATCGTGGGAGAGGCCCGTGGGATTAGTCTTCCCCGCTCTCGGTGATGAGCCGTGGTCTGCATCCGTGTTGTTTTGAATTTCTTGTCTTGTGCACTATTGCGGCGTGCGCCCGTGCAGTCGTCTTGTTTCTAAGTGGCACTGTGCTTAGTATGTGTTGCCCAGTCGATCAAAGCTTGTAAAAGACAGACCGTAGAAGTCAGTAAATCAGGTTGAGAGCTTCCCAAAAGGGTGGTGCTTCCTTGAAAATCATGCACGGCAGCCCTGACAGAAGGGAGTGGCTCGGCGATTGGAGCTCCGCCGAGTCCTACGGCCCATCCCCACAGCGGGATCCCTGGCCGCGGGCGGCTAGTAGTCACCAGGCGAACGCCCCCTCCACCACGCGCTAGTCCTCCTCCTCCTCCGCCTCCTCCTCCTCCTCCTCCTCCTCCTCCTCCTCCTCCCCCCGCTTCTTCTTTTTCTTGTTCGTTCTCCTCCTCCTCCTCCTCCTCCTCCTCCTCTCCCCGTTTCTTCTTCTTCTTCTTCTTCGTCTTCTGCCGCGAGGGCGCGGATGCGGATATGTTCGCCGCTCGTGAGGCCCCGTGCACCCGTACCGACACCGCTACCCTTGCCTCGTTTTCGCTTAGTTGGGCCTTTCTGGGAGGCCCTCGTCGCCACCGCTGTATTCCTCGAAGTTCTGGTCTGACCACACTCCGGGAGAGGCGCAGGGAGTAGCAGTATCGATATCTTTGAGTTTCCCCGGTTGGGCCTGCTTCTCTTTGGGCTCTCCTGGGTCGGTCTCTAATGGGTTCGGGCATTTGCTCGGACTTGTTTGTGCCGGCCCTGGCGCTTTTCCATCAGCTCGGGGTCGTTGGGGCAATGAAAAGCACCACAGTTGGGTCTAGTTTGAGGGTCGACGCCACATAATCAAGGATACTTCAGTGTCCTGTCCATCGCATCTCGCGCTCTCTCCATGTCTATAGGAAGTGTTGCCCTCAGAGAAGTCTTGCGTCCTCTCGGGCGTCCTCTGCAATCAGTCCCGTCTGCGCTCAGGGTGAAGTCTGGCGCCGGGGGGGGGATCGGGATCCCCGGGGGGGGCGCCCACGTGGCGAAACTGTTACGAAGCTGGGGGAGAGGGCCAGTCAGGTGTTGCCCGTGTGGATAGAGCTCACTTATCGTAGCACGCGGGGTGCCGATGGCGACACAGCTACCGCCCCCCACACATCCCAGGGATCCCCCTAGATTCCACGAGATCCCCCACCCAAAGGTTCCCGGAAGGACCCCCTTCCGTTCCAATTCGCCTGGTGTTGTAGTCATGTATGTTTGTCTCCAGCTAGCTTGTACATGTCCGCATTGTGTCAGCATGCATATTGCGTTCCTGCACCTTGCCATCAGCATGCATATTGCTTGGGAATTGCTGGCAGCCACTTTGCCATCGATTGGTATTGCTTATGGTTTGTTTGATGTGAGTTCGCTGGCCTGCCGCCCGGCTGCTTCGCATTACTTTCAATCGAACTATGGTTCGCACACCCTGAGTAAATCTCTGGACGCCCTTGTCAGGCTACCTTGGCATTGCGTGGATATTGTCTTTCGCTTGCTTCTTAATTCCCTTTACCAGCCTGCAGTTAGATTCCATCAATGTTTGCGTTTATATTGCCTTATCTTGCATCCTGCTTACCCGTAACTACCATCTAGGATGCAATCAGAGGGGTACCAGGTTTGCATTGTGCTATCATGCAAAATCTGATCTTCCCTTCCCCCAGTTTCCTCACCCTGGAAGAGGAGAGGCGGGGAGGTTTGGAGATGACCTGCGCCTGTGACCCATCGCCCGCGCCAGGGCGTGTACTTGGCGCCGTGATCGGCGCGCAGGAGGGGCGTCGGGTCGACTTCCACAACTCTTTCGAGCTCATCCTCGAGGCGCCTTTCATTAGCATTTTTGGCACATGTTTCGCGAGCAGTAGTTTGCGCGGCTCTGCGCCACTTGTACGGCTCGCTGACTGCGTTCCTCCCCCTCCCTGTCTCATACATGTATATATATATAGATATATATATATGTATGTATACGCACACAATCACAAGTGGTACGTGCGTGCCAAGGCTCATACATTACGAATTGCAACACGTAAGCGTCGCAGAACATGGACAAAAAGGGGAATATGAATCCGGATCCGAGGAGGAGAAGGAGGGAGATGGAGAAGCGAGATAAGGAGGATAATGAGGATCACCAGGGGGCTGTTGGGAAGGAGGTGCAACAGCGGGACCGCATTTGAACGCAGACGGGGTTGCCACACCTTGCGATGTGTGTAGCGCAGGAGGATGTTCCACACCTTGCGATTATAGTGGACAAGAAGCTCCGCAGCCAATATTGGACGATGTCTCGAACGACACTGTCGTTTTGAAGACTATTAAGACAACTTTGAATGCGCCGGGTGTTTATTTTTTGGGAGGGGTATATCACGGGGTATCTCACGCGAAACATCTGTTTGTCTAAGGGCGACGTCCAAAATCATTGAAATCCAGTGTGGTTTCGAAGGTGTTGTTGGAAAGCATTGCAAATCTGGTGTGTGTGCTTGTGAGTTTGGACCCTGGCGTCCCGATCTGCGTGAGGGGTGCGGTCGATTTTAAGAATGCTACGGATGTCCCGAGCGAAGGGGCCAAACAAATCGCGAACGGGACCTTCAAATAATCGCCTCTGAGCTTGAATCCCCAAGAGAGGCGCCTATGATGGTACGCACATGTGTATATACATGTACATACATATATATATATATATATATATATATATATATGAAAGAGCGTGTTCTACCGCTGCTGGCGGAAAACCGGGGGGGGGGGTCACTACCGGTTCGACCCTCTCCCCGCCCCCATCCTCTCCGGAAAACCGGGAGGGTCACTACCAGTTCGAACCCCTCCCCCCCCCCCCCAGTTCATCATGAAAAGGAGGGGGGTCACTACGGTTCGAACCCACCCCCCCCCCTCGAAAACCGGGGGGGGGTCACTACCGGTTCGAACCCCCCCCCCCCTCGAAAACCGAGTGGGGGTGCGGACAGTGGTGGGGACGGTGTTGGTGGGGACAGTGGTGAGGGGATAGCGGGACAGTGGTGGGGACAGTGGGACAGTGGGACAGTGGTGGGGACGGTAGTGGTGGGGACAGTGGTGGGGACAATGGTGGGAACAGGGAGGGACAGTGGACAGTGGTGGTGACGGTGGTGGTGGGGACAGTGGTGTGGGGACAATGGGAATGAGGTGGAAACAGTGGGACAGTGGAGGGTACAATGGTGGTGGGGACAGTGGTGAAGGCGGTGGCGAGGACGGCGGTGGGACAATGGGACAGAGGTACAGTGGGGACAGTGGTGGGGACAGTGGGGACACTGGTGGGAACAGTGGGACAGCTCAGTGGGACAGCGGAGGAGTCAGTGGGACAGTGGGGACAGTGGGGATAGTCGGGCAGTGGTTGGGGCCGTGGAGACAGTGGGGAGAGTGGAACCGTGGTGGGAACAGTTCTGGGGACAGCGGGGACAGTGCGACAGTGGTGGGGGCACTGGTGGGGACAGTAGGGACGGTGGTGGAACCAGTGGGGACAGTGGTGGTGAGGACAGTGGTGCTGGGAACAACAGTGGGGGATGTGATGCGGACGGTGGTAGGGACCGGGAGTCGTTTGCTGGCGGTGCGTGGGGGGGGGAGGGGTTCGAACCGGAGTGATCCCCCTCCGGTTTTCGAGGGGGGGGGGGTTCGAACCGGTAGTGACCCCCCTCGGTTTTCCGGATCCGGAGGGGAAGGGGGGGGGGGCCTCGAACCGTAGTGACCCCCCCCGGTTTTCGAGGGGAGGGGGGGCGGGGGGGGAGGGGTAGTGGAGGGGGGGGAGGGTTGGGGAGGGGGGGGGGGGGGGGGGAGGTGGGGGGGGCAGGGGGGGGAGGATGGCCAGGGGGGGGGGCACGAGGAAAAAAATTGCAAATTCCACAGTAAAGCGGGGTGGCTCACGCTCTCTCTCTCTCTCTCTCTCTCTCTCTCTCTCACATATATATACATACATATATGTATATATATATATATATATATATATATATATATATACATATATATATACATATATGTTTAGAGATGTAGACATATGTAAACATATCTACATATATATATGTGGATACATAGGTATGAACACATATGTATATATTACACATATATCTCCTGGCCCACACAGATGTGTAGCCCCCCCTCACGCCAAACCCACCCCCCCCCGAACCCCCAGGAAGGCCCCAGACAATCCTCAAGATGGCCCAGGATTGCTTGAGTTCGCTCTGGGAAGGCCCCAAGGGGCTGCAGATCGCTTCAAGCTGGCTCCCCAGATGCCCTAAGAAGGCTCCCAAGACGGCCCAGGGTTGATTTCGCATCAGGGAGGCCCCAAGACGCTGCACAGTACTTCATGTTGGCTCTCAAGATGCCCCCAGATAGGCCCCAAGATGCAAAATGATCCGGGGAAGGACCCAAACAAATGCAGTTGTACGCACCGCGTTGTGGCACCGCTGTCCGTGGAGCTCCCTATGGGTCCACGAACCCTGTGAGGGGTGCGCCAAAATGAGGCGGCGCCGCCATGCGAATCCTGCCACTGGGGCCTTCGGTGGGATTCCCTATGGGCCACGAGCCGTGTGATTGGTGCGCCAAAATAGGGCGGCGCCGCCATACGAACTTTGCCACGGGGACCTCCGGTGGAGCTCTCCTCGGGGTCACGAACCGTGCGAGGGGTGCGCCAACATGGAGCGGCGCCGCCATGCGAACTTTGCCACTGGGGCCTTCGGTGAAGCTCCCAATGGGGACAGGAACAGTGTGAGGAATGTGCCAGGCCAAAAGTAATTCTCTGGAGAGATAGCTGGCTCCCAGGGAACAGTGTTGATTCTCCGGGTAAGAGTGGCCAAATGCCGAGTCGGTTGGTTCTCCGGGTGAGACCCTTACAGGTTTTTTACCCAAGCAAAAACACACCAACATCCAAACACCACGCACCAAACCCCAAACCCAGATTCCAAAAAGCACCAACCACCAAACACCAAAACCCAAAGTGAGCGTTTTTTGTATTAATTCTTTTGCCGATCGGCGCTGGCCCTCGCACCCCCCCTCCCCCCTCCCCCGTGGAGTAGATCTTGGCTGTTTCTGGCGCATGTTCCGAGCAGGTAGAGTCTCCCACATAAGACTCACGGTTCTAAACAGGCGCACGAAGCAGAGGTCCCGAGCCAGACCTTCCCCTTCGTCCTCCTCTTCCGCCCAATGTCGAAACGCCGAATAATTAGCCTTCGGAGATCGCCTTCGGTGGATCTGGTTATGGTGCCACGAAGCGCGTGAAGAGTGTGTCGAAATGGGTCGGGGCCGCCATGCGGGCGCTGCTACTGGGGCCTTAGGTGGAGCTCCCTTTCTGGGGCCACGAAACGTGTGAGGGGTGTTCCAAAATGGGGCGGCGCAGCCATGCGGACTGCGCCACTGGGACCTCAATTGGACCTCCCTGTGGGGCCACGAAACATGTGAGGGGTGTACCAAAATGAGGCGGCGCCGCCATGCGGACTGCGCCATGGAACCTTAGGTGGAACTCCCCGTGGGGCCACGAAACGTGTGAGGGTATACCGAAATGGGACGGCACCGCCATGCGAACTGCGCCACTTTGACCTTAAGTGGAGCTCCCTGTGGTGCCACGAAGTGTGTGAGGTGTGTGAAATGGAGCGGCGGCGCCATGCGAATTGCGCCACTGGGACCTTGGGTGGAGCTCCCTGTGGGGCCACGAAGCGTGTGAGGGCTGTGCCAAAATGGGGCGACGCCGCCGTGCGAACCCTGCCAATCGAGCCGCCGGTGGAGTTCCCCATGGGGCCACGAACGGTGTGAGGGTTGCGCCAAAATGGGGCGGCGCCGCCATGCGAACCCTGCCACTTGGGCCGTCGGTGGAGCTCCCCATGGGGCCACGAAACGTGTGAGGGGTGCGCCAAAATGGAGCGGCGGCGCCATGCGACCCCTGCAACTGGGCTTCGGTGGAGTTCCCTATAGGGCCACGAACCGTGTGAGGGGTGCGCCAACATGGAGCGGCGCCGCTATGCGAACCCTGACACTTGGGCCGTCGGTAGAGCTCCCTGTAAGGCCACCAACCCTGTGCGAAGGGGTGCGCCAACATGGGGTGGCGCTGCCATGCGAACCCTGCTAGTTGGGCCTTCGGTGGAGCTCCCCATGTGGCCACGAACCGCGTGAGGGGTGCGCCAAAATGGGGCGGCGCCGCCATGCGAACCCTGCCACTTGGGCCGTCGGTGGGGCTCCCCATGGGGCCACGAACAGTGTCGGCGTTGCGCCCAAATGGGGCGGCGCCGCCATGCGAACCCTGCCACTGGGGCCTTCGGTGCAGCTCCCTATAGGGCCACGAACCGTGTGCAAGGGTGCGCAAACATGGGGCGGCGCCGCTATGCGAACCCTGCCACTGGGGCCTTCGGTTGGAGCTCCCCCATAGGTCCACGAATCGTGTGAGGGGTGCGCGGAGCGGCGCCGCCATGCGAACCTTGCCACTTGGGCCGTCGGTGGGGCTCCCCATGTGTTTACGAATCGTATGAGGGGTGCGCCAAAATGTGGCGGCGCCGCCATGCGAACCCTGCCACTTAGGCCGTCGGTGGAGCTCCCCATGGGTCCGAGGGGTGCGCTGACATGGAGCGGCGCCGCCATGCGAGCCCTGCCACTTGGGCCGTCGGTGGAGCTCCCCATCGGTCCACGAACCGTGCGAAGGGTGCGCCAAAACGGGCCGCCGCAGCCATGCGAACCCTGCCATTTGGGGCGTCGGTGGTGCCCCCCATGGGGCCACGAACTGTGTGAGGGGTGCCCCAACATTAAGCGGCGCCGCCATGCGAACCCTTCCATTTTGGCCATCTGTGGGCCTCCCCATAGAGCCACTCAAACTGTGAGGGGTGCGCCAAAATGGGGCGGCGCAGCCATGCTAACCATGCCACTTGGACCGTCGGTGGGGCTCCCCATGGGGCCGCGAATTGTGTGAGGGGTGCGCAAACATGGAGCGGCGCCGCCATGCGAACCCTACCACTGGGGCCTTCGGTTGAGCTCCCCCATGGGTCCACGAACCTTGTGCGGGGTGCACCAGCATGGGGCGGCGGCGCCATGCGAACCCTGCCACTTGGGCCGTCGGTGGGGCTCCCCATGCGTGCACGAACCGTGTGAGCGATGCGCCAAAAATGGGCGTCGCCGCCATGCGGACCCTTCAATTTGGGCAGTCGTTGGAGCTCCCCATGTGGCCACGAACCGTGCGAGGATGGGCCACAGTGGGGCGGCGCCGCCATGCGAACCCTGCCATTTGGGCATTCGATGGGGCTCCCCCATGGGTCTACGAACCGTGTGAGGGGTGCGCCACCATGGAGCGGCGCCATGCGAACCCTGCCACGGGGTCCGAGGGGTGCGCCAACATGGAGCGGTGCCGCCATGCGAACGCTGCCACCTAGGCCGTCGGTGGAGCTCCCTCATGGGGCCACGAACCCTGTGAGGGGTGCGCCAACATGGAGCGGCGCCGCCATGCGAACCCTGCAACTGGGGCCTTCGGTGCAGCTTCCTATAGGGCCACTATCCGTATGCAAGGGTGCGGAAAAATGGAGCGGCGCCGCTATGCGAACCCTGCCGCTGGGGCCTTCGGTTGAGGCTCCCCCCTGAGTCCACGAATCGTGTGAGGGGTGCGCCAACATGGAGCGGCGCCGCCATGCGAACCCTGCAACTGAGGCTCCCGGTGGAACACCTTATAGGGCCACGAACCGTGTGAGGGGTGCGCCAACATTGAGCGGCGGCGCCATGCAAACCCTGCCATTTTGGCCGTCTGTGGGGCTCCCCATAGGGCCACGGACCGTGTGAGGGTGCGCCAACATGGGTCGGCGCCGCCATGCGAACCCTGCAACTGGGGCCCTCGGTGGAGCTCCCTATAGGGCCAAAACCCTGCCATTTTGGTCGTCTGTGGGGCTCCCTATAGGGCCACGAACCCTGTGAGGGGTGCGCCAAAATGAAGCGGTGCAGCCAAGCGAACCCTGACACTGGGGCCTCTGGCGGAGCTCCCTATAGGGCCACTCACAGTGTGAGGGTGCGCTGACATGGGGCGATGCCGCCATGCGAGCCCTGCCACTGGGGCCGTCGGTGGAGCTCCCCATCGGTCCACGAACCGTGTGAGGGGTGCGCCACAATGAGGCGGCGCCGCCATGCGAACCCTGCCACTTGGGCCTTCGGTGGAGCTCGCTATAGGGCCACGAACCTTGTGAGGGGTGCGCCAAAATGGGGCGGCGCCGCCATGCGAACTCTGCCACTGGGGCCTCCAGTGGAGCTCCCTATAGGGCCACGAACCTTATGAGGGGTGCGCCAACATGGAGCGGCGGCGCCATGCGAGCCTTGCCACTGGGGCCGTTGGAGGAGCTCCCCGTGTGTCCACGAACCCTGTGAGGGGTGCGCCAAAATGGGGCGACGCCGCCATGCGAACCCTGCCACTGGGGCCTTCGGTTGAGCTCCCTATAGGGCCACGGACCGTGTGAGGGGTGCGCCAACATGGAGCGGCGCCTCCATGCGAACCTTGCCATTGGGGCCTTCGGTAGAGCTCCCTATAGGACCAACGTGGAGCGGCGCTGCTATGCGAGCCCTGTCACTGGGGCCACGAAGCATGTGATGGGTGCGCCGAACAGGTTGACATGCGGATGGCAGAGGCAGGGATGGGAGGAGGAGGAGGAGGAGGAAGAGGAGGAGGATGAGGAAGAGGAGGAGGAGGAGGAGGAAGGAAGGAAGGAGGCAGGAGCGAAGGAAGGAAGGAGACGCGGAGACTGTCTTGTCAAAGCGAAGATCCAACTCCAGAGGATGGTTGGGAGCACATCAGCACTCATTGCATGTGAAGCAGCTCCTCACATGCTCGCCTCTTTGGTGGGACACGCGCCCACGACGGCCCAAACAGACCCTCAAGATCGCCGAAAACTGCCCACAGGGGCCCCAAGATGCCCCAATGCACTCGAGAACAGCCTTCAAAGTTATTACAGACAGCCCAAGAAAGCCCGAAGACGGCCCAAGGCAGCTCAAAGAGGGCTCAGGCAGACCGCGAGGGCGGCTTGCAGAGACCGCAAGACGGCCCAAGAGATCCCACGACGGCCGAGGGGAGCCACAAGAAGCTCCAACGGCCGCCAACAGAAGACCAAGAGAGTCCCAAAAGACAGACGAGACTGCCCTTTACTCTGGACCCCTGTGCTCACCCAGTCCTCCCGACAACACGCTCAAGCAGTCCCAGGCGGCCCATCACTGGCACACGATGACGCCAAAGAGAGCTCCAAAACGTCCCAAGAGGTCTCCTAGAAGGACCACAAGCCGTCGCCAACAGACGTGTTTCATCCCCCACGTCTTCGTCCTCTTTGGCTTCGTCCTCCCCCTCGTCATGCCTACTACCCCCTCGGTGGTGTCTCTGGCGGAACCTCTGGGATGCGACCTCGGGGCCCTTGAAACCAGGATACTGCAAACCAGGACTTAGAACATTCCAGCTGGAGAGAACGAATAAGGGATACTGTGTCGACCCATTGCTGCAGTTCTCCTGGGCGCGCTAAAGTCTTGGTTTATCAAAGTCCCCATCTACGGGACCGTGACGACCGGCCCAGCGAAAATTCCCCCAATCAGTTTCGTCAGGGTTCTCTTCCAATTCATGCGTTCCTCCATCTCATTCCCTCCTCTTCGTTCGCTACTCTCTCCCAAGCCCAAGATGGCCCAGAGCCCCAGACGGCCCCAGGACAAGCCCACGAGCTCGCGCGAGCACCAAAACACGCATCCCGAGGCCCCGAAGGCACTTGATTGTTGGCCACGGGGGGCGACGGTGACACACCCGAGGCGCTTGCGATATCTTTTCCATCGGACCTTCTACCCGCCCAGCGGAAGGCAGTCAACCAGCTTCGCAAGGGGTCTCCTCCACCTCAGCGGCTTCCTCCTCCTCGTCATCCCCTCCTCTGCATTGCCCCCTGGTCTCTCCCCTGCTCCTTCTTCTCCCCCTCCCCCTTCTTCCTTTCGGGCCAAGCTGGAGCCAAGATCTGAGGCGCAGGGGAGCAAGCAGTCTATATGTGTAGATGCGTATACATATATTCATATGTGGATCTGTATCGATAGATACCTACCAAGCATGGGTGACAACTTCTGCAGATGCATATACAGCACATAAGGTAGTATATGTACGCATCTACATGCATACGCACAACCATATGCGTATATACGTATCGTACACATACGGTTACCAAAAGCATAGCATCAGCACGGGTTGCGAGCGCCATGGCTTCCATGCATTCGTAGATGTGTAGTTGGCAAATGTAAAGTGCACAAGCGTTGGTGCATTGCATGTGCATGGGCATGCATGTCCTTACATGCTCGCCACGTGCATGTCTTCTGTATGTGCACAGTGTGAAAACTGAAGGACTTCGCCCTCTGTCGTTTACCCCACTCATATTGTTTCTGTTTCAAAAATTGCTGATTGGCAATTCGTTTTGGCTGTCTGCTGGTTGGCTGGTTGCGCGCGCCCGTCATGATTCATGAGGGGTGGTGGCCTCCAGAGCGCGCTTCCACTGTAGGTTACGAGCGTTCGAGGCTTCGGGAGCGCGCGGCATAAGCTGTTTACAAGGATTCGTGGCCTCGAGCCCGGAGCCGAATTCTCACGAAACGACGTGGATGCCAAAAAGCGTCCCCCGAATGCATGTCCCAACACAGGAAGTAACAATTGCTCTGCTCTGGAAAGGGGATGGCGCGTTTGGGCAGCCTCCGTGGGGCAGGTTCGTGATCTCGGGATCGCGAATTCGCAACAATTGGCCAGGGGGGCTGTTGCTTCGGGGGCGCAAGCTTGTTACATCGTACGCAGGATTGTGGCCTCGGGAGCCCGAATCTGGCTGACTGCACCACGGGATTGCGATTTCTGGGGGCGCCAATCTGGCATAATGTACCAGGGGTTGTAGCATCAGGAGCGCCAACGCGTAGTATACGGGGGGGGCACAGATTTGTTGAAAGTTACTGAGGACTGTGACATGAGGCGCGCGAGTTTGGTGTAATGTACTCGGGAGTGTGGTTTGGGGAGCGCGAGTCTTGATTCATTCACCGGGGAATGTGGCCTCGGGACCGCCAGCGCCTCGGAATTTGCAGAGGATTGCCCAAGGGATTGCTGCCTCGGGGGCGCAGAGGTGGTGTAGTACTTTACCACTTGGCATCGCTCGGACGTGTGCAAGTTTCCTTCGGCGAGGACTATCGCGGAGCATCCTTGATCATTTGGCGAAAAAACCACGCGCGAAACCGAAAAAAACACAGGGAATGGACGTCCGAGCGATGCCCAGACCAAGGGAGCGCGAACATGGTGCAAGTTACATGGGATTGCTGGAGAGCGCGAGCCTGGGTCACGTACGGGGGATTGTCGCCTCGCTTCGTGACCCTGACGCAAGTTGCAGGGGAGTGTGGCCTCGGGAGCCCGACATTGCTGTCGTTCACGTGCCCCAGGACGCCCCAAGAAATTCCGAGGACCCCCAAAACGAGAAGGGAAACGGATCAGTTTCGGGTTCCCGCCCCCGCTCTGCTTTCAGCCACTACAGCAGTGGAACTGGAAAAGAGCGCATCTGTACTTATACTGTGGATATGGAACTGGCGCAGAGAGCAGGGCAGCTTAGGCCACGCACCCTGCTGGCTCCCAAGGAGGCTGGCGGATATGCATGGCTACGCCTATATGTTACACCTGTGCGCGCAACATTTGTTGGCATCGAAGTATGTAGACCTCTGTAGGATGCGGCGACAATCGCTACCAACATGAACTACATACGTCTCCTCCCTCCCAGCGGTCTCGAGTGTAGGAAGCGATCTGCAAGGCCGTGTGCAGGCACTGGGCCGCGAAAGAGGCGTGTGAGTTTGGGTCGCCACCTGCATACATGGGAGGCTCCATGGGGGAGCAGGGCTGGACCTAAACACTGTTTTGCTGAACTTTGGCTGTGTTTTGTTGTTCGTGTTGGCAGGGAGGTACAGGAAAACAGATAGAGCAAATCGAAACAACAAAACGACAACAAAACGAAAAACAACGTTTAGGTCCAGTCCTGTGGGGGAGGCTGAAGGGGAACGAGGTGAGTCTGCAGTGGAGCACGCCCCCCACTAAACTTCTCCTCCCCCCGGGGCATGAGGTCCAGGCAGGACTCGTTAAATTGTGCCTGGCGCCAGACGTGGTCGCGCACCCGAGTGTTGGTCGAATGCCTGGCTGCTGGTCGACTGGTCCTGGCCGGCTGGGGGGCGAATTGTTTGTCTGGACCTCTTCCGACCCCCCACGCCTAGCTGGGGGGGTCATCTACGATGGACCCAGCCCGTGGTCCGAATGCGTACGAAGGGACAGGTCGCGACCAACGAATATTGGGGACGGTATTGGTTCGCTCCCCAATGCACGGGCTGCCAGAGCTGCCGAGGATAAATTCATTTCTGGGTGAGGTCATAGCTGTAATAGACCTGGAGACCACTAGCAGCGCAATCCAAGTTTTGATCAAGATCTTAGTGCCATCGAGATTGTCACCACGGCCACCTTCGCCAACTTCACCGCCATCTATTGGGAAACTTCGTAACCCTCCCTGCTCCTCTGCCCTGCCCCCATCTGTCGAAGTTCCTCGCCCAGGAGGAGCAGGCGCTCGACGTCGAGTTCTTCCAGCAGCGACTTGCCCAGTATCAGGAAGTCTTCCCGAGGTACTCCAGGGATGTGAACTTACCAGCCGGCTTTCTCCCATCCCTATTGCGCTGCCAGCTGTTACGGCACCCTAACCAGGGGGGGCATCAAGAATGAGGGTGCCCAGCATCAAGTTTGGCCCCAAGCCTACAGCGGCCGCTGCTGGACAGGCACGTCTCGTGATAAGCAGACGACGCCCAGAGCGACTCCCACAACGAGTCGTGCTCAAAACGAGCAGGGCTGCCGTCAGTCTGCGCCCCTCCCTCGTGCCCACGCCTGCGCTTCAATTGCCACGTGTTGGGGCACTCCCCACCCCATCCCTGTCCGACGTGGCGGCGGGAGATCGATTCGCCAACGCCTCGGAGGGCGACCCTATGAAGTTCTGTAAGGGGATATCGAAGGCACCTCCGGCGAGTCACCGCCGCCCGCTGCGCTTCCCGCAGCGCGTATGTGGCAAAGCGTTGGGCCGATGCTCGACGCAGCCACTGAGCTGTGGTTCCCCAGTTCTTGCAGGAAAAGGCAGGGTATCAATGGGATTCATGTGGTGCGGTGGGTGCATTGGTTATGGAATGTGCCCAGGAGGCTACAAACCCTGGAGGATTCCTTACCTGATGAGGGCGGTGGTGATATCTATGGCCGATCCACTATTGGATTTCCACAGGCTTCCAGACCCTGGATTCCTTATCCAATGGTTCCTTATCCAATGCCCTCACCGTATCAATGGGATGCATGCGTTAGCGGACTCTGAGCCTCTGGAGCTCTCCTGGGGGCGTTGCGAGGCCAACCAGGGCCATCCTGGTGATCTCTGGGACTCTCCTGGCGACAGCGGTTGAAGATATCGCGTTCCCTCCTCTTCTTGCCCGCCCGTCCCCTCGTCCTTGCTGCTCATCTCATATTGATCGCCCTCATCATCACCAGCAGTACCACCATCATGCTCATCATCAACACCAGCATCATCATCAGCATCATCATCATGATCAGCATCATCATCAGCAGCAGCATCATGCTTCTCATGGTTTGTTTCAGCGCCGATCTCCTCCCGACGTTTCCAGGGGTACGTTTTGCAGAGAATTTCGAGGTGGATCCAGCCGTGGCGACAAGGAGCCCCCTGGAGGTTCCCCAAACGATTAGAAACCTGACTGGGCCTCTATCCTCAAGCCTCGCTGATCTAACACCTCCGTCCTCGCTCTCGTCCTCCTCCTCCTCCTCCTTCTCCTTTCTCCTCCGCCCCATCGTCATTAGCCGCATCATCAGCACCATCACCATCGACATCCTCACGCAAGCCTCCTCCCTCCCCTGGATCCCCGAATCCCAGGTACGAGTTCCTCGGATGGTATAGCATTGGCAAGGGCCCCGCGGATCGCGGGGAGTGGGCACTCGGCATGAAGCAAAGGAGTCTTGAGGAAAACGGGTCCTGACGTATTGCGAAGGATACGGCCGGTGCCGCCGACCCTGAACACGGCGACGACGAGGACGACGAGGATGTTGAGGAGCAGGTGGCGGAGGACGTTAGTGAGCAGGAGGGGCGAGGAGGAGGAGGAGGTGCGAGGGGGGAGGAGGATTGGGTGTGTTTTTTTTCTGGGAAGCTCTTGTGGGCCGCTTGGGAGGCTCGTGGGAGCCTCTTGAGGCTTTTTGGGGCTTCTTGGGGTGCTTCTAAGGGGCCTCTGGGGGCTTCCTGAGCATCTGAGGCCGAGGGCTCGAAATGTCCGTTCGGGTCCCCCGTCTGGGCTTCTCCTTGGAGCCGTCTTGGGGGCCTCTTCGGTTGTCTTGGAGGCCTCTTGGTCGGTCTTGGGGCCCTCTTGGGTCGTTTTGGAACTCTCTTGGAGGCCTCTTGAGCCATCTTAGGGCAGTCTTGGGGGCTTCTTGGCCGGTCTTGGATCGTCAGGAAGTTGGCCAGGTGACATCGCCGAAATCTTTTAAACAACGTATGGGACATCGATGATTTTTGTCCCTGCAGGCCGTCTTGGAAGTCCTCTTGGAGGCTTCTTGGGGCGCTGTGGAAACATTTTGTGCCGTCTGGAGGTTACTTTGGCGACTTATGAACCCTCGAAGATCATCATGGGGACATCTTGGAGCACTTTTGCCGCGTCCTGCGGCTTTTCTTGGCCGCCGAACCACCCGAGGGGGAGTCGCATCTGCCCCGGGACGCCCCCGGGACCGCCCCGGGACCCTCCCCAGGACGCCATCCCCGGGACCCCCCCCCCCGGCGGGGAAGGGATCAAAGGAAAGGGGTCTTCCTTCGACTCAGCACAACGTCGCTCAATTTCGCTGTGGCTGGCGCGCTGACGACGACGACGACGACGACGACGACGACGAGTCAAACGGAACAGCCTCTTCCACACGCCGACAAGGTCGGCGGATTTCGTCATTTTCGGTCTCTTGAGCCACCTGCCCAAGCCATGGGCTGCGTCGAAGAACAGGTCGTGATGGAAAACTTGTCCTGGGAAGAGCCCCGTGTTTCAGGTCCCGTTTACCTCGGGGCCCTGTTTCTCTTCCATGGCGAAGCCGCAGCAGCCACAGCTTGGCTCGACGACGACATCTACACCGCCGCTCCCACTCTGATTCTAAAGCCCTCATGCGCCAGTTGCTCCCAGGGACCGAAAAGGCGAGATAATCAACATCTTTGAACAGACAAGGTTGTTTAAATTGTTTGGGCGGTACGTCATCTCGAGCCGTCGCTGAAGTCTGCTAGGTTAGCTTGGACCATGTTGCGCAATCTCGGAGTGGTATTGGCAGCATGTTGTTGCCAGCATGCGGCCTCACACCCATGCGCCCACGTTCTTGGCGCGATGTCGCCCGTTCTTCGGGCTCTCGTGTGCCGCCTTCGGCCCCAGCTAGGTCAGCATAAATCCCAGGGGGGGCCTCGCGCGCGCGGATGTGTTGGCTTGTTGTTTCTCTTCTTCTCTCTCTCTCTCTCTCTCCCTCTCTCTATGTGTGTCTCTCAGATATGTGTATATAGATGTGTTATCTCTCTATGCTATATGTATGTGTGTATGTATGCATGCATGCATGCATGTATGTATGTGTACATGTAAATGTATCTTGGCACACGGCATATATACATACACGCATACGTGAGTACGTGCGTATGCACTTACAGACATGCAGACATACGTATATACACACATACATACATACACACGTACATGCATATATACATAAATACATGCGCATACACATACATACACACATACACGCACACACACATACATACATACATACATACATACATACAGACAGACAGACACACAGACAGACAGACAGACAGACAGACAGACAGACAGACAGACAGACAGACAGACAGACATGTGTACATACATACATACATACATACATACACACATGCATACGTACATACATACATACATACATACTTACATATATACATACATACATACAGATATGCTTACATACGCATACATACATATATACATACACAAGAGCGCGTTCGGTGGGTGCTTGGAGGGGGGAGGATTTGGAACCGGACCCCCACCCCCCCACCCCTGGATTGAAGGAGGGGGGGTTCGAACCCCTCCCCCCCTCTCCCGTGACGGGTGGGGGGGTTCAAACCCCCCCCTCCCCCCCCTCCCTCCCATCCTCACCTACTTCTCGTGTCTCCCGCTCCTCGGGCCGGCGCCGGCGTCGGCGACGGCTGGCGGCGGCGGCGGGGAGCGTCAATGAAGACGACGATTTCCTTTTCTTGGCCGGCGCCGGCACCTGCGGCGGGTGGCGGCGCTGGCGGGGAACGTCGACGAGGACGACGGCGACGACAATGACGACGACGACAACGACGACGACGACGACGACGCTCTGCCACCGTGCCTTGGTGTTGGGTCAGAGTCCTTATGGATCCCTCTTGGGTGGGGTCTCGTTGGAGGGCTCTCGGGGGCCTCTGAAGGGCATCCCTGAAGCTTTTTGGGCGCCTCTTGAGCGTCTCTTGGGGCCTCTCTGAGGTGGGCCTCTCTGAGGTGGTGGTGATGGTGGGCTGTGCTGGTGGTGGTGGTGGTTGTGGTGGTGGTGGTGCTGGTGGTGGTTGGTGGTGGTCGGGGGTGCTGGTGGTGGTGGTTGTTGTGGTGGTTGTGGTGGCAGGTTGTGGTGGTGGTGATGGCGGTGAAGGTTGTGGTGGTTTCCGCTGGTGGCCGTGGTGGTTGTGGCGGTGGTGAGTTGTGGCGGTGGCCTTGGTAGCGGTGGTGTGGTGGTTGGTCGTGGTGGTTGTGGTGTGCTAGTGGTTGTGGTGGTGGTGGTGGGTTGTGGTGGTGGTCTTGGTGGCGGTGGTGGTGTGGTGGTTGGTCGTGGCGGTCTGGTGGTCTGGTGGTTTGTTGCGGTGGTCGTGATTGTGGTGGTGGGTAGTGGTGGTGGTGGCGGTGGTGGTGGTGGTGTGGTGGTCTGTGGTGGTGGTGGTGGTGGTCGGTTGTGGTGGCAGTTTTGGTGGTGGCGGTGGTGGTGGTTGTGGTGTGGAGATTTTTGGTGGTGGTGGTGGTTGGCGGTCGTGGTTGCAGGGGTGGGTTGTGGAGGTGGTGCTGGGGTGGTGGTGGCGGTGGTGGTGGTGGTGTGGTGGTTTGTGGTGGTGGTGGTAGGTTGGTCTGGTGGTGATGTGGTGGTTGTGGCGGTGATGGTGGTGGTGGTGGTGCTGGGGTGGTGGTTTGCGGTGGTGGTGGAGGTGGTTGTGTGGTGGTTTGTGGTGGTGGTGGTGGTGTGGTGGTTTATGGTGGTGGTGGTGGGGTGTGTTGTTGGTCGTGGTGGTGGTGTTTGTGGCGGTGGTGGTGGTGGTGTAGTGGATTGTGGTGGTGGTGGTGGGTTGTTGTGGTGGTGGTGGTTGTGGGTTGTTGTGGTGGTGGTAGCGGTGGTGGTGGTGGTGTGGGGTGGTTTGTGGTGGTGGTGGTACGGGGTGGTTTGTGGTGGTGGGTTGTGGTGAAGGTGGTGGTGGTAGTGGTGGTGGTGGTGACGTGGTGGTTTGGTGGTGGTGGTGGTGGCGGTGGTGGTGGGCTGTGGTGTTGGTGGTGGTGGTGTTGCTGCTGTTGGTGCTGGTGGTGATGGTGTTGTGGTTTGTGGTGGTGGTGGTGGTTGTGGTGGTGGTGTTGTGGTTTGTGGTGGTGGTGGTGGTGGGTTGTGGTGGTGGTGGCGGCGGTAATGACTGGGGTGGTGGTGGTGTGGTGGTTTGTTGTGGTGGTGGTGGTTGTGGTTGGTTGTGGTGGGTTGTGGTGGTGGTGGCGTTTTTGGTGGTGGCGTGGCGGTTTGGTGTGATGGTGGCGGTTTTGGTGGTGGTGGGTTGTGGTGGTTGTGGTGGTGGTAGTGGTGGTGGCGGTGGTGGTGGTGGAGGTGTCGTGGCCTTCGGGTATTCCTGCCACCGTGTTTTGTTTTCGGGTCAGAGTTCTAATGGATGCCTCTTGAGGTCTCGTCAGAGGGGTTTCGGGGGCGTCCCAGGATCATTTGTGAAGCCTCTTGGACCTTCCCAATAGCCTCTCGGTGGCTCTCGGGGGGCGAGGGTTCGATATGGTGATTTGTGTTTCCCCTCTGCGGCTCTGTTCATCGTCGCTGCGTCCCCGCCGTCGGCGTTGCTGGCCGCAGCCAACGCCGGCGCCAAGGTGTGTGTGTGTGTGGAACCTCTCTGGTCCTCGTCGCTGCGTCCCCGCCGCCGGCGCTGCTGGCCGCCGCCAGCGCCTCCGGCGCCAGCGCCAGCGCCGAACGGGGGGGGTTTGGAATCCCCCCCCCGGGGGAGGGGGGGGTTTTGGGGAGGGGGGGGGCTAGGGAGGGGGGGGGCAAGCTAGGCGCGCTCGCGTCATGGCGTAGATCCCCTCTCTACTCGCACAGTCGGATGTCGAGCAGGGCAATGATCCCGAAAGGGTACGCGATGCATTGTAGAGCACGGCGTGGCATGGCGTAGAAGAGCACCGCAAAGCGTAGTATGTCACAGCATGGCGTGGCGTGGCGTGGTGAAGAATTGCATGGCGAAACCTTGCAACGCAAAGCATGGCATTGTACAGCGGCCCCGAACATAACATTGCATAGCATGGCGTTGAAGATCAAAGCGTAGCACGGCATAGCACGACGTGGCACTTAAGCGCACTGTATATCACAGCTTCAGCTGAAGGCATGGCATCGCGCAGCGGAACGCAACCTAGCATTGCATTGCAGGCCGTGGCATGGCACGGAACATGACGCCAGCGCTGCAGCGGGAGCACGATTCGGAACGAGCGGAAGCGCGGAAATGAGCCCAGCGCTGCAGCGGGAGCACGATTCGGAACGAGCGGAAGCAAGGAAATGAGGCCAGCGCTGCAGCGGGAGCACGATTCGGAACGAGCGGGGCCCGAAAATGAGGCCGGCGCCTCAGCGAGAGCAGCATTTTGGAAAAAAATGCGCGCGAAAACCCAACTCCGGGGAATCCTTTGTGTAAAAAGACAGTACGCGGAGGGGGGGGGGGGGGGGGGAAGGGTCATCAGGGGAAGGAGGAGAGTAGTAGTCATATTGAGTAATTTTTTAGGGGGGAGGGGAGTCCCCTTGGTTCTGATCGACGGCGCCATCGTCGCTGGCGTGATCCGCCTCGGCGCTGTCTCTGGCCTTGTCGTCGTCGTCCTTTGTCGCCATCGCCACCAGCATCGCTGCTATCATCATCGCGCCTACCATTGTCGACGTCGCCATGGCACCGCGCCCGCCCAAGTGGCCGACTCGCACTGAAGTGCCCGCTGGGAAGTGCCCGGCGGTCAGCGCGGCCGCGTCAGCGACGCCAAACCATCTGGCCGCTGCGCGCGCGAGCACGCGCGGGCTAGCGCGGCCGCGGAGTCGCGCCGGCCCACGCCAAGCACTCATCGCAACCGCCGCCGCATAGGTTTTGCACACTCAGTTGCGGACGGGCGGGCGGAGCGATTGCGCGAGCGGTGGAGCGGGGAAACCATTGCGATCAAACATGAATTCTCTTTCTTTAAAAAAGATGATCGATTCTCTCCCCCCCCCCCCCCCCCCCCGAGATTATCAGCCCTTCTCTTCGTGCTGCAATGTACATGTGTTTCTGCCCCATCGCCCACCCTAAATATGAGCCCAGACCATCCCATCCGAGCGGCATCCGCCCCCCCGCCACCCTCTGCAACAAATATTATGCGCGAGCATTCGCTTATCTCAAATCATTAGTTGATTTCAAAATCCTTAGCAAAAAGCAAAACGCAGCGCACACGCGCGCGTCGTCGCGCGCGCATGCCGAAATCCTTCAGAAACCTTCGGTTTTGCAAGAATTTCAAAATCGAGTGTCCAATAACCATATGCAAGCACATGGTTTCGCAACGCGGTTCATTATATTCTTATTTCCCCCCCCCCCCCCAAAAAAAAAAAGCTCGCGCGCGCGCTCTGGCGAAGTCTGAAGGCAACCATCGGTATTTCAACATTTTCTGGAAATTCTACTAAACGGGCTTCGCTCGCGCGCATGTCGAAATCGTTCGAACGCCCTTGCGCGCGTGCCCTCGCGAGACTCCTTTGCCATAGATGGGAGGAAGTGCGCGCGGTCGCGCCGTCGCGCGCGCATGCCGAAATCCGTCAAAAACCGTAGGTGGTGCAACGATTTCAAAGCCGACTGCCCAAACAACGGTCAACAACACCTGGTTTCGCAACGTCAGTTCTCAAACATGCGTGCGCTCGCACTATTTGTCAACGTGTTCACAAAATTCTGCCAAACGGGCTTCTCGCGCCGCATGCCTAAATCATTCGAACGCCCTTGCGCGCGCGCTGGGGGGCACGATCCGCGCCAAATAGTCCCATGCGGGCCACTCTCGCGCGACGGCCGCGCGCGCATGCCGATCTCTCCAACACCTTCATCGCCGACGCGAGGGCGCCGCCATCGTCGCTGGCGCGATCAGCATCGGCGCCCGCGCTGGCCGCGCCTTCGCCGCTGTCAACATTGCTACCAGCGTCGCTACTATCATTATCGCTTTTACCGCTGTCGACGTTGCCATGATGCCGCGCCCGCCCAAGTCGCCGACTCGCAGTGAAGTGCCCGCTGGGAAGTGCCCAGCGGTCAGCGCCACCGCGGCCGCGTCGGTCGCGCCAAACTAGCTGGCCGCTGCGCGCGCTTGGGTTGTCGCGGCCGCAGAGATGTACCAGCCAACGCCAACCGTGCATCGCCACCGCCGCCGCATGGACTATGCAAGCCAAGGCGCGGGTGGGTGGGTGCGACGTTTTCAAGAGCACGGGTGCTAAGTCGCTTGTTAAAACTAATTTTCTTCTTCTAAGAGAATTTGTTGTACCCCATCCACGCCCCAGGGTTAGCCTTTTTTTTTTCCCCCAGGGTATTGCAATCCACATATGTTTATGCATCCTTGTTCGTTTGCAATATGAATTCATATCATCGCAGCTAGTCCCGGTATCGGGCATCCCCCTCATCCCTGTCAAATAATGCCATGCGGCGCACGTGCGTTGATGTAAGATGAGCTGAACGCACGAATCTTCGAAATAATACCACGCGGGCAACATGCGCGCGCGCAAGACGAATTAGTTACAAAACCTTTCTGTTGTCGTTGCGGCCTGAACGTGCCAACATCAAGAAAACCAATGGCTAATATAACAGAAAGTGTTCAACATTTTCTTCCCGCGCGCTCTTGCGGGTTCCTAAGACACCCCATGTTTCTTTCAATTTTCTTGTCCAAGGAGACCCTCGCGCGCGCGTCGACTTGTTTCCCATGCCCTCGCGCGCTTGCCAGAGGCATGATCCCTGTCGCATAATATCATGCGGGGCACCGTAATCGTCATCATTGCCGCCGGAAGCATCGCGATCAGTCCCATCGTCGTTTGTCGACGCCGTCGTCCGCGCTGTCTCCCGCAAGATGGACTTTGCCCGCGCCACGAGCGTCCGCGCGCCAATGGACGCGATGAAATTATCGGAGGAACTCCGCGCTACAACTTTACTCGCGACCTTATGAGCTCTGCCAACGGCCTCATCGTCGTTTGTCGACGCTGTCGTCCGCGCTGTCTCCTGCAAGATGGACTTTGCCCGCGCCGCGAGGGTCCGCGTGCCAGTGAGCTCGATGAAATTGGCGGACGAGCTCCACGGTGCAACTGCAATCGCGACATCTGAGTTTTGCCGACCAAGATGCGGGTATGAAGGTGGGACGTTTGCACGCGCATGGGAGGTGGTCACGCGCGGTGCAGCGTGGTCAACTTGCACCGCATAGATTAAACCAAAAGGGCTGCACCGCATAGATTGCAGCACGTGGACTGGACTATCTGTTTTTTTTTCGCGCTTGTGGCGCACTTTTTGATCAATCGCCACATAGACGCCACCACATATATTGCACAACATCGATTGCACCACCAATATTGCACGACATGACACGGACAATGTCGATTCTCCTTTCTAAAAGACTAATAGATTCTACCCCCCCCCCGCACTTATCGGTTCCCCCGCGCGTGCTGTAAATTACATATGATTCTGACAACATGTCCATCCTAAATTTGAATTCGTACCATCCCAGCCAAGCCGGGTTCCCCCCCCTTGCGGTTCCCTTGTAAAAAACACTATGCAGTGACATTTGTTGCTCCAACATAGCACTTCTTTTTCACGAATCCCTTGCAAAAAATGAGACGAAGTGCGCACGCGCGCGTCGTGGCGCGCGCATGCCGAAATCCTTCAAAAACCTTCGGTTCCGGAGAGATTTCAAAATTGAATTTCCAAAACAAATATAAAAACACATGGTTTCGCAACACTGATTCAAAAAACACTTAAGCGCGAGCTCTTGCGAAATCTTAAGAAAACCATAGGCTTTTCAAGATTTTCACAAAATGCTACCAAACGGGCTTCGCGCGCGCGCATGTCGAAATCTGTCGAACGCTCTTGCGCGTGTGCCGTCGCGAGAATCTTTTGCAAAAAACGGGACGAAGTGAAGACGCGCGCGTCGTCGCGGGCGTATGCCGAAATCCTTCAAAAACCTTCGGTGTCGGAAGCATTTCGAAATCGTGCGTCCAAGAAACCTACAAAAACACAAGGTTTCGCAACACGGGTTTTCAACAAAATTGTGCGCGCGCACTCTTGCGTCGTCGTCGTCGTCGTCGTCGTCGTCGTCCTCCCTCCTCCCTCGTCGTCGTCGTCGTCGTCGCCGTCGTCGTCTTCTGTCTTTCCTCGTCGTCTTTGGCGTCGTCGTCGTTTCCGTCGTCGTTGTCGCCGTGGTCGTCCTTCCTCCCTCGTTGTCTTCGTCGGCGTCTCGTCGTTGTCCCTCCTATTTCGTCGTCGTCGTCGTCGTCGTCGTCGTGGTCTTCACTCCTCCCTCGTCGTTATCCTCCTCCCTCGTCGTCGTCGTCCGTCGTCGGCGTCTCGTCGTCGTCCCTCCTATTTCGTCGCCGTCGTCGTCGTCTTCGTCGTCGTTGTCATCGTCGTCGTCTTCCCTCCTCCCTCGTCGTTGTCGTCGTCGGCGTCGCCGTCCTTCCTCCTTCTTCGTCGTTGGCGTCGTCGCCGTCTTCCCTCCTCCATCGTCGTTGTCGTCGTTGTCGCCGTCGTCGTTTTTTCTCCTCCCTCGTCGTCGTCTCCGTTGGCGACGTCGTCGTCGTCTTCGTCGTCGTCGTCGGCGTCGTTGTCGTCGTCGTCGGTGTCGTCGTCGTCGTTGTCGTCGTCGAAAACATTGGAGACGTCGTCGGTGTCGTCGCAGTCGCTGTCGGCGGCGCCGTCGTCGTCGATGTCGCTGTCGTCGTCGGCATCGGTGTCGTGGCCAAGTGCCACGCAGTACCTACCGTCACGGTCTTGTCTGAAGATGTCTTGCGACCAAGTTGCGGGTGGGAGGGTGGGATGTTTGCACGAGCAGTGGAGAGGACAGCTTCAAGACAGTCGAAGTGGATTCCACCACATATATTGAACCACGTATACTGCACAGCACATATTGCACCACGTAGGTTACACAGCTGGCATGGCACAACCTATCTTTCTTTCTATATATATATATATAGACCCCCAACCAGGAAATCGTTTCGTTCCGTTCGTGTCGCGCGTGCGGGCGAGGCGAAGATGCGTTGGCGCGCGAGACGAATGAACCCGTCGGTGTTAGGGCGAAGTCAAGACAAATGGTTATTCCCCGCCCGCCCGTGCGGCGGTGGCCCACGGTGTCCACCAGTGTCCCGTGTTGTTCCGTGCTGTCCCGCCGTTTTATAAGGCGAAGTCAAGACAAATGATTATTCCCTGCCCGCTCGTCTGGCGGTGGCCCGCGGTGTCCCGCGGTGTCCCGTGGTGTCGCGTGGTGTCCCGTGGTGTCCCGCCGTTGCTAGGGCGAAGTCAAGACAGTGGCCCGCGGTGTCCAGCGGTGTCCCGTGCTGTCCCGTGGTGTCCCGCCGCTGCTAGGGCGAAGTCAAGACAAATGATTCTCCCCCGCCCGCCCGTCCGGCGGTGGTTCGCGGTGTCCCGCGGTGTCCCGTGGTGTCCCGTGGTGTCCCGCCGTTGTTAGGGCGAAGTCAAGACAAATGATTCCCCCCCGCCCGCACGTCCGTCCGTCCGTCCGGCGGTTCCCGCGGTGTCCCATGTTGTCCGATGGGGTCCCGTGGGGTCCCGTTGATTGAGATCGATAGTGAAATCGACAGGTGTCCCATGGTGTCCCGTAGAGTCCCGTTGAGTGAGATGGACAGTGAGATCGACAGGGGTCCCGTCGTGTCCAGAGGTGTCCAGTGGTGTCCCGTCGAGAGTGAAATCGATAGTGATATCGATCGTGCGATCGATAGCGAGTTCGATAGTGAGATCGACAGGTGTCCCGTGGTGTCCCGTTGAGAGTGAGATCGGTAGTGATATCAATAATGAGATCGATAGTGAGATCGACAGTGAGATCGACAGGTGTCCTGTGGTGTCCTGTTGAGTGAGATTGATCGTGAGATCGATCGTGATATCGATCGTGAGATCGATAGTGAGATCGATAGTGAGATCGACAGTGCGATCGATAGTGCGATCGATAGTGAGATCGATAGTGAGATTGAGTGAGTCAGACGTTTGTTCCACCCCACACAATCTCCTTGTCACCCGAAAGGTGGTCGTATGGATATATTTCTCTATTATCGGTATCGTTATAGCTTTACCTCTTTCGATTTTTCTCGCGAGAGAGAGAGAGAGAGATTGCAAGGCCGAGCTTGTCATGAAGACAAGCGCACAGCAGGGTCGTGTGAGCCATCGGGGCCACGATGGCGATACAAAGTGGAAGGAGCCCAAGCGGAGAGAGGCGAGACGGTCACTTTGTGGCAGGCCTTTTTCTTTTGGGCGGGCACAGGACTCCGACCACGCCCTCCACAAGAAGATCCAGGAGGTGACCTCGAACGAAAATCCGTTCCTGCTCCTCCTGGACACAGACGGCATGGGGGGCGAGAAGGCCTGCGGCTTACGTGTCCTGCCCTGGCTGTGCGCACGCTTTGCGTCACACTTGCAGCAGTCGCCATGATCTGCTTCGGGTCACAGTCACAGTCGCCACTGCAGTCGTCATTGCCGTGGCGCAGATGCCGGCGCAGCCAATGCTCTCGCGTGTCCTTGGGGTACACTGGGCCATGCACGCGAGATGTTGCGAGGGTGTTGGGAAACGACTGCGCGAAAGAGACGTCAGATCCCGCTGCATGATTTACCACGTGAGGACGGCTGGCCTAGGATGGCTTGTCACCTTCAGGCCACCAGGCCAACGGAGAGTAAGTGAGGCTTGTTTTTCAATATCGCAGCTGGAATACTCCAAAGGGCTGGAGGGAGCCGGACTCATGTTTGATTGATTGGTCCCGCCGATAGTTGCAGAATTGTGCTGCCATTGCGCGAAGATTATGTCAATCACCTGGGCTATAGCGCAACGTCCGACAACATGTGATCAGAGTTCGACCTCGGCTGGAACGCATGCCGTACGGCCGCCGTTGGCGTGCGCATGATCGGAAACTGGAACGTATACATTACCAGTGGCAGGCTGTTTATCAATCCCAGGATTTTACTTTTTTTTCCCCCAGTTTTCCCGTGGAAACAACAACAAATGTATACACCAGGATGCCGTATACACCAGAATCCGTTTTCTTGTGCGGATCTCAGTGCGGGACCGGAAAAGAAGCATCGGTGTGCAAAGTTCGGTTCCTCACATGAGCGCGCGCACGGCAGGAGAGAGGAGCCACGACAGCAGCGGTGACACTCAGAGCGTGAATTACCTACCCCGCTTTCGCTTCCAGGCAAAACCGAGTCATACCACGCGCCTCCTCGTCAAGCGGCCTGACCAGTACAGGCCGTGGTTTGGCATCGCTTGGTGACTCTTGGAAGCGAGGGTGGTCAAAAGCGAGGTAGGTTTGTTTTGCCCCGAGACACGCAGCGCGCAAACCGTCGCGCCGCTCGGCGGGATGCCCGAGCGGGCGGGTACTGAAAAAGGGGTCGGAGCGGAGGGCCCCGCCCTGCCCACTGGTCGGAGGTCGGGGGTTAGCCTTGTGGAAGTCGGTTCATGGAGAGGAAGCGTGCTGCCAAGTAATTTCCAGGTGTCGCCTCCTCCTCCTCCTCCTTCTTCTCCTCCTGCTCCTCCCTCCTCCCCTCCTCCTCCTCCTCCTCGTCCTCCTCCTCGTCCTCCTCCTCCTCCTTCTCCTCCTCCTCGTCCTCCTATTCCTCCTCCTCGTCCTCCCCAGGCGGGTTTTTCAGAGTCTGGTGGCGGCGGCGACGGCGGCGGCGACGACGACCTCGCCAGCGGAGTTGCGATCGCTTCGTGGACGACGATCAATGGAGAGGAAGCATGCTGCCAAATCATTTCCAGATGTCTAAAACATGATTCAAACATGTTTTAGACATGTAAAAACATGTTCGAAACGTTATTAGAACATGGTTTACACATATTACACATACCTTTAGTTCAATGATAGGATTGTTAGAGTGTCCATTGTCATGGCATCCACAAGGGTAGCCAGTGGCCAGCGCCCGGCGCTTGTCCCTCCCCTGGCGAGGCGCGGTTCACCAACAGCTGCAACCCTCCGGAAGAAAAGTTTGACTGATTGAGTCAACAGCCTCCCCTGCCCCCATCCAAAGTTGGTCCGTGACGGGGTCGTCGTCCGCATCGGGGGGGGGGGTCGATGCAGCGTTGGACGGAGGGCGGAGGCACCGTTACGAGAACATGACCCCATGACCAGGCAGTCCCATGAAGACTCCGATGCGACCCCGAAGCGTTCCCTGAAACCCATGGCCACGAAGCGGATGCAGGGGGATGGGCAGAGGCCCTCGAAATCGGCGCACAGATTCTGCCCTCTGGAGCTCAGCTGAGCCAGACCTTGGAGGGCCTGCGCGCACCAGAACAGTCCGTGGGGCCTCCCAGCACAGTGGCGGCCTCCTGCAGAGAAGCGTCAGCATCCCATGTGCGCTGGTGGCAGAGCGAAAAGCGTGCACACCAATGCCACGAAGACCACGTCATGTGATGCCGAATCACATCGTGCGTAACGTGTCCCACCCCCTCCTCCCGAGGCCCAGAGTTGAAGCGTCCACATGTTGTCCTTCGCGCGCTGCCTCGCGTGCACTGCTGTCGACTTTGGGTTTGGAGGGAGGGGGCTATCGATTTGTTTGGTGCGCTTCGCCGTAGCGTTGTCTTGGCGCGATGGGGGTGGACACTTCTCGTCCACCCACCGGCTCTCCGCCCCCAGACAGGAGGCAGACAGGCGCAGCAGAATCTGCACATGTGGGAGGTGGAGAGGTTTTCCGAAGGGCTTAGGCGACCCGTCCTCCTCCTCCTCCTCCTCCTCCTCCTCCTCCTCCTCCTCCTCCTCCTCCCTCCTCCTCCTCCTCCTCCTCCCCTCCTCCTCCTCCTCCTCCTCCCTCCTCCTCCTCCTCCTCCTCCTCCTCCTCCTCCTCCCCCTCCCCCTCCTTCTCCTCCCCTCCCCCTCCTCCTCCTCCTCCTCCTCCCCTCCTCCTCCTCCTCATCATCATCATCCTCCTCCTCCTCCTCTTCCTTCTCCTCCTCCTCCTCCTCCTCCTCCTCTTCCTCCTCCCCCTCCTCGTCCTCATCCTCCTCTTCCTCCTCCTCGGGTCGCCTACGGCCCCGGAGGAATCCGTGCTGTAAAGAGGTCGACGCTTGAGAGCAGCAGGATTGGCCTCGGCAGCGTCCCAACAGTACGGAGCTCCATTCTAGAGTCCCTGGGCGGCAGGAAGTTGCCAGGCCCTCTCGAGTCAGCGCATCATGCCCGACGCGTTAGTGGAGAAGCACCCCTGATCGGGAAGCAGGGTTCCGAACACCCCGAGTAGCAAATCCCCGCCAAAACCATTCGAAGTTGGACGCCCTAGCAGCAGGACGTTGCCGAACTCCTTCCCCCTAATCTGAAGGACGGTCCCGCAGAGCCTCCGAACCGGCAGCACGGACAAACCAAACACCTGAACGGCAGGATCTTCCACACGTTAACCATTGCACGCTCAGGCAGGTCTCTGCAGCAGCCCAATCGCGCCCAGGAAGCAGTTTGCCAAACAGAACGCCCAACACGCGCATGTCAAGCAAAAATATTTGCTTGGGTTGAGTTTGGTCAGGAATCCGATGCAAGGAGGCTGTCAACGCCCAACCTCCATTCCGGCGCACTGGGAGGCTCTGGCAGTAAGCTAGGTCACCGTGGGGGCGCGACGGTAATCGCTCTTCGCGCGTCGCGGCCTGTGCTGGAGACTTGCACATTGTTCGTTTCTACTTCTTCGAAAGTTCTTCGTTTTTTTTGCGGGGCCAGGATCCTTTCATTTCTAAGTGCTCTATCCTGGGCCTCTTCCTGGCCAGTGGGGGGCCAGCCGGCCGAGCCTGTCGTGCCTGCCCCTCCTGCTGCTCCTCCGCCTCCTCCGGAGGGGGCCAAGCTCGGGGCCAGCCCGTGCTAGTGGAAGTGTGGCCAACAGGACCCCTCCTCCTCCTCCTCCTCCTCCTCCTCCTCCTCCTCCTCCTCCTCCTCCTCCTCCTCCTCCTCCTCCCCCTCCTCCTCCTCCCTCTGGCCAACAGGACCCCAGACCCAGCGCAGGGGCACCAGCTGTACCGCGCGGGGCCGTGTACCTTTTGTGGCCGATGCGGGGCGCGGTGCTCAGGGCGAGTTGTTCGATCCTTGGGTGACCGCTGCCGAGGTCAGGCGGCCTCGAGGCAGGTCACCTGCGCGAGGGCTAAGTTGCTCGGTGGTTGGCACCCCACGCGGGTGGGTGTGCGAGTAGCCGAAGCAGCAGTGCGGCTCTCAGACTGTGAGGTCCGCGCCTTTTTCGGGGTGGCTTAGTGGCTGCCTGCCGTCACAGCTCGCGTGCAGCCGTTGCGCCGCGAAGCATTGCAACGGCAAAAAAAATGAGCACGATTAGGAATGAATGGCGCGTACCCTTCTCCAGGGGGGGGGCGCGAGGGCGCGGAGATACTCGCGCGTCATGCGGCGCGACTCACGAATCCAGTCAACACAGACTCTGCCAAAGTTCTTCTCAAGTTTGCAGGCTGGCCCTGCGGAACATGTGGTTTGACAGTGCGCCTCGTGCGACCGTGCATGCGCGGCTGCATCCCCTCAAGCATTGGCCCACGCGCACGCAGGCACGCGATGCACTCGGTTGTGCCCATCCAACCAAAAACGATTCCAGCGGAGCCCCCCCGTCGTGACAGGAACTTGCCGTGCTCCGGGAGCGTCCAGGGGACGTTCCGTGGCCAGGCCCCCGGAGGGCTCTGGAGGCGCACGGAGGACCTGAAGTCACAAAAACAAGAAAGAAAGCAGCACAACCCGAGCCTAAATTCTCGATCGACGACGACGACGACGATTCAGGCCCCCTGCACGGGGACTCTCTGATGAATCAAGACACTGACGTGCCCGAGAAAATTGCAGCCGTGGGTCGAAGCGCTCTCCATTCAGAGTCCGGTGGCGCCTCCTCCCCCTCCTC
>CAUYUJ010018665.1:52500-132500 GCA_963575745.1 Prorocentrum cordatum | reverse complement strand
TTGGGGACATTACAGTGTTTTACGATATCTCGATCAGCCTCTCGCATGCACACGCACACTTGTTTCCCGCCGACGCCGAACTGGGAAGGCAACCGGGGGTGACACTGCCGCGGGCTACGCTGACAACGAATCTAACAGTAAATCAAAACGAGCACCCTGTCAGAAAGCGTACGCTAGCGGGGTCTTCCAGGGTAATTTCGGGTCGGGCGAAAGGGGGGGGTTGGGAAAGGGGGGGTTACGAAATCTGCTGTATGTAGCTGGTTTCGGCCCCACCGAGGGGCCCATTCCTCGATACATAGCCGCCTCCGGCGCCGGGAGGCGCCGGGAAAATCAGCTACGTGAGCTGATTCTCAAACCCCCCTTTTGCTATCCCCCCCTTTCGCCCGACCCGATAATTCCTTGGCCTCGGGACGCGAGGTTCGGCGAGGTCTCCTGCCAGACCAGCGCGCCTCGCATGCTCGCCCAGCACTCAGGCCCCATCGAGGGGCCCCATCGAGCGGGAAGAGGTGGAGGGGACGCAAGTGGAGGATTGGAAGAGCAGGAGGGGGATGCGGAGACGGGAGGGGGACGAGGTAGGAGGAGCAGGCATCTGCAGAAGGTGTTTCCCCATAGCTGGAGTTCAGGCTCTTGCTGTTCCCCTTCTCCTAAAGTATGGGTCTGCTTTCATGATTGAAGCGCCTCCACCTCCTGACTGACTCCCGTGTCCTTGTTCGTTGTTCTCCCCCTCTCTCTCTTTATGTCTCTCTCTCTCTCTCTCTTTCCCCCCTTCTCCCTCTCATCAAACTCAGATTACGCATTCTAGGACTCACCCACAATCGGATACACTCAGACTCGCCACATCCAGGTCACTCATACTCGGACCCACTGACACGCAGACTCACCGACACTTACAGGCACACTCAGCCAAATGCTCACCGCGATGTAGAAGACGTGGCACTGGAGCATCCCAAGGATGTGCCGCCAGAGGTGGGGACGTTTGCCCGCTCGCGCCCAGATAGGTGGGGTCTCACGTTTTTTTGTTTGGTTGATCAGCTGTCTTTCTTTTTCACAGCCCCACGATCACCGCGATTTAGCAGGCGTGGCACTTGAGCACGCCAAGCAGGAGCCGCCAGGGATTGGGACGTTTGCCCGCTCGCGCCCAGATTATAGGGGGTGTTTCAGGCGGTTGGCCGATGTGGTTGATCATATTCCTTTCTCTTTCAGGGTTCTGTGCTCATCGCGACGCAGCAGGCGTGGCACTTGAGCACCCCAATGAGGTGCGGCCAGAGGTTGGGGACATATGCCCGTTCGCGCCCAGACAGAGATCTATGAGGTGGTTTGCCTGGCTGGTTGACCAGACTCCTTCCATCTCAGAGTTCCGTGCTCATCGCGATGCAGCAGGCGTGGCACTTGAGCCGCCACGGGTAGTGAAATTTGCCTGGCCGCGCTTTGTAAGGATGTCGACCGGCGGTTTGCCGATTTGATTGATCAGATTTTTGTTCCAGGGCCCTATGTTCGTCGCGATGTAGCGGGCGTGGCACTTATGCCCGGTCGCGCCCAGATTGTGGTGATATCTTAAATGGTTTGCTTGGTTGGTTGATCATATGGTTTTTTTTTCAGAGCTCCATGCGCATTGCGATGTAGCAGGCGTGGCACTGGAGCACCCCAAGGAAGAGCCGCCAGGTGCGTGGTCATTTGCCGTTCGCGCCCCGATTGTGGGTATGGCTCAGGCGGTTTGTCTTTTCGGTTGATCCGAATATGTCAACCAGAGCCCCATGCTCATCGCGCTGTAGCAGGCGTGGCACTGGAGCACTCCAAGGTGGGGTGCGCCAGGGGTGGGGTCATTTTCCCGTTCGTGCCAAAATGGTGGGTATATCTCAGACGTTTTTCTTGTTTGGTTGATCCGACTTCTCCCTTTGAGAGCTCCATGGTCATCGCGCTGTGGCTGGCGTAGCACTTGATCACCCACAGGGGGAGCCGCCAGGGGTTGGGACGTTTGCCCGTTCGCGCCCAGGTTGTAGGGATGTATCAGGCGGTTTCCCTGGTTGGTTGCTCAGATGTTTTTCGGAGCCGCATGCTCATGCGCATGTAGCCACTCCAAGTGGGAGCCGCCAGGGAACGCCCATTCACGTAGTTGAACATTGTTCGACGTAGACCTCACTGACGGGAACACCAAGAATTTTGAAGCACATCCCGGGATCCCCGCGTCGAATAACGTGCGGAATCTCTCATTCAGATCTTCCCATACGCAAGTCAATTTTGACATAGTCAGATCCATCCGTACTCAGTTTAGTCCTACTGAGACTTGCCCATACGTAGTCACGTCACTTGTACTTCTGACCAGTCCCGTACAGACTCACCCATACGCGAATTCACTCATGTTCAGACTCATGCGCACTCAATCCACCCACTCAGACTCACCCACGCTCAGATTCATTGACACCCAAACTCACCCATGTTACGCAGACCCACACTCACTCACACTAAGACACACCTTCGCTCAGGCTCATTTATATTTAAACCTACTCATGCGTGGACCCATTAATGATGTCACTCAGTCGCAATACCACCGCGATGCAGTAGGCAGTAGGCACAGGACCAGAGCATCCCAAGGAGGAGCCGCCATGGGGGAGGACAGTTGCCAGATCGCGGCCAACATGAGGAGACGTCTCGAGCGGGTCGCACTTTGGGCGTCCCCGACCATTCTGTCTTGAGAGCCCCGTGATCGCCGTGATGTAGCAAGCATTGCAGTTGGGCGCCCGAGGAACCGCCTGGGCAGGAGGGAGGAGACTTGCCCGGCCGCGGCCAACTTGCTAGGGTGTTTCGGGCGGTTTGCTCGGTTGGCGTCCCTGGCAGTTTGTTTGAGAGCAGCACAGCCACCGCGATATAGCAGGCAGAACAGTTCGACATCGGGCACCCGAGAAACCGCCAGGGTATTTGCCCGTTCCCGCCCAGATTGTGGGTATGTCTCGAGTGGTTTCTTGTTTGGCGTCCCCGACCCCTTTGTGTGAGACCCTATGAGCACCGGGACATAGCAGGCAAAGCAGCTGGGCACCCAAAAGAAGAACCGCCAAGGAGTGTTGAATGTCCTGGCTCGCGCCCAGAATGTGGTGATGCCTCGAGCGGTGCGCTCAGTTGGCGTCCCCAACCCCTCCCTGTTGAGAGCCCCAGGATCACAGAGAGCGAGAGCGCGCCGGAGGCGCTGCAGCAGGCGCACGCAGACGAGAGCGAGAGCGGCACGCATGGATCCAACCTCGGCACGCCGGTGCGCTCGCCGACAGCCCCCAGCGGGGAGGACCCCGAGATGGGGACTGGGCTCCGGGCCGCGGACACCCGCCCGCTGTCCACCGTGAGCTGCGACAGCAGGCTGGTCGCAAATGCTATGAGATTGCGCTGGGAGGAGCACCTGGGCGGCTTCGTCCGAAAGAGACAGCAAGTTTTGCTTCGTGGTCGTGATCCTTGAAGGGATACTCTAGTGGTCGAGTCGGCGATGATGCTCCGCTCCCTACAGGACGAAAACGCTGCCGCGGTGTTTCTCCATTTTGCGGCTCCGTTTCCTTCAAATTCGCAGCAATGCATCCGTGAATGCTTGGTGCACATCGGGGCCCCGCGAGAGCTGTCAACATCTTTCATAGTATGTGCAGCGAATAAAGGCGCACCATCTCCTTGAAGTGGCAGATCTTCGAAGGCTCAACCTGGCGTCGGGAGTGCGGCAGGGGTGCCCTCTCAGCCCCCTCATCTACGCCGTCGTGGCCGAGCTTCTCCTGGACGCTATCGAAGAGGGCTCGCCAGAGGCTTTCGTGGGGGCCTACGCGGACGACGCGGCGCATGTAACTACTCCCGGATTTCTGGAAGGCCGCGCCGGGCCCGGCCACCACGTTGATATCAGGCCTCAGGATCAACATGACCAAGTCCTTCTGACCCCCCTCAACTCAGCCACTTACGACGTTTTCTTTCGAGCGCAGGGAGGCGGCGCGGGCGGGGCCCCTGCGTGGGCCGCCATGCCCGCGCGCACCAGCTGCAATGCTTAGGTTTCCAGATGGGCCCAGGTAGGTGAGATTCTTCGCGGCGCAGAGCCTGGCGCAAATCTTTCAAGCCACGTGGATATGTGACAGGGCCAGCCGTTTGGATCACATTGGAACGCGAGGGTCTACAACACGTTCGCCGTGCCGGTTTTGGGATACGCGGGCAACTAGAGGCGCCCCCCTCTTGTTTCGTTGCTTCGACCAGCCGGCCCCTGCGCTGGGTGGCCACGGGCCCGGGCGAACTGGCGACCGCGGAGGACCTGTTGGTGCTCCAGGGATCGTTCGGACTGGCAGATCCTTTGGCACCCAAGATCTGGGCGGCGCAGTTCGATGGCGCTCGCGCCCCCCGAGCGCGTTTCCTGGCGGACGTCGGGCGTTTGCACGAGGCACTGCGCAACCCTCCACTCGAGCACTCACGCTTCGCGTGGAAAGCATTGCACGGGCGCAGCTTCGTCTAAACCTTGGCCCAGGCTGAGGCGCAGCTCCAACGGCGCCAGGCCATCGTGGAGGGCTTGCGACGCTTGCGCCTCGCTGGCAACCGGCCCATCGCCTGGGGCACCGCATGCCGGAAGGAATGCCAGCGCACGGCGCGCGCATTCCCGGCTGCTCGCCTGGCCCCAGAGCCCGCAATTCGGATAAGAAAGAATCAGGAGGGAAAGAAACACACAGACACAATGAATCCTCCATTCTCCAGAAAATATGGGAAAATATGGGAATTGGTGGGGAAGACAGAAACCCCGAAAATATGGGAAAATATGAGGATTTGTTTATTTGTGTGTATTTATTTGTGTGTCCTGGGGCCCCTTCAGAGTTGGAGGATCGACGCCGCCGCGCCGCCATCGTCGGCAGAGCGGAGGAGCGCGCGCCTATGCGCGGCAAGGCCAGCGGGCGCCGCCTGCCGCAGGTCGCAGGTGGGCCTGCGCCGCCGCGGGCCCAAGCAGCAGCGTTATCGACGCTCTTCAATGCCACGGCACGGCGCGTCCAAGGACATGCTCTTTGCCTCTTCGGTTGCGGCGAGGGCCCCGAGGGCAGCAACGAGCATTCTTGCCTTAGTCCAGCGCAAGCTGCGCCTCGACCTGGACATTTTCTGCAACCTCCTTTGAAGGGTGATTACGCAACAAATGTGATACTATTGTCTTTATATGCATGTGGCGCATCACCTCTAGATTGTCAGCCCATGCGATATCCGGCGCCAGGCGTATTATTCGCGACAAGGTGCATTGATTTGTAAGAAACGTTGGAATTGCACGTTTTGAGCTGCCCCTGAAACACAGAACCCAGTGCATTTTCAAGTTTTCGACGCTTCGCGTATCCCAACCAGCCCATCCAGAAACGATCAGCAGGGGAGTTGGTAAATCAGGGGCGGATGCAGTCGCGCAGCCGTCTTCGAGAAAACAAGGATCACACATAGCTTCCCGCATTGAAGTTTAAGGTGGAAGTCGGTGCAAGTTACGGTGGTGCTTCAATATGGGGTGAGGGGTGTTTCGATGACTCGTAATGGCTGTTGCATTGATCTATATCTTAAACTCGCGTGCGTTCCGAGGCATCTTGGGGCTCTCTTGGGATTCTCCTGGCACCCTTTTGGGGCCTCCTGGGGCTCTTTCTTGGGGCTCTCCTGAGGTCCTCTCAGGGCCTTCTTGGGGCTCTTTTGGGGCGTCTTGGGGCCCTCTTGGGGCTCTTGGAGGGGTCTGGGAGCTCTCTTGGGGCTCTTGGGGGTGGTCTGGGAGGCCTCTTGGGGCCGTCTTAGGCCGCATTGATCAAACATATAGGGGGGTCTCAATTCCCATCGCCCCCTCGGAGGCTCAATGATGCAGTCTTGGGGCCCTCTTGGGCCGCTCTTGAAGCGCTCTTGGGCGCCCTTGGGGCCCTCGTGGGACTATCGTGGGACTATATTGGGCCGTATTGGGGCCATCTTGCGGCCTCAGGAGCCCATCGGAGGCGAACAAGCGAGAAGGCACAAAACAATGATTTCCCTTAGGTGTTTGAAATATTTTGGTCTCTTGGGGGGGTCCTTGGAGGCCTCGGAGGGCACTTGAAACCGTCTTGGGGCCGTATTGAGGCCTCTTGGATGCGTGTCGGAGGCTATCTTGAGCCATCTACCGCTAGCTTGGACAATCATGGAGGCCATCTTGCGCTCTCTGAAGCCCTCTTGGAGCCATTTTGAACCAAAAAGGACCCTCTGCCACATCGCGGGGGAGCCCGTCCAGACACAGGGAGGGGGGGGGAGATAAATCTCCCGAGCAGGGAAAGGAAGATTGGACAAGGAAACGCCCTAGACCACCTGCGCCCAGAGGGCTGGTGGGACTAGAGATTTCGGAATGATGATATGCGTGGCAATCATGCGTTGAGTTATGTGCGCCTTCGTGCCAGTCAGTCCACGAATCCGCGCCAAGGAAGCGCCGACCGCCCTCGCCCTCGTCGCGCGCGAGGCGCGCACAGTCAGCAATGCGACGCGATATCGAGGGCGCTGCAACTTGGGCGGCGGCGGGCGCAATGACGCAAGCAGCGCGGGAGGGCGCCGCAGGGCACAGAACGGCACTGCGGAATCCGCGCTCGAGAGGGCCAACTTCCTCGGCGGAAGCGGCGGCGGCAACGCCCCCCGCCCCCCCCTGACTTCCCCCGCCCCGCAACTTGCAGCACTGCGGCGCGGCTGCTTCGAGGAAGTACAGGAGGGCAGATCGAGGAGGCGCTGGTCCTGCGGAGCTGCCGGGCGCGCGAGGGGGGGCTTTCCGCCGACCCCCGCCCCGGGCCCGACATGGGCGCCAACGACGTCGACAACGTGGAGCCCGATCCCCACCGCCACGGCGCGGGCGCCGCTCTTCTTCTTCGTTTCTTCTGCTTCTTCTTCTTAAAATTATTCTTCTCATTATTATTATTCCTTACCTAGGCTCTGCCTAGAGGGTTCTTACTCTCTTTCTTAAAGGGGCCGGGCAGTGCAAACCGCCCCGGGCGGCTCCCCCAGTATCCGCCCCGCGGTTCCCCCAGCAACGTCCCCTTAGCTTAGCGTTGCTTATATCATCTTAGCTTAGCTGATTTCATCTTAGCTTAGCTTAACTTCATCTTAGCTCAGGTTTATCTTAGCTTAGCTTTGCTTACCTTCATCTTAGCTTCTCTGAGCTTTAGCATAGCAGAGCACAGCATAGCATAGCGTAACATAGCATAGCGCAGCACAGCATATCATAGCATAACCCAGCATAGCATAGCATAGCGCAGCACAGCATAGCACAGCATTGCATAGCGCAGCACAGCACAGCACAGCATAGCACAGCATAGCACAGCGCAGCATAGTATAGCATAGCATGGCATGGCATAGCATAGCAGCAGAGCACAGGCAAAGCAACAGCAGCGACAGCAAAGCAAAGCACAAGCAACGCAAAGCAAAGCAAAGCAAAAGCAAAAGCAAAGCAAAGGAAAGGCAAAGCAAAAGCAATGTGCGACAGATGCCGTGCTAGCCTCGTTGGCCGGACCGTAGCCCCCGCAAGCAGTGCCTTCCGTAATCAAAGCGAAAGCAAAAGCAAGGCAATGCAAAGGCAATGCAAAGGCAAAGGCAAGACAATGCAAAGCAAAAACAAAACCAATGCGAAAGTGTAGATGTAGATGTAGGTGTAGGTGTAGATGTATATGTAGGTATAGATGTAGGTGTAGATGTAGATGTAGATGTGAGTCTCGCTGCTGATGTTGATGTAGATGTAGATGCAGGTGTAGCTGCTAATGTAGCTGTCGATGTAGATGTAGATGCTGTTGTCCTAGATGCTCCAACTCCTAGGTAGGGTCGCACTGGGATAATTACTCGTATTCTTCTTATTATTATTCCTCCTCCTCCACCCTTACCACCGCCGCGCCGTATCCAGCCGTGGAAAAACGAGCCACGCAGCATAGGCGATGTTTGCGGCAACCTGGCGTGCACGTCCGATATCACATGCGGCGCGATGGAAATCAAGCTCTGCGCGTCCGATATCACGCGCAGAGCGACGGGCGCGCCGATCAGTTCGACGAGCACGCCGAGCAGCACGGCGGACGCCGCGATCAGCGCGGCGGCTGCCAGGAGCCACGCGACGGGTGTCACGTGCAGCGCGTCCATTTCATTGTCCTCCTCAGCGCAGTCACTTTCCTCTCCCGTCTCCTCGTCGTTTGCCCGTTGGGCAGGCCGGCGATCAAAAAGATGATCGCGATGTGCGCGCGCTGGGCGGCGACGGCATCGCGCGTTGAGACCCGCAGCAACGCGCGTTTGGACTCAGCGGCGGGCCGTTGTGCAGCACGAGCTCGACACCCGCGCGCTGGTCGGGAATCCCCACGCCGACCAGCTCGCCAAATCCCTGGCCAACGAGCTCGTCGATGCCGACGCCGACCAGCTCGCCAACTCCCACCCCCATCGGGGCAGTAGCCAGGCCATCTCGACGGCCGCAGGTCCGCTGGCGGCCGCCGCCGCCAGCGCAGGCGAAGGAATCCCGCGCTGACCAGCTCGCTGTCTCCCGCAACGACCAGCTCATCGACTCCCGCACCGACCAACTCAAACTAAACGACTCCCGCGCCGAGTGGTTCGCCGACTCCCTCGCCGACCCGCTCACAGGCTGCCGCACCAACCAACTCACCGGCTCCCGCGCCGCCCAGCTCGCCGATCCCCGTACCTGCCAGCTCGCCAAATCCCGTGCCGACCAGCTCGCCGACCCCCGCACCGACCAGCTCACCCGACCCCCGCTACGACAAGCTCGCCGACCCCCGCGCCCACCAAGACACATGGAAACAGTACTGTTAATATTTCCGCCGCAGAAAAATCTCATCGACTCCCGCGCCGACCAGCTCACCGACTCCCGAGCCGGCCAGCTCACCGACTCCCGCGCCGACCAGCTCGGCGCCTCCCGCACCGACCAGCTCACCGACTCTCGCGCCGACCAGCTCGCCGACTTCCGCGCCGACCAGCTCGCCGAAGCCCAACCCGAGCACTCCGACTTCCGCGCCGCCCAGCTCCCCGACCCCCGCTCCGCTCGGCGGCCCCCGCACCGACCAGCTCGACGATTTCTGCGCCGACCGGCTCGCGGACCCCCGTGCCGACCAGCTCACCGACCCACGCGAAGAGCAGCTCACCGACCCCCGCAGCGACCAGCTCGCCGACCCCCGCAGCGACCAGCTCGCCGGCTCCCGCGCCGAGTGGCTCGTCGATTGTCGCGTCGACCCGCTCACCGACTGCCGCGCCTACCAGCTCGCCGACCCCCGCGCCGACCAGCTCACCGACCCCCGCACCGACCAGCTCGCCGACGCCTGCGCCGACCCCCGCACCGACCCCCCCACCAACCAGCTGACCGACTGCCGCACCCACCAAAACAGTCGGACATGTATTGCAAGTACTTCGGCCGCAAAGAAAAAGCTCATCGACTCAAGAGCCGACCAGCTCACCGAATCCCGCACCGACCAGTTCACCGACTCCCACACCGACCAGCTCGGCGGCTCCCGCACCGACCAGCTCACCGACTTCCGTGCCGCCCAGCTCGCCGACCCCCGTGCCGTCCTGCTAAGCGACCCGCGCGCCGAGCAGCTCACCGAGTCTCGCACCGAGCAGCTCGCCGACTCCCGTGCCGACCAAATCGCCGACTCGGGCCGACGACGCTCCCCAGTACATGCACATTGGTGTCCTGATAACGACTGCAAGCAGCACTCGCCAGCATCCAGGCGTGGCGGACGCAGCGCAGCAGACTTGGTTGCCCTCTGCTTGGGCGCTCGGGCCCATCCGCTACCCCGTGGCGGAGGATGGGCTGGCGTTCTCCAGACCTGGCTTACTATCAGTACGCAGGTAAGCACCGCGACGGGTTCCAGCAGCACGACGACAGGCAGCGCGAAGGGAGTCCTAGCAGCACGACGCTGAGCAGCACGACAGAGCGCAGCATCACTTATGCGCAGCCATACGGTCGCCAGCAGTCCGACGAGGAGCAGCCTGACAGGCTTCAGCGGTACGTTGCTGATTAGCACGGCGGAGTGTCGCATCACGACCCCTCAAACCTCGGCTGTTCAGCACGACGGCCACCCGGCCACAAGTAACGTTACTGGCACATCCCTCAGCGCGCTCAGTGCCCGCCGCAGCACCTCTTTGATTGTGCGTTCGGGGCCGTAGGTGCTCCTGCTGTGGAGCCAGACTATCGGCCACACGGCTGGGACAGGGGGCGCGTTAGCATGTGCCGCATCGCCCAAACATTTTCAACGCAGCACATCTTAATGTCACAGGGCAAGTACGCGCGAGTTGGAACATAAAAGAGTTGTACGGCACTTTATGTTCCCCGAGCCACCAGTGCATCTAGAGCGCGCCCAGACGACGATTGCGAGCAACACGACTGGGGTCACGACGCGCGAGAGCAGCATGACGGGCGCCATGCGCAGCAGCATCAATGCATCCAGCAGCGCCATTGCGACCACCACGACTGCGACCAGCAGGATTACGCGCAGCAGCACCATCGCAACCATCGGTACCACGCGAAGCAGCACAAGTACAGCCAGCAGCGCCAGAGTGACATCACGGCTGGAGCCAGCAGCACCCTTCACCGCAGTACCAGTGCTTCCCGCAGCTCCTCCGTAGTCACCGCGACTTGGAAGGGCAGTGCCACCACAACACCCCAGTAATCACCTCGACTGGGGCCAGCAGCGCCACGCGCAGCAGCGCCAGCGCGACCGGCAGCTCCATAGCAAACACCCCGACTGGGACCAGCCGCACACCGCGCAGCAATACCACGCGCAGTTGCACCAGCACGGCCAACCGCACTGCTGTGAACGCCGTGGCTGGGATTTGCAGCGCCACGCGCGGCAACAACAGCGCATCCAACAGCATCGCTCGCAGCAGTGCCAGTGTACCCAGCTGCAGCAGCATGTCTACCTCGTCGTCGACAGCTACGCCAGCCTCCTACGTGGACCACACTGCTGGCCGCTGGCCCGACCCGCAATGAGGCGGGAATGCACGACACCATCATTTCTGCACAATGCGTTGGTCTCGCCAGGGCGCCCTTCGGCTTAAGCTTTGCCCTGGTGGATTTTAGATCTGGCTGGCGTAACCAGAGTGGAACATATCCCCATCCCTATGATGGGCACCTCCTCACCACGATGCCAATCTCAGGGATTCCCTTTTTTTTGAGGGCGAATCTTTTTTTTTTTTGAGGGCGAAAAAAATTGAGGGCGAATCCCTAAGATTGTCATCGCCTTTTGGCGTGTCAATCTTAGGGATAGGGATGCGTTCGAGGCTGGCAATGGCAGCTCCCCACCGCGCTCGCCTGCGCGCGCCGACCCAGGAGAGCTCCGCGGCAGCACCGTGCGGGGCCCAGCCCCCCTGGAGCGCCGAGGGCCCCCCAAAGGCGCCGGTGCCTCCACGCGCCGTTCGGCGCCCGCGCCGCCCCGCAGCCCGACCCCGAGCCCGTCTCCCAGTCCTCGATGGAACAGACGAACGTGCCTGATGATTCTGAATCGGTTTCTGTAAGTATCAGCTCTGTAGCTTTCCTAAATCTCGAGTTAAGTACAGGAAACCGTCAACGCGTGTCAAGATGACTCGAAACGGTCGACGGTTCCCTCAAGTCTTTTGATAGGGCCTGCCGACGCCAGATTGGCATGGCTCGGACGTGTGCATGCGTCCTCTCGGCGAGGACCATCGAGAGGAGCATCCTTTTCATCATCGCGGCGAAAGGGCCACGCACGACACTGGCAAGAGAAAAGCAGGGAATGGGCGTCCGAGCGATGGCGAGCCAAGTCCTGGCGCATCATGTTCTCGGGGTGCTCATGGGGTGGCCGCAGGACCACCCGCGCCGACATCCTGCCTATGACCTTCGGCCTCTTCTGAGTTGCATGCTGCACTGTAGCCTCCCCGGATCTCCCTCTCTCCCCTCCCTCCCTTCCGCCTCCTGCCAGCTGCCGCCCCTGCTCGAGAGGTTTCGGGAGCTGTACCAGGTACAGCGAACCTCTCACGAGGGGCGGGCGGCCACGCGCGCTGGCCCGCGCCGCCGCTGCGCGGCTCGGCGGCCTGGGCCTGGGCCGCGATTGCTGCTGGCGGCACGCCGCGGGGTTCCCGCTCGCCGCGGGCTCTTGCGCGGCCCAGCGGCCGCGGAGGCGAGCCAGCGTGGCGCCGCCGTGATCGGCAGGCCCGCGCCAGTGCTCGCGTGCTGCTACGAGTTGTCAGTGCAGCGCAGAGGCTACGAGAGCACCACAGTTCGACGTCGCGGCGACATCGAGGAGGCAAAGGTGGCGGCATGGGCAAGGGCAAGGGCAAGCAGGTCGGGCCTGTCCCCCCCCGCCGCCAGCTTGGTGGTGCGAGCAGCGCGGGGAGCCCAACATGATGCAGGATGGATTGTGCCGAGTGTGCTTCCCCATGCCTGCCCAGGCGCCGTGGACCAGTGGCGGGCCACTGCAGCAGACGTCAGGCAGAAGACAGCAAACGCCTACCCCGCAGGCAAATCGGCGTGCCAGATCGACGGGTGGAGCGGCTGGTCGAAGTCAGCACGGAGAACGCACCGATCGCGATCGACGTAGACGGCGTGGTCGTAGTCAGCAGGGAGAACGTGCAGAGCCTGAGGCTGCGGGCGACACCCATCCACGGCGTCCGGCGCCGACGCCTGAGCCTGAGGCTGAGGCTGCGCCCGAACCTGAGGCTAGCAGAGGCCGCTCTACGTCTGGGCCCAGGCGGACGAGAGCCCCGCGTCGGTCGAGGTCGGCGGATGTCACGTTCGAGGAGAACGAGGTCGAGGAGGGCACGGACACGGAGGACTCGGCGGCGCTCCAGCCACTCGGTGTGCTGCCTGCGCTCCCTGAGGAGGCCAAGGCGCACCCCTCCTGGCTGGAGCCGCCCCGCAATGAGGAAGCAGCGCAGGTGCACAGGAGGCATTTGCGGCGCCTCGCCATCGCCTCCGCCAAGAAGTTGCGTGCAAGCCGGCAGCTTGGGCATCCTGAGAGCGTGATCAACGACCTGGCTCAGGAATATGCAGCCCTCATGACCATGATCATAGTGTGCAGATCGCCGACCGCCAGGCTCCAGCACCAGCGTGCCTTCGTGGAGCAGGCCGAGAAGAGGATGAGACGGGCACAGGATGATGTCGATGAGGCAAGGCTACCCTCGTGCACAAGACAGGCGTCCTGTCCCTGCGCTTCAGTGAGCTGGCACGGGCGCAGCTGCTGCTACGCCAGTTGGAGACGCACTACTCAGAGCCGAACAGCGATGCCACCATGTCTCCAACGGCAGCCGCCGATGGCGATACCGGCACAGCCACGCCGCCAGCAGGTGCTTCGCCCAGGGGAGGCCGCCCAGCGGACGCGATGACGTCGGGCTCGGTTGCCGCCATCGCCGAGCTCCAGCAGGGCCAGGTGAACACGGCGCAGCAGTTGGCGGGGCTGTCGTCGGTGCTTGGCGGGCTGCAGGCGGCGCTAGGACAACTCGCAGCGGGCGCGGCGCAGGCGCAGCAGCCTCCAGTAGTCGCGCCAGCAGTGCTAGTGCGGGAGGCCGAGGTGGCGGCGTCGCCAGGCCCGATCGCGCCCGCGGTGGTGTCGGGCGTGCCCATCCTGACAGAGGCCCAGTCGCGTGCCGCGGCAGAGCTACAGGCAGATGTCGGTGGTGGACATGGTGCGCCTGTGCCAGAGGATGCTGATGACGACGTGGCTTCCAACGATTGGGAGGCCAAGAAGGCCGCCCGATCTGCCCGCGCCAAGGCAGCTGCCGAGCGCCGCGCCGAGGCTGCCGAGGAGGAGCGCCGCGCCATGCGGGCAAGAGGCATCGCAGGACCAGGGCAGCCAACCATCGTTGCGGCCATGGCCTCGGCGGTCAGCGGGGCGTCACCGTCGCCGAAGTCAAGCAGCGTGGAGCCACGCGTGGTTCTTGGAGAAGAGCGTCCGATGCCAAGGGGACGCGATGAGGCAGCCCGCAGTTCAGAAGTGGAGAGGGATCGAAGCCCCAGACGATCCCATGAGGGACATGGGGAGGACTTGTTTTCACAGGGGTGAGTTTCCCTGCGGAGGTGGACAGCGCCAGTGGGATCGGCCGCATTTGGCCCAGCGCGCGTCACCTCCGCAAGGGCGGCAGGACCAATCGCATAGCTCTGTCTTGCCGCCGCGAAGTCCATTTCCAGATTGCAGCAGGCTCGTGGATGAGCTCTCCGAGCCTGCTGCGGAACCGTCTCTTGCGCAATTTTGTGTCTCAGAATCCACAGAAGAGTGCGAGTTGCCTTGCCTTTTCTCACATCGTCTCCATTCTTCCACGCGCTGCTTCTTGCAGAATGTTGTTGCAGATTACCAGCATGCATCGATCGACGATTCGCAGTTGCACAGACTGGATGTGTACACGGATGGATCTGGGGGTTCATAGCATGCGGAGTATGGAGGACCCCCATCGTGGGCCTTTTGTGGTGTGCGGCGTCACTCAGGACCACCGCTGTCGGATCGAGGGGTACTTGGCAGGGGCTGCACCCAGCCTTCAGGAGGAGTATGTTAGCGCTCCTGGTCCTGCGGAGTTCCATGCTGCTCTATGGTTTGTGTGTGTTGGATGCTGCAGGCCCCCGACACATATCGTAGAATGCCAGTTGTTGTTCACACAGATAAGATGATGGTGGTTGACACGGCCAAGGGTGGTGTGAGGTATGAGTCGTGTTGGCAGTTGCCTGTGTACATGGGTGCACTTGTGAAGGTATTGCGCGCACGGCAGCATGTTACGTGGTCGCACGTCTCTGGACACTCAGCACATCCCCTAACTGAGCTAGCAGACGCGCTGGCACGACTGGCTTCAATGAAGGAGGTATGCCCAGATACAGGTACGAGGGTACCACGGGATCTGTTATATAGTGCAGCGACGGAAGTTCCATGGATGTGGATGTCCGCCTGCATTGACAACGGCGCGCGGGAGTTTCCGCGGGTGTCCCCCGCGAGCCTGGAGAGCACTGCTGGCCCCGAGGTGTCCCCTCTTGAGGCCCTTGTGACTCCCTTGGCCCCTCCCGTGCCGCCATCTACGGCAGTCTCGGTAGGCGGGCGTGCTGACGGCCCCGTTGCCCGAGCCTGTCTCCTAAGGTTTGCGGTAGCCAACGTCCTCACCCTTCGACCGAGGAAACGACCCAGCGGGACAGGAGGCACGCGATTACAATGTGCATACCGCGACGCTGTGGGGATTGACATACCTGGACGGATGCTGTCGCTGGCGTATCAGTTCTCATTGTGTGCGTATCTATGCGTGGGTACACTTGAGACGCGTCTCAGACACAGCACGTGGCGTAGTGCGCAGGACTACCTTGTAATCACGTCGCCCGCAGAGCCCTCAGGTTCATATGGGGTAGCCCTATGGATCAACACGGTTATGCAGTATATACCAGGGTGCACGCTTGAACGCAGGCATGTACGTGTGCTGTCGCATGACGCTCGACATCTACTTGCAGCCGTACGTGCGCCACACTTGCGGGTAGACATATTGGTAGCACATGCACCACATGCACGCTCTAGTGCGGGATTTCCGAGTGTTGCTGAATGGTGGGCTCGGTTGCAGCGGATTGCGCGTGATAGACCAAATCCTGAGCAGCTGTATTGTCTTGTGGATGCCAATGCATCGGTGGGCTCGGTACAGTCGGAGTACGTTGGGCCGATAGGTGCAGAACCAGAGAACGACACGGGTGCGTTGTTTCACGAATTTCTGAGGCACACTGAGCAGGTTGCCGCGTCGACGTTCGCGCAGCCCTTCTCGGGGATACATGGCACATGGCTGCCACCGGGCGCGTCGCCTCAGGACCCTCGCAGGAGGATAGACTACATCACTGTACCTCAAGCCTCTCTCAACGTCGTCTCTCGTCAAGGGGTCGATCCGTCGGTTGATCTGTCTATGAGGGCGGATGACCATTTTGCGGTCACAGCAGATGTGGCATACTGCCGAGGCAGGGGGCCCAGAGGCCCAGTCGAGCACCAACACCCCGCACGACCCCGCCAAGTTTCGGGACCCCGAGTGTGCCCAGATGTTCGTTCAGGAACTACGGCAGATCCCACAGCCCAGTTTCGGATGTCACCCAGATGACCATGCTCACCAGCTAGATGCAGAGGTGAGTAGAGCAGTCAAGAAGTGTTTTCCTGTCCAGCAGTCAGCTCAGGGACGGCTGCCTCGACAGTCTTGGATTTCACAGAGATCGTTGACGATGATGGATCATCGAGCAGATGGTCGTAAAGCCCTGCGTTGGCTCCGACAGAGGCTAAACATGCTCCTCCTAGCTACAGTTTTCAGTGCATTGTCTGCTGATGGGAAGGAGGTGGAGGAGTGGTTCAACTATAGGAGGTGTGAGTGGCAGTGGTCAGTACGTGAGTGTCCCTCGCATACTCTCCGACATGCCGCGTGCAATCCTGAGGTCAGTTCAGGGCAGTCTGTGTCGGAGTCGGCTATGCACTTCACCAGTCCTTTGCAGGATGCTAAGGGGCGTGCAGTACTCCCACCATTTCTATCTAACCATCTGTCGTCGTTGTGGCGACTATGTCGTATGCCAACTACACCACAAGGGTTCAGCCTTGTATGCCACGGCGTGCCATTGGTGGAAATCCCACGTGATTTGTACGTACTCCAGGGCCTTATCCCCTTGTTCTGGAAATGGCAAGGGCTACTGTGGGCCTTCACGTACGTGTTTCTCCGTGCCACTGCGTTCGTCATCAACAAGTCTGTGAGTGTGGACGCAGCTGTACACTATGACACGATAGTACTAGACATTCAGGACGCGTGGTCGCACAAGCAGTTTGCAGCCGCGTTTGCGGCACTGCGACGAGTTGGAGCAGGATCCAAACGGAAACGCATGCATCGCGGTCTACCTATACTTAGAGACATGCATGGCACACCCGTGACCTCGGCCAGGGCAGTGGTACGACGCTGGCAACAGCATTTTTGAGCATTGGAGCTCGCGGCCACCTTTGACCTACAGGAGGTCAATGTCCTGCAAGGGCACTTCGGCAGGGTTGCGTACGATCGGATGTCCTCCGAACCCGTCCCCGTGTCCATTCTGCCCTCGATGTCGGAGTTTCAGTTAGCCTGCCGCCAATCCAAACGTGCGGCCCCTGGTTGTGACGGGATCACGGGTGGTTTAGTGCATGAGTTTGCTACAGACTTGGCTGCCCTATACTACCCACTACAGTTGAAGTGTTCTGTTACTTTGGTGGAACCCCTGCAGTGGAAAAGGTGGTTACTATCGGGACCTACTCAAATCAGCTACCTCCGACCCCAGCCAGTGTGTAAGTTCTCGGTCGATCCTGGTGCCGTCCCAGATTGGCAAGGCGTCTCGCAGGTGCCTGCGCAATAGACTGTCACCTACCATATTAGAGGCAGCCGGCCCCACACAGTTTGGAAGCATTCCTGGACGTGGAACAGCGCAAGCGTCACTTATACTCAGGTTAGCACAATCAGTGGCAGCCGCACAGAAACGTTCGTTTGCAGCATTATTTCTTGATGTGGTGCAGGCGTTCTACCGCACCCTGAGGGAGACCCTGCTCAGCTCGCCGCTTGACGATGACTCTATTGCTTGCATTGTGCGCGCAGCAGGGTTGCCACCAGATGCCATGCATGAACTCGCCAGAAGATTACACGAGAGCGCGCCGCCCATTGATGAGTACGTTGGCAAACCTACGCTTCCAGCACACACAGCGGCGCAGGTTGCACAGTGCTGTCGTACGCCGTGGTTTGTATGTGAAGGCTCGCAACAGGTATCCGTGCCTCAGCGGTCAGTATTCCCTGGGCAGCCGTTGGCAGATGTACTTTACGAGATTTTGATGGGGGACTGCATGGGAGACGTGCGACGACAACTGGATGCCGAGGGTCTTGCAATCCATCTGGCAGCGCACGGCTGCGGCAGCATATGCAGCATGCTACGTGGGCAGGAAGCGGATACCTCTGCAGTATTGGCAGACATAGCGTTTGCAGACGATGGTATTATCATGGTGATCATGTCTGCTGACGAGCTGTATCCCGCCATGTGTCGAGCTGTGGAAGTGGTTGCCGATGTGTTTGCCAGCCGCGGGCACATGTTCAACATTGGTGTTACAAAAACGGCCGTACTACTATCAATGCGGGGTCGTGGGGCCAAGAAAGCAAGGCAGCATGCACGGCACGAGCGCGGTGGTCATGCGACGGCGGATGCACGGCTGCTTGGGAGGATACGGATACCAGCGGTTAAAAATTATATGCACTTGGGTTCGGTCATAGACTCACTGGGGGGTATGGCTGCCGAAATACGGTATAGGGCACATACTACGGTGGCGTCACTGAGGGTACTCAGAACCCAAAGTGCTTACTTCCAGGGACATTCTGGACCCCACGTGTCTTACTCGTGCCGACAGTCTGGTCATGTCAGGACGGTTGTACAATGCGGGAGCATGGGCCGCCCTCACGGCCGCCGAGGCCAAGTTGGCCGATTCCGAAACTATGAAGGTTGTTCGTGCAGCAGCCAGGGTCCGTTTCGTTGAGACAGACTCGTGCGTGTCCGACGCGCAGGTTCGAGCCATCTCAGGTCGTCCTGAGCCGTCTGAGCTACGTCGGGCAGCCAGGTTGAGACTACTCGGCTCATTGTTGCACAGCGGACAGAGGCTTGCATTTGCACTGTTGGGTGCTGAATGGGCAGCGCGAGAACAATGCGGCACACGCGCCAGGTCGTGGATCGGCCTAGTGTTGAACGATTGCGAATGGCTTCGCTTTGCTGCTGTCGTCTGTTCCGAGCTGCCGCCGCCCAGTGAGGATGTTGGTCCATGGGAGAATCTTGTACGACGGAGTCTCTCAGGATGGAAGTATATTATTCGGACAGCCCTGAAGGCCTCTGCGCAGGCCCAGCGTCAAGAGTTACGACAGCCGAGGATGTGGAATCCCGTTTCTTTCAGACAGTCCGACCGATCGGCGTCCCCGAGCGGGTGTATACCGACGTCAACGGGTTGCTTGTCGACCCCCCCCCCCCCAGGCCCGAACGCCCTCGCCACAAGTGATGAGCACATGTGTCCGTGGTGTCAAACCGGCTTTCGCAAGAAATCGTCATGGCGCGCGCATATTGCTCGACAGCATAGACAGCAGGCAGCGCTTGCACGAGTGTGGGCGGCGCCAAGCGGCCAATGCTGTGCGCGTCTTGCTACATTCAACGGTCGCATGCACCTGGTGGACCATTTGGCGTCGGATTCATCAAGATGTGTGAATATCTTGTACAGTGACCCCTCGTGTGCTATATCAGATCCGTGCGCGACGGTAACGGGTGCCGCGCCCTGCTACCATATCCACTACCCCGACTTTGAGGCGCCTGCGATAGGGAGGGTCCCGGGCATACCTAATGGGAGACGCCATGTGATAGTCCCCACGGTGCGTGCAGAGGGGCCTCTACCACAGTACGCATCGACGGTGCATGGTGAGATGTGTCAGGATGATGCCCGCATTGCATTGCTCGAGTCTGACCCAGTCTTGTCTGAGGATGCGGCTGCCGACCTGATGCCGAACAGACGTTTTGACGCCGATGCTGCTGCTCCGCCGCCGCCGCCTGCCGCGGATGTTCAGTTCAGTACAGAGCGCTACCCAAGTCGATTATTCTTGACAGAGCAGCGCACAGGGATTGCTGCAGCGTCCGCCCCCATACACGCACGGCGCACTGAGTACTTTGCGTTGAATGTATATTGCGGGCGTCGGAGGGCTGGAGATATTCAGGCACATCTAGATTGGTCCCACCATGAGGCTAACTATTGTATACATGTGCTGTCGGTAGATATTGCGATCCACGCGACGTTAGGTGATATGATGAATAGAAATACCCTCGTGACGTGGAAGCGGCATATTCGAGATCGGCGTGTTGTTTTGTCTGGAGGGGGCCCCCCATGTGAGACGTGGTCTGCGTCGCGATGGTCCGACGGCCCTGGGCCCCCCCCCCCCGCCCCTTTACGTACACACGACGCCTTCTGCGGAAAAACCAACGTGACACCACGGCAAATGGAACAGTTGTGGGCGCGTAATGCGTTGCTCCAGGCCATGGTGGAACTGTTTGCAGTGCATTTGGAGGTGGGCACCTCCTGCTGGATGGAGCATCCACAGCCTCGCGGGTGGAGGCTACAGGCAGTCAGTTCTTTCAGTTGGCACCCTCCCCGCGCACTGGAGTCGTCGCCCGCTGTAACCACCGCGGACTTCGACCAATGCGAGCGCGGACAGAGCTCACGTGCCCCGACACGTATACTAGCCCTTAGGATGCCAGGGCTACACACAGCACTCCTCAACACGCCTGGGCGGGGAAGGTGCTCGCACGGAAGGGGTGGACATCGAACCCTGCTAGGATACGATCGGAAGTCGCGAGCTCAGCGAACGGCCCAGAAAAAAAAGACGTACCCGACTGGGTTATGCCGATGTATCGCGGACTGCATCGCCACCACTATCAGCGCGATGTTCGACGACGAGTCGGGATCACATGGCGACGAGTTCCCGTGTGATATGCGCGACGAGGAAGCGACGCGCCAGGAGTTGCTACAGTTCTGGGCTGCTTGGGATCCGTACGCGGGCACAGAAGAGTCGTGGGTCACAGATTTTGTGTCCAGAGCCCAAAAGCGCGCCCGTCCTGATCCAGAGATGGAGAGGTTCCTGCCCGCGCCTGCACCACAGGAGGCAACGACGGAACCAGTCGCTCCCCAGTCCCCACTGGCTCAGGAAGCGGAGGCAGAGGAGGAGGGAGGTCAGGCAGCTTGGTGCGAGGGGGAATCTGTTGTCGCGAGGGAGTTCTTGGATGAGCAGAGCCGAGGGCCAGCACCGCTGACTGCGGTCAAACTGTCAGAGAGTCAACTGCAGCGTACCAGGGCGAATAGGCAAGAGGCACGTAGACGGCGAAAGGCGAAGATAGAGGCTGAACGCGAGGCCAGGCTGCGTGTTGTTGCGCCATGGACCACGGATCCAAATTTCAGATTTCACCTGTTCGACTAGTCCCAGCAAGAGGGTAGGTCGTTGACAGGAGTGTTCAGTATGCCTAAGTCTCCCCCTCCCCCCTCGTTCACCTTCCCCTCTCACCGTGCTCCGCTCATGCGCGTTGTGAGTAGCAGTCATGGGGTAGCAGAGCTGGGTTGCATGCAGCATTGCATGCCCTTTCTGACACATGGCAGTGATGGGGTAGAAGGGTGGGCGGCTACTTTGCCTCATGATGTCATATGCTTGGCCCCGCGAGCTGGCAGCGGGCCGAGAGTGCGAATAGCGTGCCCCGCCATGCTGAGCTGAAGATGTGGCGTCCGCATTGCACATGATTTCCCGGAGGGGGTAGACCCGTAGAGCCCACACGGGTGCCCACGATGGCTTAAATTCGACGGAGCGTGTATCCCTTCGGGTCCATGGGGTATCACTTTCATGCGTTCACCTTCCGCTCCATCTCCGCACCCTCCCACGCGCGCTGCGAGCGGCAGAGAAGGGGTAGCAGGGTCGGGTTGCTGCAGTGACGGGGTAGCAGGGAAGGGTTGCTGCCTCTTGCTGTCGCTACTTTGCCCGCCCACTGCTTGCGGACATCGTGGAGTTCGTTTGCCAAGACCGTCTCTTTGCATTTTGTGGTGCGTGTCACGTGCTGGTGCTCACGTGCTGGCGGCTTGGCCGAGTCTGCGAATAGCGTGCCCCGCCATGCTTTCTGGCGCGTTGGTGCCCGCAGCGGACACGCTGAGAGGCGATGCCCTTCTCCCCTGCTATCTCCCCTGCTCCTCTATGTTCCCCTCGCTCATCCCCCACTCGTGCACCGTTAATGGCTGCGCCTGTTTCGGCAAGAGTTGCTGTCGGGGTGGGGCAGTGGCTGGGGGGGGGATTGGAGTAGACTTGACCTGTACTCCGCCCGTTTGGGGTCGGAGCTTGGTCGTGCCTTAGCGACACACGGCGCCAACCTGTCATACCTAGTGGGAGGGTTTGGTCGGGGGAGGACTTATGGGGTGGATGGGCCGTGAACATGTACTCTCCTTGGCGCCCGTGCTTTAATGCTTTCGGATGCTCGTTTGTATGAAGCCAGCTGAGTGCCGTCATCATCTGACCGCTGTCTGTGGCGAATCAGGTCGCTATTCAAAAATTCCGCCTCCTGCCCATCCGCAGGCCCCATTATTTGTGATCGTTGCTGTGCGCGTGCACGACGTGAGCACTCCCGCCGGGTTGGCTCCTATTACTCTGCGAGGTTCCAGCGTCCGCCAGTAGGTGTTGCATTCGTAACCGATATGTTTTCGTGGGTGGATGTCTTCAGCCGCCTCTTCCTGGGATCCGTCCTCCGCCCCCCCTTATTTCGTTTGTGCATGGGCATGCTGAGCTCACGCGGTCAATCACAGAGCTGCGTGCAGTTCTTTTGCGCACTCGTTAAACGGGACAGTTCACTTCGGATTTTCTGTCTGACTTGAGCTTAGGTCAGGACCCTCCTGTTGTCGCGCGGTTCTGTTGCAATTCATTCGGCACTTGTGCGCGAGGCGGTGGTCACAACCATGGCGCTGTGCGCACACCGGCATAGGTGCTGACTTGAGTTTATGCCAGTCCTCCAGCGTTCCTCCTCCTTCTCCTCCAGTTGTTTCTTGGTTTCTTCCGCTCCGCCTTGCGGTAGGCAACCCGAACCTAGTGATTTAACGTATGGGGTGCGGTGTGCTGTCGGGGAGCGCCTGGAGAGGCTTGTTTCCCTCACGTACTGATAAGGAAGATTCAGCCCTACGCGCAATGCATTGCGGTTTGTTTGTCCTGGTCGTACTTTCGCTTGCGGCGACGAGCAGCAGTTGGGTTTCTCTTGTTCCTGGTTTGAACCGCCCGCAGGAATCGAATCGACCGGGCATTACACGACCACCGTGAAGATTCGATCGCCTGGATGTGTAGAAAACTGATTCTCCCTTTCCCCATCATCAGCAGCGGCCGCATCACCGTCATCGTCACCATCAGAATCATCATAATCATCATCATCATCATCATCATCATCATCATCATCAGCAACGTCGTCATCGCCATCATCAAGGTCGTCGTCGTCGCGCGGAGGGTCGCGCGTGCAGGTTTCGACAGATGTTTGGACGTCTCGATTAAAAGTCGTATAGCCCCCCGAAGCAGCAGCAGGGAGCAGCAGACACCATAACCCACCAGCTAAAACCAGCAGACACGAACATATACCAGCAGAAAACCAGCACAGGGTAGCACACACCAGAAGACACCAGCAGAGAGCAGCAACTATCATCAGACAGTAGTGTAATGCCAGCAGACAGCAGCAAGAAACCGCAGAACATTGAAGAGACCAGCAGCGACCACCAGACAGTAGCTCAAACAACATAAGCCCGCAAAAACTGGCAGAGACTAGCGCACACTAGCAGTGGCCAGTAGAGATCAGCAGAGACCAGCACAGAACAGCCCACACCAGCAGACACCAGTAGGGACAAGCAGGGAGCAGTAGGGAGAGACCAGCAGAGAGCAGCAGACATCAGTAGAGAGCAGCAGACAGAAGCAGACACTGGCTGAAAGCAGCTGAGACTAGCATTGGCCAGCTGAGACTAGCGCACACACCAGCAGATATCAGCAGACAGCAGCAGAGACGAGCAACATCAGCAAAGACCAGCTGAGAGCAGCAGGCAGCAGCAGAAAGCAGCAGACAAAAGCAGACACCAGAAGACACAAGCAGAGAGCAGCAGATACCAGCACACACCAGCATACTCCTGCAGAGGGCAGCACATAAACATACACCAGCAGACACCAGCAGAGCCTGGCACAGAGCTGCAGATACTAACAGAAACCCACAGAGACCAGCAGAGATAAGCAGTGTGCAAAAGTGGCCAGCAGAGGTGAGCAGCGACCAGCAGAAGCAGCACAGATCAGCAGAGTCCAGCGGTGGTCATCAGAGACCAGCGGGATCCAGCAGACACCGGCAGAAACCGGCATAGCCGAGCAGACGCGAGCATACACCAGCACAGACCAGCAAGGAACCGAAGAGACCAGCACAGACCAGCAGAGACCAGCCGAGACCAGCAGAGAGCAGCAGAGGCCAGCATACACCAGCGGGCATCAGCATCGGCCAGCAGTGACCAGCAGAAGCCAGCAGGCACCAGCTGGCGGTAAGCTCTCGGAGCGTTCTGGTGTGCTCTGGGACAGCCGCGGTGCCCGACACAGTCCTCCAAGCCCGCCGGTTCTTAGAGATCTCCGACTCCTGTCGCTCCGGAAGTAGATTCGTTTTGTCGTCGTCTTACCTATTGCTTCCGTCGCCCCCGCGCTGCTTGCCCACCTTCCTCAGAGCGCGCGGCATGGCGCCCGCGTAGGCCGTTCCCGCGGGGGCCGCCCGAGCAGGCAGAGCCTCTCGGCCCCCCCCTCCCCCGGCATCCGGGGCCCCGGCGATCCCAGATGTGAGGCATGTTGTTTGGCGCCCTGGACTGCTGCGCCGCGAGCTGCTACAGGCGCCTTGAGGAGGCTTCGCAGTTCGTGCAAGGCCGCGCAGGGGCTACAGCTTCGCAGCAGGAGACCAGGTGGTTTGGCGGGCTGGACGGCTGCTCCACGAAGTGCTGCAGGTCTCTGGAAGAGGCACGGGGGTTCATTCAGAAGCTTGCAAGCGTCCATGGGAGAGGCACGGGGGTTCATTCGGAAGCTTGCAAAGGGTAAAATGGCGGAGCAGGGATGGACTATCATGGCTGAAATCCCCCCCGGCGACGCGTTCAATGTCAATGTCTGGGCACGTGCAGCGGGGATGTAGGTCAAGCGATGCGCTCGCGAGAGGGAGTCACACGAGACAAAACTGGCTTCTCGGATGAGGGGGCAGTGTGGGGGTGGAATAGTCCAGCGACGATAGAAGCCCGCCGCAGGTGCATTCATTCCGATGAGAGGGAAGCTTCTCACAGTGTCCCCCTCGCAGCATCACACGAACACCACACACAATTACATTGTTGCTGTAGTTACAACGTTACTTTGCAACTCTGTGCTCCGAGGTACCAAATGGCACTTGGCACCGACACCGACGCCGACGACAACAGCGACAACGACGACGACGACGCCGCCGACACCGACTACGACGACACCGACGACGTCTCCAACGACTTCGACGACGACGACAACGACGACGAAGACGACGACGACGACGACGACGACACCGACGACACCGACGACGACGACGACGCCGCCGCCGACGACGACGACGACGACGATGACAACACCCACGACGACGACGACGACGACGACGACGATGACAACACCCACGACGACGACGACGACGCCGACGACGACGACGACGACGACGCCGACGCCGACGACGACGACAACGACGACGACGACGTCGCCAACGAAGACGACGACGACGACGACGACGAGGGAGGAGGGAGGACGGCGACGACGACGACGACGACGACAACGACGAGGGAGGAGGGAGGACGGCGACGACGCGAACGACGAAAATGAAGGGAGGGCGGCGACGACGACGACGACAACGGCGACAACGACGAGGGAGGAGGGAAGACGACGGCGAGGACGACGACGACGACGACGCCGACGACGACGACGACGACGACGACAGCGACGAAACAGGAGGGACGACGACGAGACGCCGACGACGGACGACGACGACGACCAGGGAGGAGTAAAGACGACCACGGCGACAACGACGACGGAAACGACGATGACGCCAAACAGGACGACGACGACGACGACGACGAGGAAGGACACGACGACGACGACGGGAGGAGGGAGGACGGCGACGACGACGACGACGACGCCAACGAAGACGACGACGACAATGAGGGAGAAGGGAGGACGACGACGGCGACAACGACGACAACGACGAGGGAGGAGGGAGGACGGCGACGACGCGAACGACGAAAATGGAGGGAGGGCGGCGACGACGACGACGACGACGACGACGACGAGGGAGGAGGGAAGATGACGACGGCGACGAAATAGGAGGGACGACGACGAGACGCCGACGACGGACGACGACGACGCCAAAGAGGACGACGACGACGGCGACGAGGAAAGACAGAGGACGACGACGGCGACGACGACGACGACGACGACGACGAGGGTGGAGGGAGAACGGCGACGACGACGACGACGACGACGACGACGACGTAAGAGCGCGCGCGCACGCTTGTGTTGAAAATCCGTGTTGCGAAACCCTTTGTTTTTGTATGTTTTTGGGACAGTCGATTTTGAAATATTGCCGAAGCCGCAGGTTTTTGAAGGATGTCGGCGTGCGCGCGCGACGACGCGCGTGCGTGCACTTCGTCACATTTTTTGCAGAGGATTCTCGCGACGGCACGCGCGAAAGGGCGTTCGAAAGATTTCGACATGCGCGCGCGCGAAGCCCGTTTGGCAGCATTTTTTGAAAATGTTGAAAATCAAATGGTTTTCTGAAGATTTCGCAAGAGCCGGTTTTAGAAAACCAGTGTTGCGAAACCATGTGCGTTCTATGTTTTATAGTAGCTCGACTTTGAAATTTTTCCGGAACCGAAGGTTTTGAAGGATTTCGGCATGCGCGCGCGACGACGCGCGTACGCACATTTCGTCTTATGTTTTGCAACGGATTATTGGAAGCTTATGTTTTTTTGATGAACGAGTGTGCGCGCGCAGCATGTTTTGCAGAGGATGGCGCGGGGGGTCGATACCGGCCTGGCTGAGATACTACGAATTCCCAGATCGGATGGACATTGGGTCAGAAGCCTATGTGTTTTGCGTCGGTTCCCGGGGGGTCTTGAACCCGGGGGGGGGAGGGTGGCAGAACCAATTTTGTCAGGAGGGAAAAAAACACGCAGACACAATTAATCGTCGTTTCTCCAGAAATTATGGGAAAATCTGGGAAGTGGGGGGGAAGACGAAGACGGAACCCCAAAAATAGAGGGAAAGATGGGGGATCTTTTTATTTTTGTGTGTCTTTCTTTGTGTGTCCCAGGGCCCCTTCATTTTTTCCAAGAAGAGAGCACCTGCGAGGCGCAGGCGATGCTGCCCACACGACGGGCGGCGACGAGGCGCCCACGGGGGCGGCGACCGCGGACGGCCAGGCCGCTGCGCCGACGGCCAGGCCCAGACGACGACTGCGGCGGCGAGGCGGCGAAGGGCGGCCGCGGCGACCACCGAGCTGCCACACCGACGCCTTGGGCTCAGACGACGGGCGGCGACGAGGCGGCGACAGAGCGGCGACGGGGAGGCGACGGCGACCACGGAGCCGCCCGACCGCCGGGCCGGGCCCGGAGGGCGACGGGGCGACGGGGCGGCGACGGGGCGGCGGCGGCGGCCACGGAGCCGCCAGGCCGCCAGGCAGGCCCAGCTCGTGGCGAGAAGCGGGCGGGATCCTGGAAGCGCAAGCAGGGTTCGAGGAATGCCTGTGATGATAGCTGTAGACACAGGAAGGAGGCGGAGGAGGAGGAGGAGGGGAAGAAGAAGAAGAAGAAGAAGAAGAAGAAGAAGAAGAGGAAGAGTGCCAGGAGACTGCGCGCCGCGACGCGCCCTCCTTTGGCGCACCGCCAAGCCCAGACCCCCAACATCTCTGCTTCCCGAGTCTTCTCCTGGCCGCCCAGGGCCCGCTCCGCGGCCCCCAGGAGGCCGAGCACCGCCGACGCCGTCGCGACGCGAGGGGGGTCTGGGAGCCTGGGGGGGAGGTGAAGGCGACGGGGAAGGAGAGGGGCACTGAGGGCAGCGGTGACGAGGGAGGGGTGGGAGGTGAAGGAGGAGCGTAGAGGGAGAGAGGGGGGCCCAGAGATCCAACGCACTGAAAACATCAAGACGGAAGTTTTTCGCAAATTTCGGCCCCTAGGGGCTTTCGCCGGGCCTCAGGACCGTCAAACAACGACTCAGGATGAAAAACCGGTCCTGGGGAATGGGTCGAGATTTCCGGGGATCCCGCTTGGAAAAAGTCACGACATCGGATCTCTGGGGGGGGGGGAGCGACCACCGCGATGTAGCAGGCATGGAAAGTGGGCTTCCCACAGGGGTGGCGACCACTGACCGGGGTGGTCTCGCAGGCCGGTTCCTGCCCAGATTATCGGGACCTCTCCGCTAGAAGTGCCGTTTTGGCGCGGTAGGCGGGTGTCTTCCCAGAGAACAGCAATAATCACAGCGCTGTAGCAGGTGTTCTATGTGGGACTCCCATGATTCGACTACACGTAACAGTGACACCTCGCCGGAGTGACCCGTGGTACGGGCCCACTGGGGCCCCCGATCGCCGAGTGCAGTGCGATAGTGGCGTCTTGCGCGCTTCTGTTTGGTCTCCCCCGCGGCCCACAAAAAACCGCGCACCAAAGATCACTTTTACCAAGGGTCACCCTTGCGTGTAGCCGAAAGATCCCCGCGTTGTTGCAGGCATGGCGTCCGGGCCGTGAGGGAAAGTTATCTCCGCGTCGGAAAAAAAAATCCTGGTCTTCTGTCGACTGTCCCGGGCCTCTCGACCCCTTCCAGGCGAACCCGAGTTGAATCGCGGATCGTTTCTGACAGTCCCTCGGCCCGAAACGGCCCCTTGGGATGCTGAAAAGCATCGGCGGCGAGCCCAGGGGGGAAGTGAGAAGGGGTGGGCCTTCTCAGAAGGCTCGAAGTCCCCCCGGCCTTCTGAGAAGCTTCCTGCGCCCTCCCCGAAGGCACAGAACATTTGTCAGAAGGCGCGAGGCCTTCTGAGAAGCCCCACCGCCTTCTTCTGGGAAGGCCTGCTCCTTCTCGCTTCCCCCCCTCGCTCGCCGCCGAAAGCAGCCCACGACTTTCCGCCTCGGTTCGTCCAGGACGCCCAGGAGCCCCTGGGCTGGGGCGGCTCGCGCGGCAAGGGAGGCCACGAGGAGGGCCGCGCTGTCGCCCAGCCCCGACACTTGGTAAGGTACCAAGGGGCATCCCCAACCGATGTGCAGCATGCAGCCCCCAACCGATGCAGCCACATCAGCCTGCCCATCCAAAGCGGGCACGAATCGGGGAAGCGCAGGACTCGAGTGCACCGGAACTCGAGTTCGCCGACGTTTTTTGACGAGCGCGTCTTGGGTTTCGACGGTCCAGTTTTCGTAGGATGCCTGCAGTCGAAGCTCGCGTCAAATTTCAGATTGGGTCTCGTCATTTTCATGATGGCCCCGTCAGGCCAACCCGAGTTTCTCGACATCGAGCCTTACGTCTCCACAGTTTCAGAGAGACATGCAGCTCTTCGTGAAAGCTGCGGAGGGAGAGTATGCTTTGCACTCTCCATGGGGCCAGCGTGAGGCGACCTCCCAGGGGGCGCAGCAGAGTGGCGGCCGTTGCGCGCCCGGCAGCGCCCGGGGAGCGCGAGGTCCAGTTCGAGCCGCGCAGGGCGCCGCCCCGCTGGATCCCCCAGGGGGTGCAGCAGAGCGGGGACCGATAGGGTTAAGTCGGGCTTGTCCCTCTACAGGAGGAAACAGTCTGGGGACGATTTTTGGACCGACCTCACAATACGGCCCAGCACGGGAGGGCTGGGGGGAAGCAGGGAACGACAGAGAAATCCACACAGCGCCCGCCAGCCGCGCGCCAGTCGGGGGGGGCGAAAGGGGGTGGTTGTCGACCGGCAACGACCGACGACCAACGGCGACGACCGACTATCAACGACGACGACGACGACAACGACGACGACAACGACGATGGTCCGCCGAAGATGTCGAGGAAGGGGGGCTACGACATTTGCATGACGATGACCTCGACCCCACCTCTTGACACCTTGCTCGATGCGTGGCCGCCTCTGGTGCCAGGACGCGCCAGGAAAAACAGCTGCATGCAGCTGCAAAACAAATGCAGCTCGACCACACGCAAGAGTGACCCATCGCCAGAGTGACTTCTGGTGCTGGCTCATTGGGGTCCTCTTGCTCGCTGCAAGCGATGCGATGCCAGCGGCCTGCGCGCCCGGGTTTTGCCCCCCCCCCCCCCCCCCCCCCCGCGCCCTTCCGGGAGGCCGCGCACCAGAGGTCACTCTTGCCCAGGGTCACTCTTGCGTGCAGCCAAGCAAGCAGCTAGCTACGATGGGGGCGTTGGCTAGGGAATGTGCCCAGGAGGCTTCAGACCCTGGAAGGTTCCTTATCTCAGAGCGTGAGTTACCTACCCCGCTTTCGCTTCCAGGAAAAACCAAGTCATACCACGCGCCTCCTCGTCAAGCGACCTGACCAGTACAGGCCGTAGTTTGGCATCGCTTGGTATCTCTTGGAAGCGAGGGTGGTCAAAAGCGAGGTAGGTTTGTTTTCCCCTATCATCCGAGGTTCGATGGGGGCTTCGGTGATATCATGGCCACGCCTCAAGTGAGCGACGCAAAAAAAGGGTCGTCTGCGCCGACATTGGCGCGTAAGCTGCCCGCGTAAGGTCGCGCGTAAGCGCCCTCGTCTCCAAAGTGGCGTGCCGCGCTGGTGCCCCGCGTAAGCCACCGCGCAAGGTCGCTACGTCATCTCGCGCAAGACCCGTTTTTTCGATCGTCGCTCAATTGGCGTTCCACGGGCTTGCAGACACTGGATTCCTGACCCACGGGTCCCTGATCAAGTGGCCGCACCGTGTGCCCCTCCTTCCAGGAGGTCCGCCGATGTGTGTTGGGTGTCGACCCGCGGGCCCCAGAGGTCTACCCCCCCTCCCGCGGGGCAGCTCTCCGTGCCCCAGACCCGTGTGTGGGTGCCCCCGGGGCCCGGAGACCGCCCCCAGAGGCCAAGAGATGGACAGCAGACCGCCAGGAGATAACACATCGCAGGGTCGGAGCCCCAGGCCCAACGTCGCAAGCAGCTGAAGCACCGTCTTTTCCTCCTCCTTTTCCTCCTCCTCCTCCTCCTCCTCCTCCTCCTCCTCCTCCTCCTCCTCCTCCTCCCGCGCCGGCCCTCTGCCCTCGTCCTCCTCCTCCTCCTCGTCCTCCTCCTCCTCCTCCTCCTCCTCCTCCTCCTCGTCCTCCTCCTCGTCGTTGTCCTCCTGCCCCGGAAGCCACCTGCCCTCTTCCCTGCCACACCGAGCTGCGATGGCCCCGGTTTCCCGAAGCGGTGCAGGAGCGCCCAGGGCGCAGGGGCTGCAGCGCCTGGGCCTCGGGCTTGGCATCGCTCGGACGTGTGCATTTTTCCTTCGGCGAGGACCATCGAGGAGCATCCTTGACCACTTGGCGAAAAAAAACACGCACGAGACCGAGAACAACACAGGGAATGGACGTCCAAGCGATGGCGAGCGGGGCACCCCCCTGGCCAGGTGGGGTGCAAGGACATCGCCGTCCAGGTGTCGATCGAGGGCGTCGGCGACGTGCCCCCGCTGACGCTGGGCGACGAGCGCGTGGTCAGCCCGCAGCTCGTGGCGCCCGCCGCCGCGGAGGAGCGCGCCGCGGCCAGCGGGGGCCCCGGGCCTGCGACGCCGCGCGCCAGAGGAGGGCGAGCCGAGGCAGCGACGGCTGGGCCTCGGGGGCCCCCCTCCTCTCAGGAGGGGAAAAGCACACAGACACAGTTAATCGTCGATTCCCCCGAAAATATGGGAAAACATGGGGAGTGGGGGGGGGGGGGAATACGAAAACCCAGAACATATGGGAAAATAGGGGGAGTCCTGCTGCGTGTGTTTGTTTATTTATGTGAGTCCCAGGGCCCCTTCGTCCTCGCCTCGGCTGGGCGCAGGTCGGCACACTGGTGCGCCCGGACCACGTAAGTTGGCCCAGGGACCGGTCTGCAGCTGCCGCTGTCTCGAGTCGCCCGGCTCCGAGCGCGCGGGCCTTGGGAGGCTGGTGTGGGTGTGCACGGTTCCCCCTGAGATCCGGGCGCCGCGAGTGTTTCGCGCCCGACGACGTCGCCCAGGTTCGGGTTCCCATGGCCATCACGGATCCATCCGCAGGCCAGCCACAATTGGGGGAGCTGTGGTCCTTACCCCCCTGGGGGACCCAGCGATTTCGACACCCCTCTCGAGAGATCGTCGATGCGATGGGTTCCCCCAGGGGGGTAAGGACCACAGCTCCTGGTCGGATCCGGTTCGAGAAATGCGGCAGAGAGATGGTGTCTGGGCCTCCGACCGTGATTATTGGCGATGTCTTCATTTGTGCGCAACGTCTGATCTCAGGCCCGTGGATGGTTCTCAATACGGGTGGGTGTTCTTGGTCCGCTTCGCACGCAGACGGCATCTATGCACAACCACCGTGCTTGGCCAGGGCCATCCTGGGCCCTGGCATGGTGCATGCGCCCTCCTACGCGAGGCCAGGAAGTCCCATACACTCCTTCCCGGGTCACAGGGTGGCCATGGCCATGCATGGTTGTGGATAGATGCCTTCAGCGGATTCCCGGCGGACTTCGTTTAGACCTCAGGAGACCTCCAGAGGCCCCCCAAGGTTTTCAGAGCCCAAGGATTTGTTGATCGAATTCATTTTCTAACGATCTCACGATCTATCAATCGATCTCACAGTCTGCACATCGACCTCATGGTCTGTCTTTCGATATCACGATCTACCGATGCCACTTGTGACCTAACCATCGATCTCTCTATCGACCCACTTACCCTTCTATCGACAGCACTTTCTATCTGTCGATCTCACTATCTATCCACCAGGCCAGCGGGGACTTCTGGAGACCCCCGCGGAGGTCTGCAGGAGGCTCCCAAGATCCTTCGGGAGGCCTCACGGAGGGCTCCGGAGGCCTCCAGAGAACCCAGATCTCCAGCGCCCCGAGACAGTGAAAGGCGAGGATGTTTGGCTAGTCCCTGGGACCCTCGCGTCGCAATCTCGTCGCGCCCTGGGACTTCGCTCGTTCTCGGGCCCTGCGAACCTCACAGACCGATCCAGCTTAGAATATGCACCGGGAAGATGGGTTCTAGGGCTCCTGCCGTGATATCTGACGACGTTCCAGCTTCTTCGCGACGTCGTAGGCTTCCGACTTGCAGGGGGCCACCTGTTGGGCCCAGGGGTCCGACGGAACCCCGTTTGGAGTAAGAAGCCTGTCCCAGGGGAGGGGCCGGAGATCGAACGGGGCTAGGACGAGGATAAATCCATGGCAGAGCGTTCCAGAACGCTGTCAGAGCGTTCCGGACGCTTCGGGAAGGCCGCGGCGCCCGAGACATCTTCCAGAGCCGCCGGATCTCAGAGATTCTCGATTCATCCCCACCCGATTGTTTTCTCGTCCTGGCTTCGTCCTAGGTGCGGAGAGAACGAGGAGGTGCACAGACATCATAGGCTGTCGGGTCCGCTCGGATTTCTTGTGTCTGACCCCATCGGTGCACCCAGGGGACGTCGCGAGGGGCATCCAGCGCCGACCCCAAGGAGTCCGCGAGGGCCCCTGCAACCGTGCCTTTGCAACGTTGCTCGGTCTTCCAGATCGGGGAAGGGGGGGTATGCAGAGGAACATTGGGGCGCGCGCCCAGAGGGGCCACGGCTCACGGGGGTCAGCCGATCCCAGCCAGTCCCCCCTAGCTGACCCGGGTTGGCGAGCTACGTGGAGCCGATCCCCCGCTCCCTCCCTCCGCTGACCCAGGTTCTCGGCATCGCTCGGACGTGTGCATTTTTCTTTCGGCGAGGACCATCGGGGAGCATCCTTGATCATTTGGCGAAAAAGCCACGCACGAAACCGAAAAAAGGCCAGGGAATTGACGTCCGAGCGATGGCCAGGGTTGGCGAGCTGCTACGCGGCAGGCCCAAGCTCGCGACAGGACATAGCCGACCCATGGGAACGTTGCCCCGAGTTGGCGCCGCCTGGGTTTCGATTTGTTGGAAGGCCATGAAAGAGATGGACTGCCTAGTTTGCGAGGGTGCGAGAAGGTGGCGGTTGCGAGAAAGCGCGTGTGAGAAGGCGAGGAGGTCCGCGGCAGCCCGCACAGGGCGCGCATCTGCGCACGCCGCACCTGACCTGACCTGACCCATCCGGCACGCCCTCTCCCGAAGTGCTTGAAGGCTCTTGGACGCCCCCAGAATGCAACAAACGTCCAAACATCGTTATCATTGAGGAGGAGGAGGAGGAGGAGGACGAGGACGAGGACGAGGACGACGACGACCAAAACAAACTGAAGATGCATCGGCGATGCTGCAATGCACCCTCCCAAGTCCCCTCCACACAAGTCCCTGCAAGCTTTTCTTTTCACCACGGGAAGCCCCCCCTTGAAGACCAGCCCCTATGGGCCTGCAGCTCAGGCGGCAGCCGCGCTTGGGAAAGGAACTCTATTACATCCTTTTGGCGCCCCATCAGGGATGCGAAATGGTATGAACGGAGTGTCCTGTGATAACCCCGCTTTGAAAAAGGACCGCCCCACATCCGTGCAACTGGTGCACAGGCACTAAGTTTGCGCGTCTGGTCGGGGACTTCGAGGAAGTTTCAAAGCGAGAGCCGCATGTTTGAAAAGGGAGCCGCCCATCCAGGAGCTGCCTCCCATGAGTGCAGCTGGTAAACGTTGAAGCGCATGGTCCTTACGCATCGGTTCGTTGGAAGTAGGTATTTCTGGACCCCCAGATTTCAATATACGTTCACTGCTTTCCTGCTTCAATCATCGAGTGGTTCCGCCTATTCCTTCCACTTCAAGTGGCAGGCGGAAGCCCAGCATACTTGCAACGCCATCTTACTTCATGTGTCCATCCAGTTCGTACGACTCGTGGGAAATCCAAGGAAGACCCCAGCGAGAGCCCGATGTTGAAAACAACGCGCCCCCTCATCCTTGTGACTGCTACAAATCTGCAAGACGAGTGTCTGCGGCGCTGAGGCGAGAGTCCCTTTTGGAAAGGCGACGCCCTCCATCCGCGTGGCTCCTGCCAGCTTTGAAAGGACGAATGCGGGCGGCACAAGATGCACAATCACCCATAGTGAGAAGGAGCTGCTCTCCATCCTTGTCATTGCTGCCAGTTTGTAAGACGAGCGCGCGCGGCGCGGAGACGAGAGCCCCGTTTTGAAAACAAGTTGTGCTCCATCCCAACAACTGCCTCGAACTTCAAGCTTCTGGACCATACATGGCGATGGCGTCTCAGCCGAAACACCCCCCCTCGCCCTACCGACTTGTCGAAGGGCGCGACAGGGGGGGTATGGCTATGAGTACGAGTATGAAGATGTGACAGAGAGACACTGTATGCCAACGAACGCAAGACACCATGTGGAGACATATAATGAATTACGCTCTACCCCGCTGGCGTTTTTCTGTTGGAATTCAAAATCGTGCTCGAGGCCCCTTAAGGTCCTACTGAAGTGCTCTGCACGGGTCGGGGTGATACGATGGGTACACTCCTACGTCAATTCACGCAAGTCGGATGAGGCATACCACCCACACAATTTAAAAGACCGAAGCTTGAGACGAGTCGATTATGGCACAACATGGGATTGATCCACCCACCCACCCGCCACGTGCATCTTAGCAGGGGGGGGGGCTTATATAGCGATGGGGTTGAAAACACGGCCTGGAGTGGGAGGAGGAGGAGAAGGAGGAGGGAGGGATGGAGGGACGAGGAAGTGATAAGGGAAAGAGAGAAGAAGGAGAATGAGGAGGAGGAGGAGGAGGAAGAGGAGGGGGGAGACGGGAATGAGGAGGAGGGGGAGGGCGGATCAAAGGAGGGAAAGAGACAGGACGGAAGAGGAAGTGAGGAGGGGGCGAACCTCGAGATCCGACGTCGCGGACGAACATGGCGAATGATCACAACCAGAGTTCTAGCTTCCATTTGCCTGCGGCTTGTGTCGAGCAGGATATATCCGGGACAGCCCAAAGGGCTTCCGAAACCGGGCGAAAACGCCCCCGCGCGAAAACGAATACGACGCCCAGATATCGTGGGAAGGAGGACCCCGAAGGCAAAGAGTAAAAAGTAACACAAACACAGAAATCGCAACACGGACAATAATACCAATTTTCATTCTGAAGAACAGGAAGAACAAGTTGAACGCAAACAAAAGTAGCACTAGCAGCCATAGCAACAACATTTGTAATACTAGCAAACAGCCAGGACAACTACAATACGGCGAGCAATAACAACGATAGAAAACGGCAACTATACAACTACAACATTGTGAACCGCACAAAGAACAGCCGCATTGACAAAACAACCGAATCACAACACCAACGACGACGACAACAACAACAGCAACAACAACAAACCACGCACACCCACACACACACACACGCATACATACATACACACTCACACATACGCCTTCCTCCAGCGGCCGGGTGACATCACCGCAGCGAGTACTGAAGCGGGGCGCCCTCGGCTCAGTTACCACCCGGCGTTGCAGATGGGCGGTCTGGATGAAAGCGGACGCTTGCAGAAAAACACGAGCTTGCGCACACACACGCACACACACACACACAGCTTCGGATGCAACTCTTGGGAGATCAAATGCTGTTTATGCCCTGGTCCAAAATAATGCTTAATCCCGGTTAACCCGGTTTCATCCGTTGAATCCGGCTTAATCCCGCTTAATCCCGCTTAATCCGGCCTAATCCGAGGCCCACTCCGGCACAACAGCCCTCCAATGGGGCTTCATCCTTGTTAATTTTTCCGACGAAAGCCTCCCATCAGTTGCCTCCTAACACCGCAGGAACAAGCAGAAACAAACAACAAGACGCGCGGTGTCGGAGCTCCCGGGGCCCCGACGGCACGCGCGGCCGTCGGCGCGCACAGCGCCGCGCCGCGCCCGCGGAGGGCGCGCGGCGGGGCGCCGAGAGCGCCGGCAGCCTGTCCCGGGCAGGCCGCTCCAGCCCCCTTTCTTCCTCTCCTCCTCCTCCCCTCTGCCCCCTCTCCTCACCGAGCGCGTTCCCCAGACCCCCTCGAGTAATGAAAAAATCATGACGAAAGGTTTTTCGCCATTTTCGGCCTTTCGGGGCCCTCACCGGGCCTCGGGAGCGTCAAAAAACGACTCAGGATGACAAACCGGTCCTGGGGAAGGGGTCGAGAACTCTGGGGTCGACGTAATGAAAAATTCATTACGTGGGGGGTCTGGGTCCACCACTCGCAAAGTGCCTACTCGCAGACGCCCGACAAGCACGTGTCTGCCTCGGCGTGGTGTATCGCAGATCCCCCGCGGCGGATCCAGGCCACTTGCGAGTAGTCACTTTGCGGGCAGTGGAACGCGCTCGTCTATCCCCGTCCCTCCCCACCGATTACAGCTACAGTTGCCATATGAAGACCCGCGCCGCTGTGCTGGACAGGCTCACCCCGTGAGCACTCCAGCCCGCTCGCGCCGCTGCGCGGGGCTGGATTGCTCCATCGCCCCCCCCGATGTACGGAGCTCCCGCTTCCCGCTTGCGCAGCACACGATGGGTTCTTTGTGGAGTTCAATCCGCTATGACACGCGCAGGTGGAATGAGAAGAAATCGGCGCCACGGGCAGGAATGTGTGGAGGGGTAGGATGCCAGATATGGCGCGTGCATGCCTAGCTTCCCTCTTTCCCCCCCTTGGCCCCCTCCCCCTCCCTCCAAACGTCCCTGTCCCCGGCTCGGCAAACACAGCATGGACGTTTTTCGCCGTCTACGGCGTCTGGGGTCCTCGGCCTCGGGACGGGCGAAGAGCGGCTCGGGATGAAACACCGGTCTTGCGGGAAGGGGTGGAGCTGACCCCAGGGGTAAAAGCACGACATCGGACGTCTGTTGTTGTTTGTCACTTCCTGTCTTCCCCCTTTGCCTCCTCCTCCTCCGCATCCTCTTCCCTCCCCTCCTCTTCCTCCTCACTCCCCTCGTCTCCCTCTTCCCTTCCTCCCCTTGATCGAGTCCATCTGCTATCCTTTCTTGTGTGTTGCAACTTCCCCGATGTGCAGTGAAGTCAGCTGAAGCCCTCCTGTTCCGTACAGCCTCCCAGATGAGGGCAAGTGATCCACCAGTGTCTCCTCCCCCTCCCCCTCCTGCAGGCCTCTTCCTTGCAGATAGTTCCTCCGTGTCGCACAGCAAGACGCGTCGCTTGGCATTTCGTTTGAAATTTCTCTGGCCGTTCTGATATCGAAGCCATAAGTTTTCAATTGTTACTCCTCGGTCGTTGAAAGTAGGTATTTTTGAATTCCCAGATTCCAATCTACTTTAAGGGCCTTCCTACTTCAATGATCGAGTGGCTTCACCTTTTCCGTCCTCCCAATGGGCTGGACGGAACCCAATCTACTTTCAACGATTTCCTACTTCATGTTCCTACCTGCTTCTTCCGACCGATGGGTACACGGATGGGGCACAGGTCGTTTTCAAAACGGGGCTATCGCCTTGTCGCCGCGCACACCCGATTGAAACAAGTACCATTGCAACACGGAGGAGGTGGGGGGGGGGTCTCAATGGGCATTCGCCCTGGCTTTGCGCACCTTATGGCTTTGTAAGGTCGCAGCAGCGACACGGATGGAGGGCGGCTCGTTTTCAAAGCGGTTCCCCGTTTGAGATGTCTTCGAGTCCTGCGACCCGAAGTTGCAGATTGTGTTGCAGGTAAACGAAAGGCTGTTTGTGTGAGGGGGGCGTCGTTTGAGTAGTCCTCGAGCTTTACGCCAAACCTTTACATGTGCACAGCGCTTGCAAAGTTGGAGGAACGATTGTTTTTTGCCCAGCGGAGCTATTGTTAGGCAGTTCGTTGAATGTCATGGCCCTTCTTCTTCGCACGTCTTACAGCTGGAAGGATGGGAGGTGGGCCCACCACAGACTGCGGGCAAGACTGTGTGCCCATACCCCTCGCAGCTTGGAGAGGGACCCGAGGCGCCCCTTCCAACAAGAATCCAGGCGTATTGGCTATGGATATGGAGAGTGCCCGCACAGGCGGCGTGTTTCGCCTGCACGGCAGGCCCACGGGGACGCTCGGTCACGAAGGGGGCACCTCCCGCTGGGGGGAAGGAACACGCACACCTCGGCACTTCTTGGGGAGGGGCTTCGGGACGCGAGGGTGCGTTGCAGCATCGTTGATGCATCTTGGGTGTACACTGGTCCTCCTCCTCCTGCACCCCCACCCCTCCTGCTCCTCCTCCTCCTCCTCCTCCTCCTCGCTCCCCACCTCGCTCCCTCTGTCTCTCTCTCTTTCTCTTTGTTTGTTTTCTCTCTCTCTCTCTCTCTCTCACTCTCTATAGATCGCGCCCTCCCTTTTTCCCGAACTCCACTCCGTTCGCCTCCGTCTGCCTCCCCTTTAGAGGGAGGGCGAGGAGCGAAGAAGTCGCGACGCAGATACTTCCTCGATTTGAAGTTCGTGAGGGCCGAATCCTGGCCCTGGGACTCAAGAAAGATTGCTCAGGATGAAAAGCCGTCCCTGGTGACCGAGAGCACCAGTATTTCGCCAGAGACATAACACTTGGTCCTCCGAGTGCTCCCCTCCTCCTCCAACTCTTCCTAGCAGCGCCACGAGGATCACAAATGGGAGGGTGAGGTTGCAGCTGTTGGGAGGTTGCATGAAGCATCGGCGCAGGTGTTTCCTCGATTGGAATCGGGACCAGTCTTGTTTAGTCGGGCGTAATATTGCCCCATCTGGCTGGGTATCTTTTCAATCCATCTTCCAGCGCATACTGGGTGAATCTTGCTCACGAAGACGTCCTTAGCGGGCTAGCCAACCCCTCCTGGGGAGTGTGAGGATCGAGGAGGTTTCTGGACGTTTCTGGTCGGTTGAGGTGGTTTTGGCCGGGCGCGAGAGGTGGTGATGGACCTTCGTCCCCCTCTTCGGGAGGAGGTGATGACCGCCGTGATGGTGACCCCTTTTTGCATCGCCTGGCTTCCGATCGACTCGCTCCCCTCTTCCTCCTGCCTGATCCCGAAGACCAAAGGCGGCATCCGCTTAAGCGCCTAGGCTTCCAGAGGTCTGCGGCTGCGACGGCGCTGGACCCCTTCCCCGCCGCCCCCCGCGCGCTCCACCCTCTGGGGAAGGGGCGCGGGGAGGGGAGCACAGGGCACAGAGCCGACCCACGAAGTCCGCGCTGATGTCCGAGAGTGTTTCAAGTTGTTGTTGGCATTGTAGAAAAAGAGGAGGATGGTACTGGGGTGGAAAAATATATAATATTCGCCCTTCGTCGCCGATCGGGGCAATCCTCACCTCAGGCAGCGCCCTGATTCGGAACCACATTGCTCTGGGAAGGATGTGAGCGGGTAGGCCGCAGGCTTCTACAACTAACCTCTACAGATAAGAACGCAGCACCTACCCAAGGCTACCCGTGCATCATTACATCTTCGGCCCCATCGTCAGCCACACATCCTCTGGGCCAACCGCGGGGGCGCGAAGGCAACCGCGCTTCGCACATCGCGGCCTGGGCTGGAGAGGCGCCCTTTTCTACGGGGCGGCGCGAGAGCGCCAAGATGTCGCGCCTCGCTCGTCGCGAAGCGCACAGATAGCTGATTCAAATCTTATGGAGCCATCAGAACAATACCGCTGCAGCTGTTTCCGCGCGGGGGCGCTCAAGGGTCTCGCATCCGCGCCCTGCACCGAGGCATTCGCTCAAGGGCCTGGGACGCGGCCTGCTTCTCACGGTGCTACTTCATCCCGCCTGGATTGCATGCAACTGCTGTGCGGTGTGGAAAACGGAGTCGACTGCGCGGACGTTCCCGCACCAGCTGCCCTCGCGAGGTTGTGCTGCGCTGCTGGCCCGCGCAAGCCACCGCGAGAGGTAATCGTGTCGACGAGCATGTGTAAAACTTTCTTTACTTCAATCATGTGGTCATTCGCTATATCGTTTTTCCTCTCCCTCACCTCCCAAACAAAAAACGCGCTAGGTTAAGGTCAGTTCTTGTTTCGAAAAGGGGCTCGATGCTCCCGACATTCAGAACAAGCCGTGTTTGGGAGGGGTGCCACGATGTCCTTCCAGTTTGGGCTCTCCACCTTGTGATTGTTTTTTCATCCCGAGCCGTTCTATGACGGCCCTGGGACCTTGTGAGGGCACCCATAGGCCGAGAATTGCCCAAACGCCCCCCAAGAAGTCCGTCATGTGTTTGTTCACGACGCGAGGGGTATGAGCTCGGGGGTCAAAAGCAGACCCCCCTGTACCTGTCGCGGAGTGTGTTCTGGCAAGAACTTCCAGGCGAATCCAGCCGTGGCGACGAGACCGCCTTGGGGAGGCCCAAAAACGCAAGGAACTCCCCGAACAAACCGGACCTGAAAGTTTGACTGCGCTGCGCAGTTCGGCTCCGGCCCTGCAGGCTCGCCCACATCCGCGGGCGCCTCGCCGGGCGGGCGCGGCGCCCGCCAGCCGGTGCCGTGGAACCCACGGGGGAGGCCCCCGTCGCCGCCGCCGATGAGGCTGGCCGGCTGGAGGGTCAGGAGGTCGGGCCCGTCCTCCCTGTCAGAGGAGGAGGAGGAGGAGAAGGAAGAGGAGGAGGAGGAGGAGGAGAGGTATCCCTGTCAGAGGAGGGAGAGGTATCCATACCACTACCCTTCGCTCGTTCTCCCTTGTGTCGGCCTCTTGGGAGGCCCCCGTCGCCACCGTAGGATTCGCTTCGAAATCCTGGTCGGAACGCACCCCAGGAGAGGTCGGGGGAGCAGCGGTATCGGTACCTCTGGGTTTCCCCACCCTCCGCCCCCCTCCATCCCCTCTCCTTACAGATAGCTCCTCCTTGTCACACCCCAAGACGCGTCGGTAGGGCGGGCCGGGCGTTTCGGCGGAGACTTCCTCGCAATGTGAGACGCAGAAGCTTAAGATTTACAACAGGTTGGCGGATGGAGGGCGGGCCGTTTTCAAAATAGTTTTCGCTTTTGCACCGCGCGCATTCGTCGTAGAAGGTGCCGACCGCTTCGCGCATGTAAGGCGGGCCGTTTCTAAAATGCGGTGTCCGCCAAAGCGCCGCACACATTCGTGCTAAATGTTGTAACAGTTGCATGGATCGAGAACGTGCCGTTTTCAAAATGTGGCTCCCGTTTCAGCACCGCGCACGTTTATCTTAATTATGTACACCAGTTTGCGGGATTCGCGCGGTCGAAGTCCCAGGGATGGTGTCTTAGCACGGCTTGGGACTGTGATGACGCAGCCGTCACATTGATTCGCGGTGTTGAAGTCTTAGGAATTGCGTTATGACGTGATTTAGAGTTGCCAGGACGCAACAAGTGCGTTGATCCGCGAGGTTACAGTTACAGGAACTGTTTCTGGGCACGCTTGGAGGTTATCAAGTAATGGTCCCCGAATTGGCACCTTCCCAACATGAGAAAAAGGAAAGTTTTGGGATGGTTTCTTGCAGCATTGTTGACGCATTAGTTAGTTGACATTGGTCCTCGCCCACTCCTCATCGACCCTTTTTTTGCTCCTCCTTCTGCTTCTTTTCCTCCTCCTTTTCCTCCTCCTCCGCTTCTTCCCGTTCCTTATGATCTTCTTCCTCCTCCTCCGTAGCCGTTTGGGTTCAAGACCGATGGCTGTCACCGATACCGCTGATTCGCTGCAGCCCCATGGCCGTTCAGCCTGACGATTCTTGCTAGCACTCCGCGGGCATCCCGGCTGCCCCTGCATATTATAAGGTCTCCCCTCAGGCCGTCCATGCAGCAGCGTCGAATTGAAAAGCCCTTGCAGCTGATGGTGCTAAGACTCCTCCCCAGGCTCCCTGCGTGGCGGTGGTCTGGGTCGGTCTGCCGGTTGCGGGGCTCCGACTGTAGAAGGCGGAGGCGGTCTCCAGGCGAGTTCGTTGAATAATACCAGGACGAGCACATCCGCAGTGTTGTTCGCGAGATGCGCATGGACGACGTCAGGGCCGGCAAAAAAGAGGTCGAAGATGCCATGTCCAAGTCAGACGGTGGCGTCGTCATGACAGCGCTCGAACCAGTCCAGAGAGCTACGGTAGCTATCCAAATTGCCTTCAGAGACGTTCCCGAAGCAGCCTCTTTTGCCGCTCGAGCAGCCCTCCGCTCTGATCCCGACCTTCTGGGGAAGCGCATGCAGCAGCAGGTAGGTTGGAGGTTGGGGGTGAGTTCGACATGAAATTGAGACTCCCCGCAGGGAAATCGGTGTCGGTTTCGTGTTCGTGTCGCGCGTGCGGGCGAGGCGAAGCTGCGTGGGCGTGCGAGAGGGAAAAACCCGCCGTGGCTAAAGCGAAACTGAGCTCAATGACTCTACGCCCCCCCCGTGGGCTGGCCGTAGCTCGGGGGTACTCCTCCTGTGTCCCGAGGTGTCCCGTGGTGTCCAGTGGTGTCCTGTGGTGTCCCGCGGTGCGGTGCCCCATAGTGTCCAGTGTTGTCCTGTGGTGTCCCGTGGCGCGGTGTCCCGCGGGGTCGATTGCGAGATCGATTTTGAGATCGATTGACAAATCGATTGTGACATCGATAGTGGGGTCGGCTGTGAGCTCGGCCAACAGTGAGATCGGTAGATCGAGAGAGATCGATCGTGATATGGATTCGCAGATAGAGAGTGCGATCGGTAGATGGATGGCCAGACAGGCGCTCCGCGGTGCCCAACTGGTTTCTGCCGAATCCGATCCGACCCCAATCGCACACCGAATGCTGAGCTCCCCCTTCGCAACCTCCTTATCACCCGATGGGTGGCCGCACAGGTATGGAATGTATGCGCATCGAAGAGTACGACCAGCATAATGGTCAACACGAGCAGGCCATCAAACACATGCAGCAGCAGCTCGAGGTCATGCGTCGTGAGCGCGTCATGTACCAGTGCCATCCAACAGCTCTGAAAGGTCGCTCGCGAGGGAAATTGATGCGTCCATTCTTCGCGTTTCAGCTGGATCCGGTCAAGCGCGATCACGCGCGCGACGCCCTGGTCCAGCGTCGAAGCCACGAGGAAGCCACGTCCAGATGCCAGCGCCCAAGCCACGTGGAAGTTGCTGGGAGACCCCCAAGGCAAAGCTTCCGTCGCCCAGTTCAAAGGCCCTGCGGGGATTGCGTCGCGCAGGGCCCAGCAGGCACTTGCTTCGAGGGGATGGTCACCCGACTTCGAGAAGCGCCAGCGCTATGGATTGACGAACGCCCTCTTCCTGAGCCAGGTGAAGCGCATGCGTCTTCACCCTGGAAGACAGAGCCCATCGTCGAGACCATTGATGGAGCACCCCGCGGGGCGAATGCCTTCATGGACCAGAGCAAGCAGGTCTCTTCTCGAGCGGCTGCGCAGCGTGCCACCACGACGGCCACGCATGATCGGTTGCTGAAGAACGTGGGTGATCTCCCCCAGGCGCCGCCTGCGCAATCAGTCGGATCGTGGATCGCGAGGCGGCTGAAATGGCACCTGCTGAAAAGATGCGATGTTCGCGCAGCGCCCTGGTGGGCTGCCCCAAAGAACGGTGAAAGACGCCCCCGCGCCATGGGCGCAGTCGTGCGTCAGGGCCGCGTCAAGAGCCTGAATAACATCATGCCGCATTCCCTACCCGCGAGGTTCTCGCGCTTGTATGTTCGGATGGGCTGGCTGTCAAGATGGCCAAGCGCGCCGCGCGGAATGTCGCGCTCTCGCGCGGGGGCTCGCGATGGTGACCTGGCGGGGGAGGGGGGGGGGGGGGGGCGGCCTTGGTTCCATGAGGGTGTTCCTCACAGATGGCCCCGATGCTCTGTCGCCGAAGAGTCTCTGCTCTTCGCGACCCTGACCTATATCATCTCAAATGAGACACGCCATTCCGCGCTCATTCCCCCTCGAGGTGGCGCGCGGTGCCCTGCGCGTCAAAGCCTCGGCGCTTCCGCCCAGGAGGTCGCGCGCGCTCGCGCGGCGCGGCTGCTGCGACCGCGCGGAGACGGGCGCCCGCGGGAACGGCGGAGCCCGCGAGCATCTCGAGGTCCGAATGCTTCTTGGAGGGGCCCACGGCGCCGATGGCGCGACAGCTCGCGGCGGGCAGTCGGACATTCGCCCTCCTGTGGCTCGCATGCGTCGTCTACTTCGCCTGTGTCCTCGTCTTCTTCGGCTGGGACTTCTGATGCGTCTGACCTCTCGGCCTGCTGCGGGGGCCGCGTTCTCGCGGGCATCCGCGTGGAGGAGATTGGCGTCGCGCGCCCTCATGGCGCGCCCCATCGGCGATCTGGCGCCCAGCGAAGACGAGGCCATGCGGGAGAGCGAATATACCACGAGCGTTGACAGCGAGGATGAGAGTCGCAGGCGGCCCCCCGCAGGTCGCAATCCGACGGGCCACGGGAAGTCGGCGGTCGCCCAGCGCCCCCCGTGGCCCTGGGCAGCTCGAAGATGGTTCTGATCGAAAGCAGAGGTTGCCCACTCATTGGGCATCCTCATGGGCGCGCAACTGGCTTTCATCTGTTTTCGCCAGTGACGCAGGCAGAGACGTTCATCTGGGCGCGATGCTTTGGCGCGCTGACTACGCGGAGAACCTTCTCAGGCACGAAGTTGTTTGCGACCCTCTTCCCGAGCCCCCCTCCTTCGCATTATGAGAGGCCAGCTGGCGGCGGAAATGCGCCGCGCAGCCCGGCGCGGCCCCGCGGTCGAGCGGGGGAGGTGGAGGAGGCCTCCCGTCGGCATTTGGAGGAGCAGTGAGCACCGTCGCCCCCGTCGCCATTCGCACCCCCGCGATGCGAGCACATCGGGCAGAGAGACGGGGCCCCCGACCCCGCCCGCATGCCAGAGAAGCAACGAGGAACGATGAATCAATAACCCCACCCGAGACGGCTACAACGACCTGCTCACTTGCACCCAGACATTCACGATTTCGCGCCTCTGGAGTTTCACGAGGGAGATGCCAACTAGAAAACTATTCGCAATGGAAGGGAATCAGCGTCGCTACCGCCCTGATGAACTCCCTGGAGCGATTTGGATTCCGACTCTTCCGCCCCCCCCCGCGGTCGCGCCACGGCGACTTTCGCGCGCCCGCGGGGGCCGATCTCCAAGCCACGGCGGAAGCCGCATAGGCGGCCGAGCTCCTCGAGCAAGACCGCATTGGGGGAGACTGGGCACTAGCGGCGGAGGCGCATGCTACGGTCCCGGCCCAGCGTTTTTTTTTCTTCCGCCTTGCGGCGCACGCGATGATGGATGGAATCGATGGGAAACGGTTGGTGGTTTCGGAAGCGATGCAGATGCTGAGGCCAGAAGGACATCGACTCTGGCCTGGAGACCGGGCTGCCAACTGGGCCCAACGCAGTGAACGTCAACAACTCCTCCAGCAACAATGGCGGCATGGGCCATGTGTTAGCGCCTCATGGTTTTTGCCAGCCATCTATCCCGATGGACCTCTCGGGGGCAACGGCGCCGCGCCTGGCGCGCTCGCGGCTGGCGCGGCCGAGCTCGGCAATGGGATCCATGGAGAACCGAATCGCGGTGATAATGCTGGTTCAGATATGGAGACCGTTCTTCTGCAAACGAGCGTTGCGCGCGATGGCCCGCCCTCCCGCTACCCTGGCCTTCATGGCCATCTCTGAGCGCCAGAAGCACTTGTCGATTATGAGGCACACTGTTCGACAGCTTCGACGCGGGCTTCGCCCTCGACTTGCTTGAGATGGGCCAGCACCTCACGGAGGTAGACACGGTTACCCTGGCTTGGCAGGGCAATGCGAGCGTTGCCCTTCGCGTTCCTGACGCTGTCGGACCCACTGCACCTGGCGCGGCGCATGGCGGCTGGCGGAATGCTTCGCGGCGAAGAGCAGAATGGGGGGGTCTCTCTGGCCTCCGAGCTGCATCTTCCGCGCCCTGCCGACTTGAGGCCCCGCGTCGAACGGGCCCGGCGCTCTACCCGCGGCGCGGTGACCTTGCGCCCGGCGCAACCGAGCACGCGAGATTCGCCGAGCTCGCCATTGTCTGCGGGGCGGGCGGGCGGGCCCGTGGTCGGCCACCACTCGCTTGCTTTGCGGACCGCCCCGGCGCCGATCTCTGGGGCTGTCTCGCATGGCTCGCGCACCGACGACGCTCTCCTCTGCGAGGCGTTCGAAGAACGGCGCCCTGAAGATCAGCGAGAGCGCGAGCGGGTCAGACGGCAGTCGGCCTGGGAGATCTGCGGGGATGCACGGCATGAACCTGTTGAACGTCGCGAGCAGCTTCGGCGGCAGCTGACCAGATCGCGGCCCGACCATGAGGGTCAGAGGCGATTGGCGGCCTCATCGCGGGCGCGGGAGAACCGCCGAATACGCGGTTGGCATGCTGGCCCGAGCAGGGCGAGGGTCGAGGTGCGCGCGTCGCTCCCAGACGCGGTAGCCGGGCGCCCCTCGTCCGACGCCTTCCCCGCGACATGTCTCGCGCGGCATCGAGGCGGCGATCCCCCGACCCGTGGCGACGGCGATCGGGGCGCCTCCGATGCGTCCGACCACGACGTCAGGAAGCAACGCGCGGCGGACCCATTTTCGATTTCGCCTACTGGTGCCGACGTCGATGCCACAGAGGATGGGTTGACCCAGCTGCTGTTGGAGCCCCATCTAGCGGCGCGCGACCAGTCCACCCACTTCTTGGCGAGGTGCACAAGAGAGATCACGAGGGCATGGTGGATTTGGCTGCCTTGGCCTGTTTGGTAGATGTGTGACAGATGCAGCGATGCACGGCGCGTCCGTCCGCCTCCTGGCCATGGAGGCGCTGGTGGATTCGGAAGCGGTTCAGCTGGCAGCGCGGCGCCATTGGATCCCGGCGCGCTGCAGCTCAGTTTTGACGGTCTTATTTCCCCGCATGTCGGATACATGTCTGCTGCGTTTCCTGGCGAAGCCGACAAGGGCCACGCCCTTTTCAGCCCCGGCGACAAGGAGAGCTCGCATGGCGACCTGCAACTTATTAATAAGTCGAACAAGGTGAGTCGGTCATCGTCTATACCCGCAGAATTGAGACCTGATCAATGCGATCGCAGTGGCCATCCTACGGACGACGCGCCCGCCGCCACTTGCGCGGTTGGTGGCAGGGCAACCCCGCGCCGCGCGATTGGAATGAACTCCTCCACCGCCCAAACTGCATGATCCTGGAGCTGACGAAGCTTGGCGGACCATCAAACTCTTGGAGGGGTTCGCGGAGCACTGGTTCTTCATGAATGAATGAAGTTTGGCAAGGTCTCGACGGCTGGATCGACTGGCGCGTCCCCATGCAGAGTCAAGCTGCTGGGCGTGCCGCCCTTGATCGAACCCATGCCGAGGATGGCGGCACCACCGATTCGGCTTCCCGACAGGCTTTGGATCAGGACACGCGCGCTGGGGTGGCAAGCGGGAGGCCCATTGTGACAATTGGGGGAGGGGGGGGGGGCTCTCTCCTGCCAGCCGGCAGAGGGCCGCGGACCTGCACGCGACGGCTTTCCGAGACCGGAGGAGGCACGCGCATATCAGACGCATGCCAAATTACACGAGGATGCCGTGGCATTTTTCCAGGCACGCTGCCCATGCGGGTTCGGAGGTGCGACAGAAACCTGAAGATGGGAGCCCTGGGATGGATCGAATGGCAGTTTCTAGTTCGGGCACCGACGACTGCAGCTCATCACGATGCACATGCACTGCTCGCTTGGTGTCGTGGCCTTCCCCAACGATCTCCCCATGGCGGAGCTAGCCCTCCTTCTGCGGATCCGTGGCTGTGGTTGCGTCTGGGTCTGTTTATGGCGCGGCGACTTCGACTACCCTCCCGTCTTCGGAGGGTCATGAGCATGGCGACTGTGCTCAGCTCAAACGTGTTATTGCGCACGTTCAGTAGAGTAGACCCTTCACATCTATCATGACGAACGCGTGGACCCGCTCGAGCACTGGATGGCGCGGTGCATCCCGTTTGCCAGAGCTCAGCTACAGCGCCATGAATCTGATCATGTTTTCGTCAACGCTAACAGCGACACGTATAGCGACATCCTCGGCGTGGCGGCGGAGGAGTTATGCTTGAATGCATGGCCCCCGGGCGCGCAGCAGAGGAAGGCGCTGATTGCGGCGATCCACTTTCAGGATCCAGATGCGCATAATGGTGACCTCGCTCGACGTAGAGCCCTGTATGATCGACCCCGTGGACGGCGCCCGCAGCGCGTCGTCAGCCCGCCTGTGCTACCACCAGTTCCTGAACACGAAAACGGTGGACGCCGTCACCGAGAGCTGCATGATCATCACCATCACTTCGGCTACCGTCCTTATGCTCTTGGACACCGTTTCGACGTTCTACCGGAGCAGCGTCCTCAAGGGCGTCATGGGCATCCTAACTTGTTGAGCAAGTTTGACATGCCAGGGTATGTACAAGATGAAGATGTCCCGCTACCGAATTACCTGCATTACCTTCCTGGTCGACCGTGTCTCTCTCATGAGTTGCGCGAGCGTCATTCTCATCATGGGCCGGCCCAAAAATTGGAAGGACGCCGAAGGGACTTCGTTCTAGCTGGTGGCTCTAGGGGGTACCATCCGACTCACCACGTCGACACGTCGCACGCCGACGATTCTTTGGCAACCGACAGCGTTTCCTTCAAGGCTCGGAGGTCTGGCCCCGCGGGGGCCGCGGGCAGCGCGTGCGACGCCGCCTAAGCTGAAGACCTGCGCCCCCTATGGCGCGGGATCCTCCTCCTGCTCCTCATCATCCTCCTCGTTCTCCTCCGCCTCTTCCTCCTCCTCTTCCTCTTCCTCCTTTTCTTCCTCCTCCTCTTTCTCCTAACCCTCATCATCATCACCACCACCATCATCATCATCATCACCAGGATCATCATCATCAGCCCTGTTTGGAGCTTGCCCTGCCTCCGCGTCCTCATGTGACCACCTCCTCCTTGTCCTCCGCGGATCCCCAGAGGTCTGTGGATCCCACGGGCGCATCATCTCTGGAGGGCCTTTTAGCCTCCATGGGTATCGAGCAGGGAAGCGCCCGCTGGAATACTCACTCGGGTAATGATAGGTTGCGTTCGATGGTGCAACGCCGCGAGGCGATAGAATCGTGCCTCCCGTCGGCCGCAACGTGCGAGTCGGTCGGCGGGGCCAGCCGTGGGGCCAGCCTCGGCCCGTGGCGCGGCCCCATCGCCCTGCATGTTCGCTGGTCGCTTCGGTCTCGTCAACGCATGCCGTCTCTCGCTTTGGAGAGCTGCAGGCAGGGAGCTCGATCGGGTCAGGATCTAGATTTGTGTGCAGAAGCTGGGACGCAGGAGCTGCCTCCACGAACACCAGATATATATGGCCCGATGGCGCTGAATGAGAAAGCATCATCAGCATCGTCATCATCATCAGCATCACTATAATCATCATCATCATCATCATCATCATCATCATCATCATCATCATCATCAGCAGCAGCAGCAGCAGCAGCAGCAGCAGCAGCAGCAGCATCAGCATCAGCATCAGCATCATCAGAATCATCGTCCGCATCCTCATCGTCTCTCCCCATCATCCTCCTCATCCCCATCCGTCCTGCTCCTCCTCAACCCTTCCTCCCTGCTCCTCCTCCTCCTCCTCCCACTCCTCCAGTCGCTCGCCAAGTGCCCGCTTTTGCACAGGACCTTTTCGCCTCTGCCCAAGTGGTGCCAGGCTTGGAATTTGGATCGGGAACTGCGGCAACACCTCCGTTTTCGACTCAGTCCGTCAGGCGGTGCCGCGTGCCGAATGTATGGCCATTGCTGAGTGCCCGAAGGCCGTCGGTCCGTTCCTAGGAGGAGGAGGAGGAGGAGGAGGAGGAGGAGGAGGAGGAGGAGGAGGAGGAGGAGGAGGGGGGGAGGGGGAGGGGGAGGAGGAGGAGGAGGGAGGAGGAGGAGGAGGAGGAGGAGGAGGAGGAGGAGGAGGAGGAGGAGGAGGAGGAGGGGGAGGGAGGAGGAGGAGGAGGAGGGGGAGGGGGAGTGTCGGGTGCAGAGGGAGCGGCGCTGCCGATGCCTCGTGCAAGCGCTTCATGCCTCCTTCGACGTCGGCGCGGCCGCGCATGTGGTGACCCCCTCGGAGGGCATGCGCGCGACCGGCGCGCCTGCCCCCCCTTGGCAGGGACGCCGGCCTCCCGGCGACGGCAGCTTCGTTCGTCCGCCCGTTCCCTCCGAGCCCGTCTGCGCACTGCGTGCCCTGCTGCCGGGCCGCGGTGGGCGGGTGGGCCGCTGCGGCGCGTCGGGGGGCCGCGGCGGCACGGAGGCGATGCGGGCAGCCGGTGCCCCGAGAGAGGCCGCCGCCCGCTCGGAGGGGTTGCGCTCGCGCGGAGTTTTTGTGCCGCGGCCGGGCCCTCTGCCTGCGAGGGCTGCCCCCCGGACTGCGGGCGGGCGTAGCCACTCCTCGCAGGTCCCTGTCTGCATCTTCGGACTCCACTCCTGCGCGGCCACTGCCTACATAACTACACATATGTCTGGGGAATGTGGCTCCTGGGCCCCGGGCTGAGGTTCGCCCAGAGGCTCTGCGGGGGCCCTGCCCAGTTGCCGCCCTCGGCCCTCACGCCGTCACCAAGCACCAGTTCGAAGTTCTGAAGCGGCTTTGTACAGGCCTGCCGCCCTCCAAGGCTGTTCTGATCTGGGCCGAGGCCTCAATGTTCCCTCCTGCACGTCAATCCCAGCTGTTTCTGCCGTTGGAGCTTGGGATGCATCGGAGCACTGGAAGAATCCTCCCACTCCTCCTTCGCGCGTTGTCCCTATCGCGCGTGCGCTCCTTGTTGTTTCGCATTGGTGATGGTTCCGCATCAGCATTAGTATACTCCCCATCCTCGTCCCTCCTCCTCCAGTGGCACCCGACAGACAGCGCAGACGTCTTCTCTTCCCCGAAATCCTCCCACTTCTGCCCCTCCATGTCTTGCTCCTCCGCCTGCCCGCCTCCTCCGTGCGCCACGAACAAAAGAGGCCCTCGAGGTGCTTCGGCCCCGTGCTCGGGCTCCTGAGGCACAGCTCCAACTCCGCTCGGGAAAAGCCTCAGGGTCCGGGGGGCGGGGAGGGAGGAGGATGAGGAGAAGGAGGAGGAGGAGGAGGAGGAGGAGGGGGGGAGGAGGAGGAGGAGGAGGAGGAGGAGGAGGAGGAGGAGGAGCCCCCGACACGGGGGAAGTGCCTGACCGGGGTAGGGGGAATCGCAAACCGACTGGGGGTAGGCGCCGAGCGGCGGGGTCGGGGAGGTGTCCCAGACTGGAGAGGGGCTCGCCGACCGGAGGGGGGTCGCTGACCAGGGGGTTCGCCGGCCGGCGGGGTCGCCGACTGGGGTTGTCCCAGAACGGGAAGTCAGAAGAAGGAGGAGGAGGAGGAGGAGGAGGAGCAGGGGGAGGGAGGAGGAGGAGGAGGAGGAGGAGGAGGAGGAGGAGGAGGAGGAGGAGAGAGGAGGAGGAGAGGAGGGGGGCGGAGGAGCAGGAGAAGCAGGAAGAGGAGGTGGTGGAGGAGGAGTTGGTGGAGGAGGAGGAGGTGGTGGAGGAGGAGGAGGTGGCGGAGGAGGGGGAGGAAGAGGACGACGATGATGACGAGACTTCGACTTCGACTACCAGCGCTTCGAGGACGATGAACCAGGGGAACAGCTTCTACTAGCAGAAGCAGGGATCTGACTATGTGGCTCACCCAACCAGAGCAAATGTATACGACTCATTACAAAGACATCCCAAGGAGAGGACGACAAAAACGATTTCAATATCAGCGACCTCAAAGCTGCACTACGTCATCAATTCAAGGACCCTTGCGACAAACGTATCGACGTAAGCAAAGCCGAATGCAACGAGGGCACCTGCGAAGTTACAATCGATGACTGTCCCCAGGGACCACACAATGGACAAGACCCACCGCAGCCCCTGCGAGATGGGTGCTGGCACGCCTCCAAGAACTACATAATGATGGAGACGCGCACATACGATACTGCAGTCCGGCTCCAGTACTACATGCTGTTGGACCCAGACAGGGAGGACGATGTAACGCCTGACGTTGGTACAGTAGCACCTACTGTTGGCACCCTCACGAAGGCGACCGTTGCGCATCTCTTCGGCCAGCAATGCGACCTACCCGCAGCACGCGCACGAAAAAAAACGACCGCGTGAGCTACATCGACCGCGACCTGGCCGATGAGCTTCATTACACGGTAGGGAGCTCCACTGAAGAGAATGCCGCGTCGGAGGTTTGGTACCACTTACCTGGATCGTCGTGAACTACGGCCAGGGAGAGGCACCCGGACGACGGATGCGCTCGCGGTGGCCCGCCCTGGCGAGGGAAGGCTACATGCGGGGGGCCGCCTGGTGCTGCTGGGCACGCCAGTCCCCCGCATATGTGTACAGTTCGCGCCGCGTCGATGCGGCAGCAGCCCCAGCGCGGGCGTTTGAGGTTGAAGGTTGAATCGGAAGCCGGGCAAGAGCTGCTCAATCTGTGGCTGCTAAAATCGACCTCCGGGAAGTTTTTTTTCCTTCTGGGAGGGCCGTTTTAGCAGCCACGGTTTTAGCAGCCCTCGCCCAGCTTTCGATTGAACGCCGCCGGTGGCCTCGAGGCGGCCGATATCGAACGCTCTGTACAGCGGCGATCGTTCAAGATTGAAGGATCCGCGCGGTGTCAGAAACGGATGCGCAGTTCGCCACGACACCTGCCGTTCCCCGTCCGTGGCATCCGGGTGTCCCACAAGTGAATCTAGCCATGTGCGCGTTCCGCCTTCCTGGCGGTTGGCTGCGAGCCAGCGTCGCCACGGAGTGAGGCCAGGGAAGAAACAGTGCGAGGTATGCGCCCCCATGGGAATGCCGCCTGTCGGCACCATCAGACCCCCAGCGTCATGTTTTTTCACAAAACGGACCCCCTGAGATGTCGACCCCTTCCCCTGGACGGGCCTTTCATCCTGAGTCGTTGTTGATAGTCCCGAGGCGCGACGAATGCCCACAAATGACCTAACAGATCATGTCGTAATCAGCTTCTCGACGCGAGAGGGACTGGGCACACCGCAACCATTGGACACCTTGTCGGGCCGCCCCCATACGACGACGACGACGACGGCGACGACGACGACGATGGCGGCGACGACGACGACGACGACAGACGACGACGGACGACGACGGACGACCGACGAACGACGTCCGCCCGGTCGGCCTGAGAGGCCGCCGATCTTGGGCCAGGAAACCCCGTCGGCGACGCCCTCGGCTTCGACGAGCGCGCCGAGCCTGGACCAGGTCACGAGGTGCAAAACGTGTGCGTCCGTCGTCGGTGGTAGGGGGCAAACGCTTCCCGCGGGTACCTTGGTTGGGCGTTTGCCTGTCATCATACGCTTGCTTATGTTTCTCTTCCTCCTTCTCCTCCTCCTGTTCCTCTTTTTCCTGCTTTTCCTCTTCCTCCTCTTCTTCCTCTTCCTCCGGTCCCGTAGCCATGTTGGCTCAAGCCCGTCGGGTTTTTGCTCAGGACTTGACCTACTGTTAAGGAGGAGCAACGGCCCCCAGCAGTGCCCGTCGGTTCCCTGGTCCGACGAGGCTTTCTTTTTACATGTGTGAGCTCCTGGCGGAACATCCTTTTCCCCTAGCCTTGTGCCAGCGGCATCTTTCTCATGGTGATGCAGGGCAGCCCGATGGGCCAGTGCTGGGGGGCGCCGCCTCTCAGTGGGCGCGCCCTGGCTACACTACGCCAGGCGGAAGCACGGTGGCTCAGAGCACGTTCGCTCGTGTCCCGCTACCTCCAGGTCAGCTCTTTGGTGGTTTCGCTCGGGGTGGTAATGGAGGAGGCGGACCACAGTTCTACCCTAGAGGTGGGAAGTGAGCTTGTTCGCAATGCCCGTGCGACAGTGGCCTCGGCAACATCCTGCCGTCATTGCGGCGCATGGCACCCGTCCCCCGCAAGGGGCCTGGCAGAATCCTCAGCAACTTCAACACGTCGGTGCTCAGCCTGGCCCTGCTCTTCCTTGTCCGCAGTCTAGCTCGGGGCAGGCTTCACAGCTGGACACCAAGCACCTCGCCAAGCCCGACCTTGTGTCCCTCACCAGTATGCCCACCTGCGGTGGGGACGTTGCGGCCGCCCGGGGCTACAGAAGGTTTTGGAAACAAAGCGTCGTGGCAGTGGTGAGCAACCTCTACAGCAGCGTACTACTAAAGCTTTCGCTGCGTTGCGAGCAAATCAAGACAGACTGGGCAAAGCAGTCAACCAGTCTGAGGGGATGCAAGCAGCCCTTCTGGCCGTTGTTTAGAGGGAGCTGCTGGGAGCCAGGGGGCGACAAAGTCTCCAAACTCGTTGTGCGTGAAGGGGCGGCATGGGAGCCGCGCCAGGGCAATGTCGGGGCTAGCCAGGCAGGCAGTGCCCCCCGCGAAGCCCCAGTAGGCCCCTGGGCCCCTGGAAGCCGACGACGGCCAAAGTTCACCGAAAACGCCCAAAAACGCCCTGCCTCGATCGTCGACGGCCGTGGGAAAAAAACATGTCAGCGAAGGGGAAAAAGGAGGAGGAGGAGAAGGGGGAAGAAAGGGAGGAGGAGGAGGAGGAAGAGGAGGAGGAGGAGGAGGAGGAGGAGGAGGAAGAGAAGACTACGACGACGTCGACGACGGCGACGAACACCGACGACGACGACGACGACGACAAACGGACACCGACGACCACGGACGACCACGACCACGAGCGAACGACGCGACGGACACCGACAACGACGACGGACACCGATGACCACAGACGGACACCGATGATTACAGACGACCACGACCGCGGACGACGACAATGACGCCGGACGACGACGACGACGACGACGGACGACGACGACGACGACGACAACGGGCGACGACGACAATGACGACGACGACGGACGACGACGACGGACGACGACGTCGGATGATGACGACGGCGAAGACGACAACGGCGACGACGAATTCGAAGAGGGGCGACGACGACGACGATGATGGACGACGACGACGACCACGACGACGGACGAAGACGACGACGACGACGGGCGACGACGGCGAGCGACGACGAACGGGCGACGACGGGAGACGACGGACGACGACGACGACGACGACAACGGACAACGACGGACGACGACGACGACGGTGGACGACGACGACGACGACGGACGACGACGATGGCGGACGACGACGACGACGACGGACGACGACGATGACGGACGACGACGACGACGTCGGACGACGACGGACGGACGGACGAACGGACGACGGACGGCAGCGGACGACAACGGACGACGACGACGACGACGACGACGACGACGACGAGAAGAAGTAAAAGGAGGGGCACGGGGGGGGCGACGAGGGGGAAGAGGAGGAGGAGGAGGAGGAGGAGAAGGAGGAGGAGGAAGAGGAGGAGGGGGAGGTAGGAGGAGGAGGAGGAGGAGGAGGAGGAGGAAAAAGGGAGGAGGAAAAACGAGGAGAAGGAGGAGGAGGAGGAGGAGGAGGACCGGGAGCAGGAGGAGGAGGAGCAGGAGGAAGAGGAGAAGGAGGAGGAGGAGAAGGAGGAGAGGAGGGGGGAGGAGGAAGAGAGGGAGGGGGGGGATGAGAGGGTGGAGGAGGAGGAGGAGGAGGATGAGGAGGGGGAGGAGAGGAGGAGGAGGGGGGATGACGAGGAAGGAGGAGGAGGAGGAGGAAGAGGAGGAGGAGGAGGCAGACGACTATGAGGATAAGCGAAGGGTGGAGGAGGGGAAGGAGGAGGAGCAGGAGGAGGAGGAGCAGGAGGAGGAGGAGGAGGACACGACGACTCATATATCCGAGAATGTGCTTTTTTCATTGGTTATCATCCTTCTGAGCTTTTGACTTCGAGGCCCGTCGTCGGGCCCAGGGGTCATCGAACATGGCTCCAGGGCGAAAAACCACTCCCGGGGAGACGACCGCGACGACCCAGAGATCCGAGGATGTGTTTTTTTCAATCTGGCGTTTTTTCCTGGATTTCGCCACGCGGGGCCTGTCGTCGGGCCCGAGGCCATCGAGAGGGGCTTCGGGGCGAAAAAGTACTCCCAGGGAGAGGGCGGGACCTATGGGGCCGCGGATTGGAAACGACGACGACGACGACGACGACGACGACCCACAGATCCGAGGATGTGATTACTTCATTCCGGCGGTCTGTTCTTGGATTTCGGCGCGCGGAGCCCGTCGTCGGGCCTGGGGGCCATTGAAAAGGGCTCAGGGGCGAAAAACCACTCCCGGCGAAGGGGCGGGACCTTCGGGCCCGCGGGTCGAAAACGACGACGACGACCACGACGACCCAGAGATCCGAGGATGTGATGTTTTCAATCAGGCGCTTTTTCTTGGATTTTGGCCTGCGGGGCCCGTCGGGCACGGATCTCTGGGGACGACGACGACGCTCGGCAAGCGCTGTCCCCCCCCGGATCCAGGTCCCCGGAAGCCGCCAAAATTATTGAAGGCCCCTGGAGGCCGGAGGGGACAACGCTTGCTCGCGGTCGCGTCGTCGTCGCCGCCGCTGCTGCCGCGGCCGCCGCCAACGACGCGCCGCCGCCGCCGCCACGCGGCCCGCGCCGCGCGGCGGCGCGCGGCGCGGCCGCCCTGGACGACCGCAGCGGCCTCCTCCGCGACCTCGGAGGCTTGGCGCGGGGGGGGGGGGGGGCGCGGGGGGGTTCAAGGCTGGCTCTCAAGTTTAGGGGCGAAGGTGCAAACGAGATCGCTTGGCGGTTCTGGCGGCGTGATGTTTTCTAGCAAACGGGAGGTTGCATTTGAGACGCGTTTTGTTCCTCATCTCCAAGGATGGGGGGCGGGGGCACGGGGCAAATGGGGGGCAGGGGGGGAGAGGAGGAGGAGGAGGAGGAGGAGGAAAAGGAGGAGGAGGAGGAGAAGGAGGAGGAGGAGGAGGAGAAGAAAAAGGAGGAGGACGACAATTGTTTGACATCCGCGCGTCTGCCAAGGCCCAGGGCGCACGCTCTGGGGGATCGGCGCATCTCTCCAAAGGGACGCGCAGGTGCACGAACAGGGCGCCAGCACCAGGGAGACCGAGCTGGCCGCCGGTCCGGCCCACTGGAGAGAGAGCGGCGGCGGCCAGCATTGAAGTAAAAGGAAAAACAGGAGGAGGATGAGGAGGAGGACCAGCGCACTGCTTAGGATGATGTCTGTGATCCACCGCGCCCCAGCGCGGAGACAGAGGCCTGGGCCTCCGAGCTCATCAGGGGGTAGAGGCAGCCCCCGCAGCAGAGCTTGATGCTGCTGCCAGATCCCTGAGAGTCTGGCGGTAAAATTGGGCCAGGGGGACAGGGGGTTTGAAAACCACAGGTGAATTCTTCCCCCCTTTCGGGTGTCTGAGTCTGAGAACCTTAGAGAGACGGTCGGCGGCACCTGTACTCTGTGGCCCTCGACGTAAACACTCCGAATTGAGTCCCCTGCCTTGCTCCATATAAGAGCCGCAATCTTTACAGATAATGAGGGTGGACGAATTGTCTACGTATTCTAGCCATAGGAGATTGTGCCTTTTCGGGTCCTGGGCCAGCTTAGCCATAGCAGCACAGTACCCTGGGCACTTCTCATTCTGACGGGCTATCTGGTGTTGGCTGGACTTCGCCGTCACACGGCAAAAACGGTGCAAAACCATTTTACCCCTTTATATACTCCCAATGTTGAGTCGCGTCCGCACCTCCGACACAGCAACAGGCGGCGGAGGAGGGAGCGGAGGAGGCAGAGGGTCGGTCCCAGGGCCCCAGACATGAGGAGCGGACGCGGCTCCGATGGGGGGGTTGGAACTCGTGGGGGCCTCGAGGCCCTTCTTGCCTCTCTTTGGAGCCAAGGCGGGCCACTTAGGGAGGATTCTAGCCAGGTAACGTAAAAATCGGCCGAGCAATTGGGTTTGATTCGCGTGGGATTCTACCTCGGACCTGCTGGGCTGGGCCAACTTCTGGGCCGCCTGCTTTGCCGCCTTGTCGGCAGCATCATTCCCGATGGCATGGGTCCGTTCCTCGGGGGAAGAAAACTCGGCTTCGAGATTCTGGTGGCCTTTCACCTTGCATATACAACTGCTAGGGCGGACGCGGCACGCGCCTGCCAAGACCTTGAAGCCGCTCATCGGAGACCTGCGAGGATAGCGAGGAGCCAGATGGAGGTCTATAGCGGCTTTATAATCCGTGCGCACATGAGTTATCAACGGCGATGCATGACAAGCTAAAAGAATCGCAAGCTGCTCTGCAGCTCCTGAGGTCTGTCGAAACTGCTGCCTCCTGAACCCGTGAGGATGGCGAAAGGTTCGTCTTCTCGCAGGGCAACAACAGAGAATCCAGCCGCTCTGTAGGCTGGGTGGAGAGAAATGTCGCAACTGCCGTCAGTGTAGACTTGGCCCTCGAAGGCCTCTTGCAGAGACAAAACAGGGTCCCTGCACCAAAATTCCACATCCTCAATCCCGAGGCCCTGCCTGGCTCCAAGTATAGCGAAGCACAGACTTGAGCGGGTGGGGGGCGTGGGGGGTCCCGCCTGAAACCAAAACGCAACCAGGGCTCATCGCTGCTCGACTGCAGCAGTTCTAGCTCATGAGGACTGAAGCATTCTTCACGCTCATTCCTGGTCAAATCACAGCCGAAAACACGGTGCTTGATATCATCAGACACAGCACCGCAGAGGCAGGCGGGGTCGACAGGGTAGCCTGCATCCTTGGCTCGAGCTTTAGAGGAGGATGAGGAGGAGGAGGAGGAGGAGGAGGAGGAGGAGGAGGCGGAGGAGGAGGAGGAGGAGGAAAAGGAGGAGAGGATGAGGGGGAGGGGGAGGAGGAGGAAAAGGGAGGAGGCAGGGGGAGGGGGAGGAGGAGGAGGAGAAGGAGGGGGGGGAGGAGGAGGAGGAGGATATTGGCGGCGGACGAAGGATAGGGGAAGAGGCCGAAAGGCAAGGCGCGCCGTCCGCCCCACGCGGCAAAGTCGGGTTGGTCGAAAGGGGGGGATAGCAAAAGGCATAGCAAAGGGGGGTCTTGAGAATCAGCTCGCGTAGCTGATTTTCCCGGCGCCCCCCGGCGCCAGAGGCGGCTGTGCATCGACGGGTGGGCCCTTCGGCGGGGCCAGCTGCGCGCAACAGATTTCGCACCCCCCCCCCTTGTTCCCAATCCCTTCCATTCGTCCGGCCCGACACATCGAAGAAGGGAGGGAGTAGAAGGAGTAGAGGGAGGAGGAGGAGGAGAAGGAGGAGGAGGAGGAGGAGGAGGAAGAGGAAGAGGACGGAGAGGAGGAGGAGGAAGAGGAGGAGGAGGGGGAGAAGGGGAAGGAGGGGACGGAGGAGGAGGAGGAGGAGGGGGAGGAGGATGGGTCTGCCCTGCGAACACTGGCGACCACCACCAGGAGACTGCGCCAGGAGGAGGAGGAGGAGGAAGAGGAGGAGGGGGAGGAGGAGGGGGAGGAAGAGGAGGAGGGGGAGGAGGAGGAGGAGGGGAAAGGGGCGGTGGTGAAAGGGAAACGTCGTCAACCAATCACGCCCTAAAGGGCTGGTGCGAATTACATATGATGGCTTGAATTACCCAGGTGATGCATGTTTTCGATATCGAGCCCGCGATCTCGTGGTTGCGAAAGCCAGATTTGGCGCGCAGTCGCGCCGGCGCGTGCCAGGCGTAGACGGCGTCGGGGGCCAGCGCGGCGACCAGCGCTGTAACGCGCAAGGGGGACTGCGGCGGCGGAGCATAGACACCTCCTAGATGGGCCCGAGTAGATGGGTCGGAGGATCTCGCCGCATCGCCGATACATCGGCGAAACATCGGCGATGCACAAGCGATGCATCAAAGACGCCGGCGGTGCATCGGCGACGTCGGCGCGACGAAAATCAGGCTCCGCATCGAACCGCATCGGCGATGCATCGGTTATGCAGCGTGATCCTCCGACCCCATCTCCTCCGACCCCATGCAGGAGGCCCAGAGAGAAACCGTCGCGAAGTTGAGGGGGGCACGCGGTGGATGAGCAGCGCGAGGATGAGGGGCGCAGCCGGCGCAGGAGGGAGGTGGAGGCACGCTGGCAAGATACCGCCCGTTAGGAGAATGCTCGTGAAAAGGGCTTGGTCTCTTGTCGCCAGATTCTGGGCCGAGAGCGGTTCCACTTGAGTGGCCTTTTCTTCGTCGCGCGCCTCGATGGGAGCATGTCCCAATTTTGCAAATGAGGAAGAAACCGCCCGTCAAACGCAGCCGCCCCCGGCGCGCAACCTGGCGGTGAGAAGCCAAGCGCACTTCAAGAGCAACTGGAACCTGCTGCTGTCGAGGCGTTTTTTTTTTTTTGCCGCCGGGCCCCGCGCCAAGAGCGGTTACACTTGAGCGGCCTTTTCTGCCTCGCGCTCTTCAAGGGCATCATGTTCCAAACCTGCAAGTGAGGAAGATAACGCCTTTCAAATGCAACCGGTGCCAGCGCGCGATCACCAGCCCATCCAGAAACGACGCCCAGCCGAGTTGAGGTGATCAGGGATATGTCGGAACGAAGAGGGGCAGCCGCTATCGGTCGAAGGAGGAGGAGGAGGAGGAGGAGGAGAAGGATAATGGGGAGGAGGAGGATTGCTGATGAAGGAGGGAAAAGGATGAGGAGCAGGCGGATGATGAGAGGAGGGGGGATGAGGGAGGAGCGAGAAGCAGCAGGAGGAATTCCTTTTGGATATATCTTGGAAGGCGTTGGCGTTCTCTTGGCGGCCCCCGGGACCTCTTGGGGCGTCTCGGGTGCTTCTGAAGGGCCGTTTGGGGACCATTTGGGGGCGTTTGGGTGGCCTCGCGTGGCCTCTTGGGGCCATATTTGGGCCTTGTCGGGGCTTTGGAGGCATTCTTGAGACAATTTTGGAACGGATCGATCAAAGAGGGGGGGGTCCTTATTTTACGGCGCCCCTCTTGAGCCACAATCGCTTGTTGGGGGCCTCTTGAGGCGCTCTCTGGGTGCGTTTGTGCGCTCTCGGGGCCGCTTTGGGGCAATATTGGGCGTCTATTTGAGCCCCCGTGGGACATATTGGAGCCATCCGGAGGCCCCGGGAGCCCATCGGAATCGAAAGACGGAGTACACAACAATCTGCGATTTTCCTTCAAGTTTCAAAAAGGAATTTGGCATCGTAGGGGCCTCTTTGGGGTCTCCGTGGCCACTTGGACCCATCTCGGGGCCAATATGGTTTCTCTCGGAGGCCTCTTGGGGGCCAGGTTGGGCCAACCTTTTGGTATTTTGCGCCATCTTGGAGGCAATCTTGAAGCATCTGGGGCCCTCTCGGGGCCCTCTTGGGCCAAACGCTTCCCAAGGCCGCAACCGAAAAAGCCCACGCCAATCAAAGTCCCAGTGTTTTTCGGTTCGTTCGTTGATCCATGAGGAGGGGTCCTTGATCAGGGTTCCCCTTCTGGGGCCTCTAATGTCGCATTGCGTGTCCTTCCCAGGGCCGTCTTGGGCCCTGCTTGGCCCCCTCTTGGGGCCCTTTTCGGGCCTTCGTGGCGCCATCTTGAGGCCTGGGAAGGCAATCGGAAGTGAACGAGCGAAATCCCCAAAGTTGTTGCTTTAGGGGTTGGAAGGATTTGGGCTTCTTGTGGGCCTCCTGGATTTGGGCTACGTGGCAACCTGGACACGTCTTGAATCGATCTTGGGGCCTCTTGGAACCTGTTGGAAACCTCTTGGGGCGTCTCGGGTGCTTCTGAAGGGCCGTTTGGGGGCCATTTGGGGGCGTTTGGGGGGCCTCGCGTGGCCTCTTGGGGCCATATTTGGGCCTTGTCGGGGGCCTTGGAGGCATTCTTGGGACCATTTTTTGGTGCGTTCGGATGTACCACACCTTGTAGCTCTTCGAATCTTACAAAAACAATGTTCAACACCGAAATAAAAAAAATAAATAATATAGTGTAGTATAATTTTAATCTATAGATATGATATAAAAAAAATAAATTCTTATATAATGAATAAAAATAAAAGAATCAATATGTAACACCTTATATTTTAATAATAAATGAAAAAACAATACTATCATGTATACTTAAAGGTAAATAAGTAATTAATAATCAAGATATCTATGTATATAAAAGTAACGCACATTAGCACACATCTGAAAATGCAATACAAACGTATAGATACTTGATACTAATACATAGTTGCGCAACTAGAACTAATGAGCACGCGCCAGGGAGGCAATCATGCATGACAAACAGACGCGCGACGTGTTTCTCGGAAGGCCTGCAGGCGCCATTGCCAAAGAGCCTAAGAAGGCCCCGGCCAGACAGCGACATGAAATTCAACAGACCCCTGCGGGGGGGCCGAAAGGGCCCCTCACATCGGTGGCCCGAGCCTGTTCAAAGCCCCCCCGAGGGCCTCCTGAAAGTTATGCCGCTCTCTGGTCGGGGCCTTCCTTTGTCGATGTCGTCAGAACCAACCGTCCAACCAGTCGCGGGCGAGCGGAGCGTGCCGAGAGGCATCTTGAAAGGCGGGATCGGCGGCGGCGGGCGCCGAGAGGCAGTTTGAACGCCTGGTTTGGCGGCGGCGGCGGCGAAGCCAGCGGGGGCCAAGGAACCTTTGAGGCCGCGGGACAGACGCCCAGAGCTTGAGGACCAAGGAGGACGAGGGAGGAGGTGGGCGATTTTCGGCCTCGGGATCCCTCGTCGTCTCCGCGGCTGGATTCGCCCTCGAATCGATCCTGGTCAGAAGCGCCCTCCGCATTGTTTGATCGGAAATCCAAAAGTGGGGCGAGGCCCCCCGCCCCCGCGGCCCCCTCAGGCGCAGTGCCCGTAAAGGGAGGGGCCGCCCCCTGGGCGCCCGTCCGCTCCTCCGCCCTCCCTCGTTCAGGGGGGCTCGGGCGGAGGGGCGGAGGGGCACGCCCCCCTCTGCCAACCCTCCAGGCGGACGGTCGGTAGAGGGCACGGAGTGGGGGAGGGGCCTGCTGGCGGCAGCGGCGCGCTGCTGGTCGGGCCGCGGCGCACCGCACGGCTGTGCAGCGAGGTAAGGGCCCGTCCCAGCCTCTTAAAAAAGAGGGGGAACGCGGGACCCTTTACCACGACCACCGCGGCAGCCAGACTTCTGCGCGCTTGCCTCATGCCTTGACCCCCAAGGCGCCCGAGGAGAAGGAGCGGGGAACCCCGAAAGAATCACGGGAACCCCCCGATCCCCAAAGAATCCCAAAGAGCCCCAAACCCCCAAAAGACCCCAAAGTAACCTAAAGAGCCACACATCTAAACCCAAAGGGCCCGAATAACACCCAAAACGCCCAAAATATCCCCCCCCCCCCCCGAGAACCCAAGAACCCCAGGGGCCCCGAGAGCCCCGAACCCAAAGGATCCCACATGGCCCCGAGAGCCCCCCGAAGACCCCAAAGATGTTCTCCGAAGAACCCCAAAGATCCCGAGATGCCCCCCCAAAGACCCCCAATATGTTCCCCCAGAAACCCCCCCCCCAAGACCCCCAAGCCACCCTTCCCAGAATCCCGAGACACCCGAAAGGCCGCCCCAAAGACGCCCGAGACCCATTTCGGCACGATCGTCAGCCTCGGGGAGGACGGCGCACGGATCCCAGCCCCGGGTCCTCCCTTATCCCCCCTCCCTCACCTACTCATCACTCCTACTCCTCTCCTCTCCCCTCATCCGCATCCTCCTCCTCCTCCTCCTCCTACCTCCCCCTTCCTCCTACTCACTCCTCCTCTCCTCCCCTCCTCCTCCTCCTCCTCCTCCTCCTCCTCCTCCCCCTCCTCCCCCTCCCTCCTCCGCCTCCGCCTCCGCCTCCGCCTCCTCCTCCGCCCACCCGGTGCATTCTTGGCGCCTCTCTCGCCTTTCGAGCTCCCAGCGCCGCGCCGGAGCCCCTCTCGCGCCAACCGCGCCACGGCCACGGCGCAGTCGGCAACACGACGGCGGCGCTGAGAAGGAGCGGGTCGGAAACCCGAAAAACATTGACGCGGCGGTCGCACTGGGCAAAAGAAGGGACCCCAGGGAGGAGGAGGAGGGAGGGGGGGGGAGGAGGAGGAGGAGGAGGAGGAGGAGGAGGAGGAGGAGGAGGAGGAGGAGGAAGAGGAGGAGGAGGAGGAGGAGGAGGAAGAGGAGGCGGAGGAGGAGGAGCAGGAGGAGGAGGAGACGGGGGGAGAGGATAAGGACTGGAGAGGTTGCAAACGCAGCATCGAGCAGTCAAGACCTCGAAACTCGAACTCGAGCGGACACCGCCCGCTACCGCCAGACGCGCCTGGGCGACTGGGATCGGCAGGAAAGCCGTGGCGCCTCTGGAGGCGAAACAGGACGCAAACAATTTTGATCAGGGCCCTCAGGCCCCCTCCTCTCCCCCCCGACGCGAACCCCACGCCGCGCCCCAAAACGGCTTTGACTGCCGACGTCGGCCGCCAGCCAGGCTGCCAGGCTGCCGGGCCGCCACCCAGCCCTCTGGCCTAGCGCCCGCGACTCTCAGGGAGCCGCCCGCGCCGCCTTGCTGGCCCGCTCGGCCAAGAGCCCGCTCAAGCGGGCCCTCCTGCCGCCAGGCTTCTGGTCAGCCTCTGCCGGGCCCTCTCCGGCGTCCGCGGCCGCCTGGTCGGCGCCGCCGACGCACCCCCCCGCGCCCTCGGCCGCCGCCCCCGCTGCTGCCTCGGGCGGGGCAGGCTTCGCGAGGATCAGCGGGGCGCCCTTCTTGTACTCGGAACCCTTCTTGGCCGTCTCCATGTCCTGGAATCTGTCGCCAGACTCCCACAGGGAAAGCTCGGACTCCATCTGATCGGTGAGGGCCATCCCGTACGGCTGCAGGTCGGCCCGGAGCTTCTCGATGGCCTTGGGGATCTGTATCTTGTTGAGGATCGTCTGCGGCCAACCCACGGTCACGGCGTGCAGGAAGTACGTGAACACAACCGTCTCCTCGGCGACCGAAGCGAGGGGGCCACGCAGGCAACGGGCCGAGGCGAGAGCCCCAGGATTGCGGCATGCCACGGCCCACAAGGGCCAAGTCAAGGGTCCTCGGACCAAGGGCGTTTAGCAAGGGCTTGCGGCAAGGGCCCTGAACTCCGGGGCCACTCGATGCCCGCGAACACATCCAGTGTCAAGGTGAACGAACAGAAACGATTTGCCAAGCCATGCCCTCGTCGCCCGCCCTCCTCGTCTTGCTCCTCCTCCTCCCTCTGGGCCCCCTCCCCATGCCCCATGCCTTTTCCAGCTCCCCCCTCTCCTCCTCCTCCTCCTCCTCCTCCTCCTCCTCCTCCTCCTCCTCCTCCTCCTCCTCCTCCTCCTCCTCCTCCTCCTCCTCCTCCCCTACCTCCCCCTCCTCCTCCTCCTCGCCCTCTCCCGCCTCCTCCCTCCTCCTCCTCCTCCTCCTCCTCCTCCTCCTCCTCCTCCTCCTCCTCCTCCTCCTCCTCCTCCTCCCCCCATCCCGCCCCCCCCAGGCAAGTCCTTGGCGAACTGCACCGTTTTGCCGATGTGCTCCTGGAACAGAGGGGCCAAGACCGTGCCGGTGAAGCCGGCCGTCGCAGGAAACTTCAGCGAACTGTTGATTTGGCTCGTCGCCTCGGTTGCCAAACTCCCGATGACGCCGTACTTCGGATTGGACAGGAGGAGATTGATCTCCGCGGTCTCGTAGCACAGAGTCTCCCGCTTGGGCCCCCACGCCGGACACGCCTCAGCCAGCCTTTCGCACGCCAAGGACATGTCGCTATGGAAGATGCCGCCCAACGCCGCATCCACGCGAGCGAGCTCCGTGGCGGACGAGGCCCTCAACTCAGGAACCATGGCGAGATCGTGCAAGCCGTCCACGTGGTGCGACGCGTAGGGCTCTGAGAAGCATGCGTTGCCGGCGTTCGTCTGGAGATGATGTTCGAAGGCGTTGACGCTCGAGTGGTACCGGTGAACCGTGTTGGCGACATCATCAGTGATCCTCCGCTGGCTCAGCTTCTTGGCCTCCGCCAGCGCCCTGCGGAGCAGCTCTGCCTTTGCTAGGTCGACCTGCGCTGAGACAGCACGGGACACAGTCAACAACTGCGCCTTCAGCTTGTGGTCGGCGGCGTCGTCCGCCCAATTGGCGGCCTGCTTGAAGTCCACAGAGCCCCCCGGCAAAGCGACCCACTTATCCAGAATTGCACTGTCGGTCGCGCTGCAATCCATCGAGCGCCACGGGCTTGGGAAATCGAACGTCTTGAACCACTTGACAAATGACGCGATGGCATCTGCGCCCATCTGCTTGGCCACGCCCGGCAGCCCGACGGCCAGCACGCCGTCAGTGGCAAACGCGCTGATGACGAACTCACGCCTCGACCTCTCGAACCACTCGACAAAATCTGGCATGTCGGCCACGGCGAGGCCCAAGGGGTCGCGAAGCCCTTTCTCGAAGAAGCCCTGCAATTTCGCGATCACGTCCACGGACGGAGGCGTCTCGCAGACGGCCTTGACGTGGTCCCGGTCGAAAGCGAAAAGGTTCTTCAACCAGTTGCCGACGGAGCTCAACACCTGGAGCGCGTTCAAGAACGGACTCTTGGAATCAATCAGGATGCCCGCAGAGCATGCCGCTGCCTGGCGACCGCCGGACTGACCCCCCCCCAGGCCCTCCCCCCCGCTGTTCCTGGCGAAGATCAAAACGCTAGAGGGCCCCCCAGCGGGGCCTGTGCCTCATGCCCAACGCAACGCAAATGCAATTGTCACGTCGTTCGGGCCCTGGGCGGCTCCACAAGGCCTCCTGAGAACAGCAGCAGCTGCAACGCAACGGCGATGCAAGGTAGCAAGACCCCCTGCGCTCTAGCACCGCGGGGCGTGGATGCGGCGCGGGCGGGAGGGGGCCTGCGCGCGCCCGCAAGGGTGAGGCTGGGGCCCGCGGGCCCCCGGGATCTGGGACGTCGTCTGGGCCCGAGTCCATCGCGGGGGAGAGAGTCAGGAGAGCCCCGACACGACCCCGCAAGGGGCCCGAGAGGGCCCCCAACAGCGGCCCAGGCCCAGACGGCCCCATAAGAGGCCCAAGAAGAGGGTGAGTTACGGCTCATCATTGCCAATGAACCGTAACTCACCCTCTTCTTGAGCCCAATGAATCATTGGGCGCGAATTGCCAAGCATTTGTGGCCCCCCGACAGAAATGGCCCCAAGTGCTGAGAGAGGCCCAAGGAGAGGGAGGAGGAGGAGGAGAAGGAGGAGGAGGAAGAAGAGAAGGAGGAGGATAATGAAGCGGAGGAGGAGGAAGAAAAGGTGACGGAGGAGGCGGATCGGCCAAGCCCCTCGGAGCGGCCCCCGCCTGGGCGACGAAGGTCAACTTACAAGGTAAGCGCACTACCTCTGGGCAGTCTCTGCAAACCCGCCCTGAGAGAGGGCCCCGTGACGACCCGAGAGGGGGTCCGAAGAGGGGCCCGAGAAGAAGGCGAAGGAGAAGGCGGCGGAGAAGATGGACACTGAACATAAGAGCCCTCAGCCTGGAATCGGGCCACGACATTTCTAGCCCCCCGGGTAGGGCCAGGAGGAGGGGGGGGAGAAGAAGGAGGGGCAGGAGGAGCAGGAGGAGCGGGATAGGGGAGAGGAGGAGGAGGAGGAGGAGGAAGAGGAGGTGGCGGTGGAAGGGCGGAGGAGGGGGGGAAGACGAAGAGAAGGCGGACGACGACGGGCGGGGCCCTGGCCCCCCCACCCCCGCCCCCTGCTTGTCTCTGCGAGCCCACGCCAGCTGCCGGCTGCCTGAGACACGTGCAGCGCGCAGTCCAAGGCCGCCCCGGTGTCTGCCATCCATTTGATGAAGCTGTCATCGCAGAAATCCTTGCGAAACACTGGCTCCAAAACAGACCTCCACGCAAGCAGGGTCGGCATCAACATCGACTGGGGGGCCCACTGCATGCACTCAGAGAGAGGCCCTGGCGTGAACTCGGCCACGGAGTCGGAGAACGCCCTCCCGTGCTCGGCAACGACGTCCTTGATAAATGCGAGGAAATTGTTGGTGGCCGAAGTGTCGTTGCCAGCGAAAGCCTCCCCGATGGCGTTAGCAAGTGCCTCCGCCTTCTTGACCTTGGCCACAAACGGCGCCGTCGCATTCTGGGTGACTGTGATCTTTTTGGAATGGGCCTCGGCATTGAGGACGAACTGGTTGGCCTTGCGAAAAGAACGCAGCGTGCTTCCGATAATTGTCCCCTGGTTGTCCTTGCTCGGCATGTGATCTTCCCCAATGACTGCTAGCGCTGCAGTCAGAAACTCTTGCCGTTCCTCCATGTCGTCCCACTCTGGGTAATTCAGAATAACTGAGTAAGCCTCGCAGAACTCTCGGGGCAGCTGCTGAAAATCAAAGTTGCCTCTGACAGGGAAGAGGGCCTTCATGTTCGATGCGACCGCGGCGTCTGGCAGCTTGACGATGCTAGCAATCCTCTCAGCAATCAGATTCATCTGTTCCTCGGGCGGCAAAGCGGAAAGGGCAGGGAAAAACGGGCAAGTCGACGATGGACCTTATGGGCGGGCGCCCTGCAAGTCGCGGAGGCGCCATGCAGGGGCTGGGCGGGCCTTATGGGGGTCCTCCTGAGCTGCCGCGGCGTCCTCCAGGGCGCCCAGGGAGTCTCTGTGAGTTTTTTTCCCGGAAAGGGCATGGGCCCAGGGTTCTCTTTTAGATGGTATTCCCCCTGGTTTTTAGTTTAAACGATAAAAAAACGAGGTAAACGCGTTCGCTCGATAAATAACGAGGTACCGCGGCCTCCGGAACGGCGCTGGGAAGGGAGTTTTGGATTCTTGAAGTTGCATAAGTTCGGAAATACCAGAAATCCCCTGTGTTTTTTGACCCTGACCCCGCCGATCTCCGTGAGGTGTGGCACAGAATACCAGAAATGTGTCAAATCCCATGTGTTTTTGGACCCTGACCCCGCCGATCTGCGTGAGAGGTGGCGCGGAATTCCAGAAATGTGGCAAATCCCATGTGTTTTTGGACCCTGACCCCGGCGATCTGCGTGAGGGGTGGCACGGAATTCCAGAAATGTGGCAAATCCCCTGTGTTTTCTGATCCTGACCCCGCCGACCTGCGCGAGGGGTGGCACCGAATTTCAGAAATGTGGCAAGTCCCATGTGGTTTCGGACCTTGACTTCGCCCAGGAGGGCCCAGGAGGCTCCAGGAGAGCCCAGGAGAACCCAGGAGGGCCCAGGAGAGCCCAGGAGGGCCCAGGAGGACCCAGGAGGCTCCAAGAGGCACCAGGGGGCCCAAGGAGGGCCCAGGAGAAGCTCCAGGAGGCTCCAGGAGAGCCCAGGAGGGCCCAAGTGGTCCAAGGAAGACCCAGGACCCAGGAAGACCCAGGAGGGCCCCAGAGGGCCCGAAGACGGTCCGTGAAACACCAACTTAAAGTGATAACTTTTTTCTCACCTTGACTTCCCGTCTGAAACGGCCTCCAGCGCGCCCAAGGCGCCACCGAGAGGCCCCCAGACAGGCCCAAGAAGGCACCAAAACGGCGCCAAGAGGACCCCCAGAGAGCTCGAAGACGGTCCGTGAAGCACCATCTTAAGGTGAAAACGCTTTTCTCACCTTGACTTCCCGTCTGAAACGTCCCCCAGCGCGCCCAAAGCGCTCCCGGGAGGCCCCCAGACAGGCCCAAGAGGAGCGAAGAGGCCCCCAAGGACGGCCCAAGAGGCCCCCAAGACGAGTCCCAAGAGGGCCCAGCCAGAAAAACATGATATTTTTTCTGGGCGCGCCCCTCGTAGATACCGTCGGGAGATTTTCAAGTGCCCTTGCCGCCCCCCCAAGAGGGGCCCAGGAGATCCGAATAGGCCTCCAAGACGGCCCAGGAGGCCCCCAAAACGGCTCCCAAACGAGCCCAAGAGGCTCCGAAGACGGCTGCCTAAAGGGCCTCCTGGCATGTTCCCCTGTCAAGTAGCTCTGGGGCAGCTACTATGTGCTGAGGCAGCTCGAGCTTAAGATCCAGATCAGTTCGGTCAGGACTCGGATGCGAAGGAGTACTCGATCCACAACGCTATAGAGCACAATCGCGGCATGGCACATCGCAGTTCAGCACGGCGCTGCACAGCACAGCCCTCGGCACTGTACATCAAGATCGATACACTCAGCATTGCGTTTGCCCGTCGCCCAATCAGGTGTCTTCCAAAAATTGCCATGCCTTGCATGTATGTATTCCTTTCCGGGTTCGTGGGTCGATCATGTTTCGGTGTCCTCTCGAGCAGTCGCGGCGTCGTCCTGCGCCAATTCGAAGCCCTATTGGGCCATGTGGGATCGGTCTTAGATCATGTTTTTGCAGGTCTGCCTCTCGCCCGTCTCAGGTCGCGGCGCCCGTCCTGTTTTTGCCAGGTCGCCTGCCTCCCCCTCGTTTCTCCCATGGCTTGGGGTCGTCTCAGGATCCTTCGGCCTTCTTGGGGGTCCTCCTGAGCTGCCGTGGGCCATGGCCATCCCGGGGCCCTTTGGATCCCTTGGGCCCTTTTGGGGGCCCCTTTGCTGTCTTTCGTCGCCCCTGGCTTTTTTTCTGCGACCCCTTTGGGCCATCGGAGCGATCTTAGAAGCTTCGAGCATCGTTTCCCATGGGGGGCCATGGGCCCAGGGGGGGGAGGAGGAGGAGGAGGAGGAGGAGGGGAGGGGGAGGAGAGGAGGGAGGGAGGAGGGAGGAGGAGGAGGAGGAGGAGGGAGGAGGAGGGGAGGAGGAGGAGGAGGAGGAGGAGGAGGAGGGAAGGAGGAGGAGGGAGGGGGGGGAGACGGGCAGGGCGGGGGAGGGAAAGGAGGAGAGAGGAGGAGGAGGAGGGAGGAGGGGAGGAGGAGGGGAGGAGGATAATGGGGAGGAGGAGGAGGGAGGAGGAGGAGGAGGAGGGCGGGGGAGGAGATGAGGAGGGAGAGGATGAGGAGGGAGGAGGAGGAGGAGGAGGAGGAGGAGGAGGAGGACGAGGAGGGGGAGGAATGACGCCACGAGTGCCGCGGCGCGCTCAGCAGCCCTACAGAGGAAAGGAGGAGTAAGAGGAGGAGGGGGAGGAAGAGAAAGAGGAGGAGGAGAAAGAGGAGGAGGGAGAGGAGACGGAGGATATGGGGGAGGAGGAGAAGGAGGAGGAGGAGGAAGAGGAAGGAGGCCCCAGCAGCTAAAGGGCACCTTCTCCCGGCGGCCAGGGTGCTCAAAGGAGCCCCTGGGAAAGGCCCAGGACCGCCCCAAGAAGGCCGGGCGCAACACTCAGGGTGTTCGCATTCAATCCGGAGATGTTACCGGCGCGGGTCAGCGCAGGTCAGCGCAGGTCAGCGCGGATCCGCGCAGATCAGCGCAGGTCAGCGCAGGTCACGCGCTCCTCAGAAGCGCTGGTCAGCGCAGGACAGCACAGGTCAGCGCGGGTCAGCGCAGGTCAGCGCAGGTCAACGGGGTCAGCGCAGGTCAGGCCAGTCAGCGCAGGTCAGCGCCGGTCAGCGCAGGTCAGCGCAGGTCAGGCCAGTCAGCGCAGGTCAGCGCAGGTCAGCGCAGGTCAGCGCAGCTCAGATTGTGCCCTGTTCTCCCTGTCCGAGACCCGTGCCGTCCTGCGTCGTTCTGTGAGGACCTGCGCTGACCTGCGCTGACTTGCGCTGACTTGTGCTGACCTGATCCACAGAGGTCCCGGGACGTTTCACAGAGGCCTCTACTACTACTGCTACTACTGCCCAAGACGGCGCAAGATGGCCTGAAGACGCCTCCAAGAGGGCTCCAAGGGGCTTCTAAGAGGGCCCCAGGAGAGCGCCACAAGAGGGCGCCAAGACAGAGCTAATTAGGATCACCCGGAAGGCCTCTGCTGGGTGATTCCAATTGGGGCCCTCTTGCGGCCCTCTTGGGAGCCTCTTGGGGCCCGAGCTGGCCCCAAGATGGCTCAAGATGGCCTCCAGACGCTTCCAAAGAGGCCCTAAGAGGCCCCAGGAGGGCCACAAGAGGGCCCCAAAACTCACCCGATTAGGATCACCCGGAAGGGCTCTGCCGGGTGATCCTAGTTGGAGTCCTTTTGGGGTTCTCTTGAGAGCCTCTTGGGGCCCAACATGGCCCCAAGATGGCCTCGAGAAGGCTCCAAGACGGTCTCCAGACGGCTCCAAGAGGGCTCCAAGACGGACCCAATTAGGATCACCCGGCAGAGGCCTTCCGGGTGATCCCAATTGGGTCCGTCTTGCAGCCCTCTTGGGGCTCTCTTGGGCGCCTCTTAAGGCCCTCTTGGAGGAGCGTGGAGGCCATCTTGGGAGCAGGAGCAGGAGGAGGAGGAGGAGGAGGAGGAGGAGGAGGAGGAGGACGAGAAGGAGGAGGCCCCCCCCCCCGGCATGAGGCCACTGCCGCCACCGCCGCCACCGCTGCCGCAGCCGCGCGCCCTGCTTGCGGAGGCGCGGGGTGCGGGGAGGGGGGGGGGAGAGGGAGGAGGAGGAGGAGGAGGAGGTGGAGGAGGAGGACGAGGAGGAGGACGAGGAGGAGGACGAGGAGGAGGAGGAGGAGGAGGAGCGATCAGGAGCGATCAGATGAAAGGACAGCGTACGTCCACAATCGGCGCCATGGCCTTCGGTGACCTGGCCCGCTTGAGGGTTAAAACTGAGGCCTCAGTTTTAACCCTCGGGAGTGGCAACTTGAGCCACTCCCTCGGGGGGTGGAACGCGATCGTCGCTCGAACCGAGGCCGAAGACGGCCTGAGGAGGGGAACAAGGGATGAGGCTGGCCCCAAGATGGCGCAAGATGGCCTGAAGACGCCTCCAAGAGGGCTCGAAGGGGCTTCTAAGAGGGGCCCAGGAGATCGCCACAAGAGGGCGCCAAGACAGAGCTAATTAGGATCACCCGGAAGGCCTTTGCTGGGTGATTCCAATTGGGACCCTCTTGCGGCTCTCTTGGGAGCCTCTTGGGGCCCGAGCTGGCCCCAAGATGGCTCAAGATGGCCTCCAGACGCTTCCAAAGAGGCCCTAAGAGGCCCCAGGGGGGCCACAAGAGGGCCCCAAAACTCACCCGATTAGGATCACCCGGAAGGGCTCTGCCGGGTGATCCTAGTTGGAGTCCTTTTGGGGTTCTCTTGAGAGCCTCTTGGGGCCCAACATGGCCCCAAGATGGCCTCAAGAAGGCTCCAAGAGGGTCTCCAGACGGCTCCAAGAGGGCTCCAAGACGGACCCAATTAGGATCACCCGGCAGAGGCCTTCCGGGTGATCCTAATTGGGTCCGTCTTGCAGCCCTCTCGGGGCTTTAGCTTTAGCTTAGCTTCAGCATAGCTTCAGCTTAGCTGCAGCTTAGCTGCAGCTTAGCTTTAGCTTAGCTGCAGCTTCGCTTTAGCTTAGAGTTATACTAGCTTTAGTTTAGATGTAGCTTAGCTGTCGCTTAGTGTTAGCTTAGTTTTAGCTTAGATTCAGCTTAGCTTCAGCTTAGCTTTAGCTTAGCGTTAGTTTAGCTTCAGTTTAGGTTCAGTTTAGCTTTAGCTTGGCTTGCGGAGGCGCGGGGTGCGGGGAGGGGGGGAGGAGCGATCGGGAGCGATCAGATGAAAGGACAGCGTACGTCCACAAACGGCGCCATGGCCTTCGGTGACCTGGCCCGCTTGAGGGTTAAAACTGAGGCCACAGATTGGCCTCAGTTTTAACCCTCGGAAGCGAGGAGCAGGAGGAGGAGGAGGAGGAGGAGAGGAGGAGGAGCAGGAGGAGGAGGAGGAGGAGGAGGAGGAGGAGGAGGAGGAGGAGGAGGAGGAGGAGGAAGAGGAGGCCCCCCCCCCGGCATGAGGCCACTGCCGCCACCGCCGCCACCGCTGCCGCAGCCGCACGCCCGGCTTGCGGAGGCGCGGGGTGCGGGGAGGGGGGGGGGGAGAGGGAGGAGGAGGAGGAGGAGGAGGAGGTGGAGGAGGAGGACGACGAGGAGGACGAGGAGGAGGACGAGGAGGAGGAGGAGGAGGAGGAGAGGAGGAGGAGCAGGAGGAGGACGAGGAGGAGAGGAGGAGGAGCAGGAGGAGGAGGAGGAGGAGGAGGAGGAGGAGGAGCCGTCGTCGCTCGAACCGAGGCCGAAGACGGCCTGAGGAGGGGAACAAGGGATGAGGTTGGCCCCAAGATGGCGCAAGATGGCTTGAAGACGCCTCCAAGAGGGCTCGAAGGGGCTTCTAAGAGGGCCCCAGGAGAGCGCCACAAGAGGGCGCCAAGACAGAGCTAATTAGGATCACCCGGAAGGCCTCTGCTGGGTGATTCCAATTGGGGCCCTCTTGCTTGGGAGTCTCTTGGGGCCCGAGCTGGCCCCAAGATGGCTCAAGATGGCCTCCAGACGCTTCCAAAGAGGCCCTAAGAGGCCCCAGGGGGGCCACAAGAGTCACAAGAGGGCCCCAAAACTCACCCGATTAGGATCACCCGGAAGGGCTCTGCCAGGTGATCCTAGTTGGAGTCCTTTTGGGGTTTTCTTGAAAGCCTCTTGGGGCCCAACATGGCCCCAAGATGGCCTCAAGAAGGCTCCAAGAGGGTCTCCAGACGGCTCCAAGAGGGCTCCAAGACGGACCCAATTAGGATCACCCGGCAGAGGCCTTCCGGGTGATCCTAATTGGGTCCGTCTTGCAGCCCTCTCGGGGCTTTAGCTTTAGCTTAGCTTCAGCTTAGCTTCAGCTTAGCTGCAGCTTAGCTGCAGCTTAGCTTTAGCTTAGCTGCAGCTTCGCTTTAGCTTAGAATTATACTAGCTTTAGTTTAGATGTAGCTTAGCTGTCGCTTAGTGTTAGCTTAGTTTTAGCTTAGATTCAGCTTAGCTTCAGCTTAGCTTTAGCTTAGCGTTAGTTTAGCTTCAGTTTAGGTTCAGTTTAGCTTTAGCTTGGCTTTAGCTTAGCTGTAGCTTAGCTTTAGCTTTAGCTTTAGCTTAGCTTTAGTTTAGACTTAGCTTAGCTTTAGCTTAGCTTTAGCTTAGCTTTAGCTCAGCTTTAGCTTAGCCTTAGCTTCGCTTTAGCTTAGCTTCAGTTTCAGCTTAGCTAGGCTGCTTTCCTAGGGGCTCCAACTCCTAGGTAGGGTCGCACTGGGATAATTGTTCTCATTCTGCCCGGGCCCTTCTGGCGCCCCCGGGCCCCCCCCGAGCGGCTTTCGGGCGCCCGCTGGCTGCTTCGGGGGCGGCCCCTCTCCCCCCCCCGGAGGGGGTGGCGCTCCTGAGCCTGCTGTGCCACGTCGACGCAGCCGTGGCGGGCCATCTCCTCGTTCGAAATCGCAGTCAACCACCTGGGCGCTCCGCCTTCTCATCATCACCCTCATCCTCATCCTCATCCTCTTCCTCCTCGCTCTCCTCCCCCCCCCCCTCGCCTACGGCAGGTTTGCGTCGTGCCGACTTCTGCGTTGGTTTCTGATGCCGCGGGGATCGTTCAACCTCGAACGATCGGCCGTTTCCAAAACGTCCGAATCGTTCCACATCGAACGATTCTGGGTCGCCTGCCGCGTTCAAAATTGAACGCCGCTGGCGGGGTCGCCGCCGGTCGACACGACACGAACCTACCGTATACAGGGCCTCCATCATCCCCCTGCCCGCGCCTCCCCCCACTTGCTCCTCCGCCTCCTTCACTGTCCGCGCATCGCCCTCCCGCCCCCCCTTCCCCTCCCCTGCTCCTCCTCCTCATCTTGGCTAGCCGCCCGCGTTCGCATCCCCCTCGCCCTCCTTCCCCTCCTCCTCCTCCTCCTCCTCCTCCTCCTCCTCCCCCTCCCCCTCCATCCCCCCCCCCATCCTCCTCCTCCTCATCCTGGATCGTCTCACTGCCGCCCATTCGGGGATGGACAGACCTTCCTTCAGTAAAACGCGGATTAATGAAAACAACCTCGGGCCCGAACCTGGCGGGCGCACGCCTGGAAAATGACGGCCGCGGCGCCCCCCCGAGAACCGACAACGGGCAATTCACACATCGATGCGTCAGGGTAGGAGGTCTGCCCACCCCCGACCCATTCCAGGGAGATCGGCGGAGCTCGCGCAGCGAGCAAAACTCGTTTAAAGGGCGTCCCCAGACAGACCTCTCGTGGTCCTCCACCTTCGAGATGTCCAACTTCTGCCTCGCCCACTGCAAGTGCCAAGGCATGGAGAATCCGATGTCCGCGTTGAGGCCATTCTTGGTGATCACGTCGTCGTACGTCGAAGCAAAGGCCTTCGACTCGATGCCGTTGGTCGCGACGACGCCATGCATGGCGAGCATGCACTCCAGGCGAGCCTTGGCCGCGCACAAGGGCCCAATCTCATCGGCCACCTTCGTCGTCTTGATCTTCGCGTCGACCTTTCTGATGCCTGCAGAGAGCTCACCGCTGAACGTCTTCGCGTCCGACCCCCAGACATCGGCATCAGCTGGTCCTGCATCCTTGAAGGTGTCGGCCATTTGAACTGATATCTCCACCCACTTCTTCTCCGGGCGGCCGCGCTGCTTAGCCGAGGACTTGTTGGGTTCGCCGGCGCCGCCCGTAGCAGGTTCGCTGCCTGTAGCAACGCCGCCGCCAGCAGCGGCGACTCCGCTGCTCTGGCCTGGGCCCTGCTTCCTGCGCTTGGCGCCTCGACCAGCCTGACCGCCGTCGTCGACGCCGCTCTTGCCGGAGGTGTCGAGCTCGGCGGCGCCGTCGCCCCTGGCAGCTGGCGCGCCGGAGGCGGCGGGCGTCTCCACGACGCCGAAGCTGAAGGCGCCCCGGGCCTTGGCGCTGGCGGGGGGCGCAGCAACCTTTGGCGGGGACGTGGCGGTCGACAGCCCTGCCAGGCCGCCTCCGAGTAGCCCTGCCAAGGCCGCAGGTCCTGACGACGACGCTGGCTTTGGCGGTGGCGATGGAGTCGCTGATTTAGGAGGTCCTCGAGCACCGCCCGAGCTGCTGCCAGCGTCTGCGCTGTCCTCGCCACCCGCGTCCATGTCCAGCAACATGTCGATGCGGTCGGCATCTGCAGCGCATCCGACGCCAGGCAACGACACCCCCGCAAACGCGGCGGCGAACTGCGCCTCGACCTCCTCGCCGGTGTTGCCCTGCTTCTTCGAGGCCACGACCTTCCTGTGGACAGCTGCGAGCTTCTCGTGCATCTTCACGCGGGTGACGGGGGCATCTGGGATCTTGACCTGTTGCTTGCCGTCGAACTCAACGAGCTCGCGGCCAGTCTTGTCGCCCCAATGCTGCTTGTCGTACCAAGCCTTCTCCACGTAAGAGAAACCAGGGCGTTCGATGTCGATGGACTTCTCGTGCTCAATGAAAGCTTCCGCGTCGTCTGTGATTTCCTGGAAGTTCAAATGTCCAGAAGAATTACCACCTTTCTCGATGATCCTCTGAACGACACCGTCGACGCACTTCATGTGTTTCCTCCGGCGGTCATCGTCTGTGAGAGTCTGCTTGTACGCCGTCATCGAGATATTCTGCCGCCTGATGTAGCCGTCGAAGTACCTCTGGCAGTAGCCGCAAGTCCCACCCTGATTCCTCAGCGTCTGTTTGTTGAATGGCTTGCCCCAGATCATGAACTTCTTCACCCCTCTGGCCAGCGCGACATCATCAAAGTCCGAATCTTTCCTCATGCAAGTATCGCACTTGCGACCGTCTGGGACTGCCACTTGCTCCGAATCATCTCCGCCGCCAACCTCCTCGCCGTGGCCTTCTTTCTTGACGGACCTGACGGAGAGCGCCTTCCTCGACCGCGGCGCGGACTGCGGGTGCGGCGGCTGTGGCGGCGGCATCATCTCTGGGCAATCCAGTGAGGGCAGCAAGGACAAGGGGGCCCCACGGACTGCTGAGCCTCAACGGCGACTGATCATCACCGGGCTGGATGGAGACCCCCATCACAGGGCGCCACGAGGGCTCGAAGGCCTCGGGCCTGCTATCCCGCCCGAGGTGGCCTCGGGCCTCCTCTCCGAACAAAGGTGGCTTGCGCGCGTGGTGCTCATGCGCAGGTCGCTTGCAAGGCTCCCTCAGAAACCTATCCCGTCCTGTCCAGGAGAGAGACCCCACCAGGCGACTCGAGGCCGCTGTCGCGCCGTCAAGTCCGACGGCCCGAAAGCGGCGCACATAGTTGTCGGCCCGCTTGGCGCCTTCTATAAGGCCCCCTCGAAACCCTTCGTGGCCCTAGATGGAGGGCGCGGAGTAACGTGTTCGCTGGGATCTCTGGGGAGGCCCCCTGCGGGCCTCTCGGAAGTAGTTTCGACGCTTATCGGGGGCCATTTCGGGGCCTCTTGGGGCCCGTCGCCCCGCCGCAGAACCGCAGGTCGGCCGTGGTTTTTCGGGGGGTCGCCATGGCGCCCTTCGCTCTTGAGAGCTTTGGTGTTAAGAGCTTGTTACGTTGCCGCAGGCCCCGGGGGCCTGGATGTTAAGAATTGCTTTTGCCGCAGATATGGCCCATGGCCCGATATGGCACCCCTCGCTCTTGGAAGCCTCGGCGTCAAGAGCTCGTTGCGTCACCGCTCGCTCTTGGGGGGCCTGGGTGTTCAGAGATTGCACCGTTGCCGCTCGCCCCTGGCCCTCGGGGGCCCCGGTGTCGAGGGGCAGCGGGGGCGACGAGGGCGATGGGCAGCGAGGGCGACGAGGGCAGCGAGAGTGATGAGGACGACAGCCTGATGCTGGAGGCGATGCGACGGAATGAATGCCGTCAAAGCTTCGCCAACCCCTGCAGCCACCTGGCCGCGTCGCCGGGGGTCGGCGGCGGACCGTCCTCAATCTGAATCACCTGTGTCCGAGTCGACGACCTCTGCCTCCTGATTCACGCGGTCGGGGGGCCTGTAGTACTTGCCGCACGTTGACAGCAACGCGCACTTGAACGGCAACATGTGCCAGATCGAATCCGCGGCCGCTGCCGGCTCTCGAAACTGACCCCTGGGACCTCGCCTCCTCTGCGTCCGAATCCTGGCTCCTATCCTCAGCCCTCCCCCACTGCAATCCTGCATCCCGCCCTCCCCTCACTCTGCCCCCCCCGCGCCCATGCTCGCCGACGTCCCGTTCACAGCGGCGGGAGAGCTCCCCGCGGAAGCCGACGAGGGCCAGCAAAAAAAAACGTTTCACTGGCGAGGTCCATCATCATCATCATCATCAGCATCATCATCATCATCATCAGCATCATCATCAGCAGCATCATCATCATCGTCGCCATCGCCATCGAGTAGGGGGACGCATCATGCGAACCCGAGCAGGGGGACGCATCATGCGAACCCCACTCCTACCCCCCCCCCCCCTCTCACGACTTCTGAGGGAGAGCGTAGGGTTCACTTCGCCCGGGAGCTCCCCAGCGAAAATTAACCGCGCGCCGCTCCCCGCTGCAGCAAATCGCGGGGCTGCATGGGGCGGCGGGGGCTTGTTGCGCTCGGGGGGGGGGGGGGGGGGGGGGGGGGGGGGGGGGGGGGGCGTTTGTAAGCTCGCCGTCGTCGCCGCCATCGCGGCTTTGAAGGGGGTCGGCGGCAACTCGTAGATCCACGGATAACTGTTGCCCGCGAGGTTGGCCAGGAGCTCCACGTACTCATGCGTGCGCAGCGTGCTCGGGATCTTCTGGTACCAGCCATCGCTCCAGCCCTGGAGCCTCAGATACTCGAACCCCTCGAGGAGCCTGACGACGTAGATCCCGGAAGCCGAATCACAATAGCGGGCGGCCATCTTCGCTGACCCCGTGAGTGTGGGCGGACAACCAAGCCACCACGGCGACTTGCCAGGCTTGGGCTCGCCCCATCCGTTGTCCTCGCAGACGTTGGCAAGCAAACGAGGCAGCTGCATGTTGAGGTCGAGGAACTCAATCCCCGCGCTGCCAGCTGTGGCCTTCTGCGGCTTGAAGATGGAATCCAAAAACACCGCCGCCCCCCTCTCTCGCGGCAACATCCCGAAGAAGAAGATCTTGCTCGGAGTCGCAATAGCCTTGTCCGACGCGGCTGTCTCAGAATCCCAGGAATCAGACATCCCGACCTCGATCGGCCAAGCCAGTTTGCGCGACCTGAACAACTCCTTGTGA